>CM068956.1:165302184-165312184 GCA_035128595.1 Eptatretus atami
AAAAAAAAGAGCGACGCTTCCCCCCTCTTGTTTCCCCTGTGACCCGCCCCTCCCTCTCCCCCCCCTCTGTCTCCTGCTTTGTTCTCATGTCTGTGTGTTAGCTCTTCACGAGCCAGCCCTGGTACCTTCCCATCTCACCACTCTATTGCCCCCCGCTGGTCTTGTCCCTCACGTCCTTTGCTCTTTCCGCTCGTCCCTCCCTCTGCGCCTTGTTCCTTGGGCCCTCGGTCCCTACTGTGGTCCTTCCTCCTTCGGGCGATCGGCTTCCCTTCCCTGCACTCGGCACTTTGTCCCTTCTCCCCTGCCCGGTCGTGGCCGCAGTGCCCCGCTATATACAACATAACACTAGAGAGAGAGTGCGGCCCCTCTCACCCCCGCCCCGACGCTGCCTTGTGTGCACGGGCCTGGGCTTCGCGTGCCTCCAGCCGTGTCTTTCGGCTCCGCTCTCTCCCGCGTTGGTGGCGTGCTGTGGTGCCCCTCCCTTCGCCCCCGTGGCATTTCCCCAGCTGCGTCGTGGCCGCCGCCCCCATCGGCTCCCCGCTTGCGCCCGCAGGACTCGCCCCGCCCCGCGCCCGGGCGCCCGCCCGCCTCCCGCGCGGGAGGCCGCCGCTGAGGCCGTGGCGCCTCGCGGCCACCCCCCTTGCTTGTCTGGAGGGGGCCCGCTGGTGGGGGCCGTCGGTGTGCGCCAGCTGTGTGTGCCGCGCGAGAGACAGACAGCGAAAACATAGTGTGCCGCCGGGCCGTCCCGCCCACAGCAACACACATTATAGGATATCGATGGTGCGCTGCTGCACCACAGAGAAACACAGACATCGCCGCGGCGCCGCGCTGCTTGCTTGTCGCCCTATTGCCTGCCCGCGTGGCCTTGCTCTTGGGTCTGGCCACCTCCCGAGGCTGCGGCCCCCTCCTCTTCCCCCCCCTCGCCCTCCCCTGCCCCTCTTCCCCATCCGCCCCCTTCCACCGTCTCTTTCGGTTCGCTCCCCCCTTCACACCCAGTCTCTTTGGGCCCGCACAGCCCCGTTGGCCTGTTAGTGCGGTGCGTGCCGTCGTCCACCCCCCTCTGCCTATATAACATTATTCTTTTCTTCTCCGTTCTTCTTCCCTTCCCTTCGCTTGCCTGCCGGCCCTGTCTTTTGTGTCGTCCGCTTGTCTCCGCCCCTGTGGTTTGGGTTTCCCTCATGCTCCTTTTTGTGGCTTTTGCTTTTTTGCCTTGTCCATCCTTCGCCTTTACCCCTGCTGCATGTTTGTTGTGTGTGCCTACACACACACTCTGTTGGTGTTTTTTTCCACACGTTCCGTAGAATCCTTTACTTCTTGGTCGCCCTGCCCCCGGGTCGTCGCCTGGCGTTCTCCTGCCTGCTTACTCTGTTCGCGCCGTGCTGCCCCTCTCTGTTCGTTCGCACCGCCGTCCCCGTGCGGGCCGCGGGTGTGGTCTCTCGTTCGGTTGCCGGTGCAGCTCGCCCGGACTCCTGGCCCACATCCCCGCCTCCCTGCTCGGTCCGGCCTCTCCGTCGTCTCCGTCCAGCGGGCTCCGGTTGTGTCACGCCCTCCCGCCTCCGTGGCCTAGCCTCGTTCTCTGTGGTCCGCGGCCTCCGGCCCGGGTGTTCGCGGCGGCCCATTGACAGATAGAACTATATACTAGAGCCCCCTCGCCCCACTGGCTGCCCTCGCTCTCTCTCTCTCCTCTCTCTCTGTTCTTCTCTACTCTCTCTCTCACATACATCTCTCTCTTATACTCCTCTTCTCTCTTGTTTCGGTTGTGGCCTTCACAGCCCCCACTTCAGGTCTCCCCGCGCTCCGTTCTGTCGCCCAGTGTGTGTTCCGCACTAGACTTTCCCCCCGCGGTCCCTCCCGGGGCATTCTTCGTGTCCCTGGCTGTGCTCTTTTGCGGTAGTGTTTTCTTTTGCCTCTCTTTCTTTTGGGCCCCCCCCCCCTCTCCCCCCACAGACACACATATCATCCACACACCCGACACATACACCCCACGCCCCTTCTCCCCCCGCCTTCCCCCCCCCGTTCCCCGCGCCTCCCCCCCCCCCTCCGCCCCCCCCCCGCCCTCCACTGCCCCCCTGCCGCCCCCCCCCCCCCCCCCCCCGCGTTCCCCCTCCCCCCCCGGTTTGCCCGCCGCCTGGCCTTCGTCGCGGGCGCCCCGCACGCCGGCGCCGACCGCAACCCCCCCCCCGCCTCCCCCCTCCGCCGGCCCCCGCCGGCGCCTCCCCCCCCTGCGCGTGGTTCTCCAACACCCGTGCGGCGCCCCCCCCGCAGCCCTCCCGCCGCGGCAGCCGCGCGCGGGCCCGGCCCCGCTTGCGCGGGCCCCCGGCTTCTTCTGCCGTTTCCTCGCGCGCTGGGCCCGGGCGGGGGCGACGGGGGCGGGCTCTCACCGCCGTGCTGCGCGCCTCGCAGCTCTCCTCTCTGGCTCGCGCGCTTCCGCTCCCTCTCTCTCCTGGCTTCGCGAAAGCGCTCCCCTCTCTCTCTCTCTCTGGCTCGTGCCGCTCCGCTCTCTATCTCTGGCTCCGCAGCTCCGCTCTCTCTCATGGTCTGTCGTAGCCGCGTCGGCGGCGCCGCGCCGACCGCCGCGGTCTGTCGTGCCTCGGCCAAAGGCGGTCCGCCACGCCGCCCGGCGTTGTCGTGCCGCGGTCGGCGCCGCCCGCCGCCGGTCTGTTCGTGACCGCGGTCGGCGGCGCCGAGCCCCCGCCGCGGTCTGTCGGCGCGGTCGGCGGCCCGCGCTTGCCCGCCGCGGTCTGTCCGTGCCGTGGTCGGGCCGCCGGCGGCCGGGGCCCCGCACATATCCCCCCCGATCAACAGTTTTCCTTCCTTCTCTTTCTTTTACGGGGTTTTGTCTGCGCGCTGTGGCGCCGTGTTCCTTCCGTCCACCTGTTTCCGTCCTTGTACCTCGTACCTCGCCCCCGCGTGTCGTTTCTTCTTGTCGTGCTTTTCTTGCTTGCTTGCTTTTGTATTGCCTTGCCTACTTGCCTGCGTGTTGCCTCGCCTAATGATCACAGATAGACCTGCTTGCCTCCTTGCTCTCCTCCTACCTGTCCCCTTTGGTGCCTGTTGCCTCCGTTCGTTGCGTCTTTCCCTCGCTTGCAACCCTGCCCTGTTCCGTCGGACTATCGTTGGTTCTTCCTACCCCGCCCCGCGCCTCGGTCCGCCGGGCTGGCGCTCCTCTCCGCTCGGAACCCTCGCCCCGGCGCGCGCTGCTACAGCGGCTCCGTTTCCGTCCAGCGTTCCAGTCGCGGTCCCCTCTCTCGTAGTCTTGCCCGCCAGCTTCCTTCGGTCAATCGCACACACATCGGACCGCTCGGAACCCCTGATACAGCAGCGGGTACCAGATACTGACCCCAGCATAGTGGTGTGCTTCCCCCCCCGTCGCTGATTTCCGCGTTGTTCCGCCCGCTGCGCCTCGTTTGCCCGTTCGGATGGGCGCGCGCGGCCTCCCTTGGCTCAACGCGGTCGCCCGCCCGACCCCCGGGTGCCCCCCCTGGTGTCAGCGCGCGGGCTCCCCCCCTCTCCCGTCTCCCACTCCCTTCCTGGGCCTCGGCTCCCGGGGTGTGTCGCGCGCCCATAACACAGATATCCCCCCTTGCGCGCGTCTCCCTTCTCCGGCTCCGCCCCCTGGCCGTTTCCCGGCGCCCCGTGCCGGGTGGTTTCGGCCTGTGTTTTGATGTGGGCCTCCCTGGCCCGGGCCGGTTCAACATTCTCCACCCCCCCCTCCTTGTTCGTCCGTGGGGGCGCTCCCCTCCTCTCCTGACGCCTGCCCTTTGCCGCCCCCTCGCCGTCGCCCCCTCGCGGCGCGGTTGCCCCCTCCGCGCCCCCCGGAGCGGCTTGCTCTTTCTACGCCTCCATGCCTGGCGCCGCCGACGGCCCCCGCCCCGGCCCCCTGGCCGCGTCGCGGGCCGTCGCTGTTTTGGGGCCCGAGACACAGACATTCGCCCGGCCGCGCGGGCCGGTCCGTTGCTGTCCTCCGCCCAGCGGCCCGCCGCGTGCCCGCCTGCGCCGGTGCCACAACGATCCGGCCCGCACCGCGGTGGCTGTTCGCCGCTCCCGGCGGCCGCCCGCCGGTCGGATGGGCTATCCTTTGGCCCGGCTTGGTTCTCAGGCGCAGCCTGTGTGTCCCGCTCCATGCGCCGCGCCCCTGTGCTCGCGACCTGGGGCACACCCTCTCCCCCGCGCTTGGCTTTTGCTGAGCCCGGTGCCGTCGTGGCTCTGGTTGGCCATACACAGACAGACAGAACCTCTAAGCCGGCGTTCCAGTCCGCGCGGCCGCGGTGCGCGCCCGCGCCCCGCTTGCCCTGCCGTCCCCAGAGACGCGACGCCAGAGATATGACACACAGATATGCCGCGCTGGTGTGCGCCTTCCCCGCCCCCGACCCGCGCGACCCGCCGGACTCGCCGTTTCGGGTGCCCCGCTTCCCCGGCCAGGGTTGGCCGCCCCCTGCTTGGTCCTCGGACACCCCACTCGTTACGGGGTCCAGGGTTCGTGCTCGTAGCCCGGCCCTCCCTGGGGCCGGGCCCCCGTCCTCCCTCGGCCCGTGGCCTGGTTCCGTTAGTTGGGCCGGCAGTTTCGCTTTCGCCTGGCTGCCTGGCCTTTGTCAGCTCTGGCCCCGCCTTTTCCCTGTGTCGTGGGGCCCGTACGCTTCGCTCCGTACGTTTCCTCGCCCGTGCTGTCTGGTCCGGGCTGCCGCGGGCGCCTTCGTTTGTTGCGGGATTTCGTCCGCGACCTGGCCGTGTCCGCGACTGCGCGGCCGTGGGCCCCTGCCCCTGTCCTTGCTGCGTGAGTGCGGGCCCGCGGGCCTGTGTGTCATGGCGGCGCCTGTGTATCTGCCCTGGTGCGCTGCCGTGCTTTTGGGGCGGCGTGATTCCACCCCCCCGGGCCCCGGGGTCAGTGTCACGTGCGTTCGTGGGTTCGTCCACTTGCCACCTTGCGGTCGTTTTGCTGTTGGTGGGCCTGTCGGGTTCGCACACCCCGTTTGGCGGGTGCCGGCGCCCCTGTTGCCTCGGCTGGGACGCAACTGGCTGCGCCCGGTGTCGTCTCGCTTCGTGGGTCCCCCCGGGCCCCCCGGGTCGTGCCCGGGCCCCGGGGGGGGGGCCGGGCTCCGTCGTGGGCCCGGGTTGGCCCGCCTGCTGTGGGGCCCGGCGCGCCCTGGCCCTCGTGGGCCGTGTCGTGGGCCCGGCCCCGGGGCCGGGCCCTGCCACGTGCGCCCGTTCGGGGGCGTCCCCGGGCGGGCCCTCCCCCGGTTTTCGGCGGGACGCCTGGTCGGCCTCGGCGCCCCGTGCACGGCCCCAGGGGAGTGCCCTACGTTGGCGATCGGCCGCGGGTCGTTCTGACCGGGCGCCCACGCGCCCAGCCCCCGCACCCCTGCCCGGGCCCGCCGGCCCATTCCGACGTGCCCGGCCCCCCATTGCCCGGCCCCGCCCCCCGGCGCCGGGCATCTTTGGACTTGGTGCCCCCTCAGTTTCCGCGCCCGGCGCTTTGCCCGCCACCGGTGTACGTTCCCGCTCCTCCCTCTTCGGGTCGCTCGGCCCTGTCCCCTCGCCCACCCTCCCTCCCTTCGCTCTCGTTGTGGGACGCTGGCCCCCCTTGGGTTGCTCGCTGCGCTCTGCGGGGGGGGGGGGGGGGGGTGGCGGCCCCTTCTGCCGGCTTTGTTGGGCCTCCCGCACCCGGCCGCTCGCTCTCCCTTCTCCCCCTCCCGGCCGGGCCCTTCCGGGGGGGGTTTTTTGGGCGTTTCCCGGCTCGGCACAGGCTCGGGTTCGCCGGCCCGCGACCGCTCCCGGCGGTTCGGGCGCCCCCTTTCTCCCGGCCCGCACCCCCAGCCCCCCACCTCCCCACACCCCCTCCGCTGGGCTCCCTGGTGGCTTTTTGCCCCTTCAAGGGCGTGGTCTGGCCCGCCCGGCCCCGGGCTCGGTTGGGGCGGGACGCCCGTCGACTCGTCCGCGCCCGCCTTCAGCCCGGTCGCCCCCACCGCCCTCCCTCCCCCACCTCCCGCCCGCGCCCCGCGGCCGCCCCGCTTCACCCTGCTGCCTGTGTTGCTCCCCCGGCCTGTGCCGGTAGCCTTCACCTGCCGGCCTGTTTTGCTCCCCGGCCTGTGCCGGGCCCGCTCCCTCTGCCCAGCACTCTTTTGCTACCCGGCCTGTGCCGGCCTTGCCAGCCTTGTCTGCCTGCCTCTGACTTGCCCCCTGCCTGCTCGCCCTTGTGGCCACTTTGCACCCTTGCCCTCCCTCCCCCTGTGGCCCACGGTATCCTCCGCGCGTGCTGCCGGGCCTGCCCTGTCGGCCGCCCCCCCCAGGGCTGCCTTGGGCCGCCCGTGGCCCCTTCCTTTTTGGGTTGCTTGCGTTGGTGCCCCTTCGTGTTCTGCAGGACCTAGCCCTGCAGTCCGCCGCCCCCGGGGGCCTGCGTTTGTGCCGCCTGTGTGTGGCTTGTGTTCCTACCTGCCTTTTGTTTCCCGCGCCCGCGCCTGCCTTTGGCCGCCTGGCTCTCCTGCTTCCGCCCTGGCCTGTTGGGCTGGCGCCTCGCCGCCGGGAATTGGGGTGACTTGCATCCCGCCGCTGCGCCCTCACCCGGTTTGTGCCCGCCCACCGGGGCCTTTTGCCCCCGGCCCGCCCCCTCCGCCTCCGCTGCGCGCGGCTCCCCCTCCACACTCCCGTTGCCACTGCTCTGTGCCTTTTTCCCCCACCGCGTCCCTCCAAGCCTGGGCCCTGGTTCGTGTCCATTCTCCGTTCCGGTTCAGGTCCCTTGTCCCTTGTTCTGCTCCCCCTGCCACTGTGTGTCTCGCGCCGGCCCTGTCGTTCCCTCGTCTGTCGCGTGCGTTTGTCTCGTACGTTCCTCCGCCCAGTACGGTTCTTTACTTTGGGACCCCGGCTCCCCCCCCTGTCGCCCCCCGGCTCCGCCGTCCCTCTCCCCGGGCGCCCTTCCCCCCCGGCCCCCATTTGCCGCCTCGGCCGCGTTTGTCCACTCGGGGCGGGTACGTGTTCCGGTTGGGCCCTTCCCCGCACCCCCCTTCCAGGTCTCCCCGCGCTCCGGTTCTGTCGCTCCGTGTGTGGTTCAGCTTAGCTTTCCCCCCGCGGTCTCCCCGGCATCTTCCGTGTCCCGGCTGTGCTCTTTGCGGTCGTTGTTTTTTTTTGCTCCTTTCCTTTTGGCCCCCCCGCCTCATCACCCCCCCAGCGCCACTTTCTCCCCCCGCCTTCCCCACCGCCCCCTTCTCCCCCCGCCTTCACACCCCCACCCTTCCCCCCGCCCCCCCCCCCCCCTCCCGCCCACCCCCGCCTGCCCACGCCCACCCTCTGCCCCCCCCCCCCCTCGCGTTTCCCTCCGCCCCGTTGTCCCGCCTGGGCCTTCGTCCGGGGCGCCACCGCCGACGGCCCCGCCGCCCCCCCCGCCTCCCTCGCCCGGCCCCTCGACGGCCCCTCCCCCACCCCCGCTGGTTCTCCCCCCGTGCCGGCGCCCCACGCCGCCCTCCACGACTGCGGCGCAGTGGCGCGGCCCGGCCCGACTTGACCGGGCCCCCGCTTCTTCTGCCGTTTCCCTGCGCGCTGCCACGGGCGGGGGCCGGGGGCGGGCTCTACCCGACGTGCTGCGGCGCACTCGCGCTCTCTCTCTCTCATCTGGCTCGGCGTGCTCCCGCTCTCTCCCCCTCTCTCTCTCTCTCTCTGCTCGCGCGCGCATCCCGCTCTCTTCTCTCCTGGGCTCTGTCGTGCACGCGGTCGGCCGCGCGCGCCGCCCGCCGCGGTCTGTCGTGCCGCGGTCGGCGGCGCCGCGCCGCCCGCCCGGTCTGTCGTGCCGCGGTCGGCGGTCCGCGCCCCGCCCGCCGCGGTCGTTGTCGTGCCGCGGTCGGCGGCGCCGCGCCGCCGCAGACGGTCTGTCACGGGACGCAGCAGGCGGGGCCCCCCGCGGCTCCCCCCCTGGTCACACCGTTTTCTCTCTTTCTTTCCGGGGTGTTTTGTCTGCGCGCTGTGTGCGCTGTGTCCTTTAGTCACCCCTGTTTTCCGTCCTGTCCATCCTCCCTCGCCCCGGTTTCGTTCTTCTTGTCGTGCTTTTGTTCTTGCCTTGCTTTTGTTTGCCCTTGCCTCCTTGCCTGCGTGTTTGCCTCGCCTCCTTGTCTCCGTGCCTGCCTGCCTCCCTGCTACTCACTCCTACATGTACTTGTGTGCCGTTTCCGTTCGTTGCCTCCCTTTCTCTCGCTTGCCTCTGCCCCTTCTTCAGTTCGGCCTCGTCGTTGGTTCTTAACATCCCCCCTCCGCGCCCGGTCCGCCGGGCTTGGCGCTCCTCTGCTCGGCCCTCGCCACGCGGCACGCGCGCTGCTTCCGCCGCTCACTTTCCTCCGAGGTTCCGTAGGGTCCCCTCTCTCGTCGTCGCCCGCGCGCGTTAACTCGTTCCCTTCGCCCCTTCGGCGGCGCTCGGCCCTGTCGCGCGGGTCGACGTGTTGCCCCGCAGTGGTGGCTTCCCCCACCCCCGTCGCTATTCGGCGTTGTTCCGCCCGCTGTGCCGCGGTTTGCCCCGTTCGTTGGCAGCGCGCGCCGCCCTTGGCTCCCCGCGGTCGCCGCCCGGCCGCCCGGGTGGCCCCTCCCACCCAATCTATCTGTCTGTACTGTCTGTCTGGTCTACTATCTCCTGTAGTCCCGCCCGCCAGTCTCCCCCTTTCACCCTGTTTTCCCCTTTTGTTCCCTTACTCGCCTGGCCTTCCTTGCACTTCATCCGACCTTTTCCCCCTTTCTTTCCCGCCTCTACCCCTTTCCCGTGCCACCACGTTCCCCATTTCCGCCCACAATCCTTACCCCTCCCCCCCCCCGCCATCTTTGGTTGGTCTCCGTGTCCTCCCCCTTCTCCCGCCTTGTCACTTCGCTCAGGGGACCCACCCTCCCCTTCCACCTCCCGTTCCTTGCCTTCCCTTGTGTTGCACTCTTTCTTGCGTAACCATACGCTGTTGCTTTTCCGTTTCCTCTGCTGGTCCGTGCCTTTCCCCGCCACGCCTCACTGCTGCGCCCCACCGGCGCTTTCCCTCCCTTCTGGGCCCCCGTTGTGGACCGGCCACGCTCCGGGCTGGGCACTCCCACCTCTTTCCACGGCCTTGCATCTCCCTTGGAGCCCCGTCCGCCCCTCATTCCGGCCGTCGCCAGGCCTCTGGCCCCCCCACGCCCCTGCCTGGACTCCGCCGTTCTCCCCTGGCTGCCCCGCCCGGCGCCTGCTCCGCGCCTCCCCCACGCGGCCCACATGGCCCTTTGCCCAGCGCTCCATGCCTTTCTGGCCCGACCTGGTCCCTCTAGTGCACGTGCCCGTACCCTGCCACCACTCCCCCTTGTGGCCTGTCCGGTCGGGTCGTCCAGCAGGCCGTCCTCCCCTCCCCCCGCTCCTTTCCGTCTGTTTGCGGTACTGCCCCCCAAACGCGCTTCTGCCGCCCTGTGCCAACCGGTTGTGGTCTGCCCCCCACAGACTGGACGCTTTTTCGCCGCCCTCCCCCATTTCCGTTTCTCACCACCCCCCCGCCCCTCCCCCAACAGCACACCCAATCCCTCCTCTGACTCCTGGGTGGTGCCGCCTACCTGTTTATGGGGACTGTTTCTCGTTCCGCCGGGACTGGGGCCCTTGCCGGGCCACGGGGACACTCGGTGGAGTCCCAACCACCCCTCCTCGCGCCCCTGCTGCCCTCTGCCAGCCCGCTGCAACTTGGGCCGGGAGTTACCCTTTCACATGCTCACGGCCCCCCAGCCCACAGCCCCAACCTCCCCTGGCGTGGCCCAGGCACACCCCCGCACTACCAGTCCTTGCGTGGCCCCTCACGCGCCCCTGCCTCTCATTCCTCCACTCTGCACGCCTGACTTGCACGCATTGCTGTCGCATCCCTGCTCCCCCCCCTTGCCTGAGCTTGCACACGTTTTGTGCCAGACGCATTGGGCCCCTCATTTCCCACACTCCCGGCCTGCCCCCTTAGTAGAGCCCTCTCCCCCCAGCCTCACCGCTGTCCTTGCTGTCCACGGTGCTTCCCCCCCTCTTACCCTCCGGTGG
>CM068956.1:165331618-165348659 GCA_035128595.1 Eptatretus atami
GTATTTGCTGTTGATAGTTTAACGTGATGATCGCAGGTCATAGCCTAATGTATCTTATTTGAAAGTGCACCGAGTCTGGTGCCAACCTCCCCCGTTTAGTCATTGTATCTCTGGTATATTAATTTTCTAATGCCAATTCTTGACGACGTCATACAAACGAAGAAGAAAATTGTGACGTCAATCGTGGGATAAAAAATAAAATAAATAAACATTTAATTTGGACGTCACGAATGACAGATAAATGCCGTAACTGGAACCGGCTCGTCCGATTTGATATCAACCCGCGAAAAGCACATCCGCGGGGTCCCCAAGCAATATTCCTGGCAATTTCAATCAGATCGGACCGGCGGTCGTTCGAGAAAACGGTGGTCGCATAACAGACACACATACAGACATACAAGGAAGACAGACCAGCGACCCACACACACAGAGATTGCTGGAATTATATATATATATATATATATATATATATATATATATATTATATAATATATATATATATATAGTATATATATATATATATACACCACAGGTGGTCCTTCGTTAGGGGGAAATTTTCGAATTCATTTATTTTAAGCTCAACCCCCGGAATCGGTTTGGAATAGTTCGAGAAAACTCTTCTGGTGTTTTATTTCAAATTGCACAACATTTACCTCTCCCTCATCGACCTTGAAGTTTAGCCCAGTTTCTCGGGGAACAGCTGACATTAGAACGACTCCGTATCGACCTGTGTGAACTTTTAAACGCTCCTGAATGTCCAATCGTCTCTTTTGATGTGATACGTCGATCTTGTTTGTGTTGTAATGTGTAATGTGTATTCCTCGTTCTTCTCCACCGCCGCCCCTAAACAATTTTTTTTTTCAGGGTAAACTTCGAGGTCCGCCATGAGGGAGGGGTAAATGTTGTCCGATTGGAAAAAAAATTCACCAGAGAGTTTTCTCAACTATTGCAATGATTTCCCGCGGCGTTTGGAGCTTAGAAAATCCGAAGTGAGGAATAAGGAAACCACCCTAATATACAATAGTCATGCGCCGCAAACGACGTTTCGGGGCGAAACGACGGATTGCATATACGACGGTGGTCCCATAATCGCATTTACGACGGTGATCGCATATACGACGGATCATCCACTCATTATAATGGAGCCCGCCGGAAAATTTCCTATCGCAGAGTGATGATAAGCCACGTATCGGCTGCCAGTCAATATAAAAAGTAGCAACATACAATTATGTACCCACTAGTACAGTACATAATACTTCATAATGATAATAAACGACAGTGTGCCCCTATAATGCGATTTTCGTGAGGTCCATCACCATGTTCTCGCGAAAAAAAGCAGGGTCGTGCTAAATCAGGGATTCAAGAAATCGGGCTTTCAAAACTGAAACCAATGTTTGCACGTTTTACCTTCTGGCAGGTAAATTACCTTTGAATTGAAGAATTCCGCGAAAAATGCGTTGTTGTTAGTCGAAATTTAAAACACAAATTTATATTTAGTGAAGCTTTTTATATTGTTTTAAAACAAAATCACACTGTTCCAAAAATATATATCACAATTGACAGGGCTCGTTTCTTCATTTATAAATTATTTAACACCGATGCAATGATTACGTTATTATTAAAGATCAAACGCTATTATTACCTTCTATATAATCGATGCGAGAGAGATGTAACTGGCTGCTAACAACACCGATGGCCATGACCAGCACAAAGGTAAAACTACGCGTCTTCCGTCTCTCTTGGATTGTGTTCACATTGCGACACTATTCAGTACAGTAACATGCTGTTTACAGGTTTGTATCCGAGGAGCAATAGGCTATACCATATAGCCTAGGTGTGTAGGTTGTGTAAGTACGACGTTCCGAAAAACGAAAATCGAAAAAAAATATATATGATGTTCGCCACCGACGACTACCCGTCGTGTTAACGACGCATTTCTCAGACGTAACCCGTCGTTAAGTGGCGCAAGACTGTAATATTAGTCTACAATATATTTAATATATAATATATAAAATTAATATACATATCATATATACTACATTTCATATATACATATATTATATATATATATAAATATTATGCTTGTAGATTTTCACCCGTTCGGCAGCGGACGGACCGCCTTAGCCAATTGCGGCCGCGCGCCCACCGAATGAGAATCCAGTCGATAGCTTCCGATCAACGCCGAACCCAGCTACGGTTTGTTAACCCACCATAGATCAGCCAACTCTTCTGTCCACGCGCACAGGGTGACCGCCGAATTGTCATGTTACCTAAAAACTATTCCGTGCGACAGAAATGGCCGGGAGTTTATACCTCAATGGGACCTGCACGAAAACGCAAGCCGCTTAAGCAGGCTCATTCCGTATGCGATTGCGAGCGGTTATATATCGCCAAGCCCGTCGGTCCAGATGCTTTACTTTTATCGGCTTATAAACAAGCCAGCTAACATTCCGAAATGCTCATGGCAGTCAAAGTGAGGGAAGACGCAACGAGCAGGTACATTTAAAAATGGCCGGGAACATATTGAAACACAGGCAATGCAATGAATGGGCGAAAAAGACACGCAGCAAAAACCTACAGCTATGAGTTCTATTATGAAATGTAAAGCAAACTACACACAGGCCAACCTTAACACGTGTTCCTACTTTATTAGACGGCCACAGACACACGTACGCCACCACACACACACACCCAATAAATGGGGCTGATGCCTCTTAATAAGGACTTTCAAACTCGGAGGGACAGGATAGCTGAAACTCAGAACCTATCTCGAACCTCTCCACCTCGTGTGGTCTTAAGCTGAATCCGGAATCCGAAATCCAGCGAGAGCGAGCTTGGATCAATGCCGTGAGGCCGCGATCCTTCCCGAGCTCCAAGCGAATCCTCTTCGCGCTTCTGAACACGTGCTGGGTTGAGACGAGGCGCGATCCTTCCCGCGAGTGGCGTCGCTTCCCGAAGAAACCACCTCTCTGAGATGAGGCCAAGGAGTCGCACCAAGCCGGTAACCAAGCGTAGAACAAAGACTAAAGAGCTCCACAAACTAAGAAGAGCCAGCCCGAACCGGACGACGAAGTAGAGGCAAAAGACGCCCCAACTCTTCGCAAACTGGCGCTCCTCTCTCCGGATGAACAAACAACCAAACAAGCTTGAGCCGAGCAACCAGCCTCAACTCTCTTTTCCGAGAACAAAGCACAAAAAGCGAACCACCTCTTTCCGAACAAAGCCAGAGCCCAAAAACGCGAACCGAGCCAGGCAGAACCCGAAGGCCTGCTGAAAAAGCCAAAGCCGAAGCAAAAAAGCTCTCACAAAAAAGCCTCAACCGCAAGCCAAAGCAGAAACCCGAAAAAGGACTACTGCAAGCCAAGCCCGACCACTAGAGGATCTCTTCCTTATCCTCCTCCGCCCCTCCCCCGCTCCTGGCCGTGACTTCATCCCCCGTGCCCGCACAACCGCGGGTGGGAGGGAGTGCTTACGTAATGAATCACGGACCGGGAGGGCTCTTCTTCTTCTTCCCCATAAGAGGGGAGGGTCGGCTTCCTTGTGTTGTTGATCGCTCCCCAACTATTAAATATAAAAATCCCAGTGCATTTAATCGATTCTGGCCCATTAAACAATTGGAAGGTGCAGCATATCAAGAATAGAACAAGCACTTATCAACAAACTGGGCTAAAAGGAACCTGTATGTTTGAGTGCGATCGAATCCAAATCGTAACAATATAGTGTGTGAGTTGTGTGTGTTGTGTGTGGTTTGTGTGTGTGTGTGTGTGTGTGTGTGTGTGTGTGTGTGTGTGTGTGTGTTGTGATTCCAGTGAATAATGGTCTACCAAACAGGATAAGAGAGGTCGAAGAAAAGAGATGACGACGAAAAAGAGGGAAGAAGAGGAAAACACCAAAGATTTTATTCAGGACAAAGACAATACATATGGGGAGAAGAAAGACAAAATGTCAGTTGTGCCCAAAAAACCCATAAACATCCCAAATGTTATGGACTTGCTGGTAACAATGGACGAAAAGGCAATTACACAGGAGATATTCAAGTAGGCTGATGCTCTTGTTTCAATGGGCAGTGAACCTTGGGCAATGATTATCCCAGATGCTTATTCAGGCCGATAAAAATTTGCTCCCGCGTAAAATCAGGCTTGTCCTGAGAATGTCGGCGCCCATTCCGATGGGCTATCAGCCGAAACAATCGCAGGTTAAATCGGCATCGATCTTTGAAGCCTCATCTGAAAGCGTGCTGTGGAATAGAGACAACAGAGAAATTAATTATCTCAGCGACTAAAACCCAACCCAACTAAAAATACCAGCCACATCTCAATCCCAAACCAACCAAACCACCCAAAAAAAAACTTCAATAAACAAAACTCAACAACTAACAGCCCCCCCAAAACCAGAAAATCCAAACCCAAACTAAAGCCCGACGGTGGAAAAACAACAAATACAAGCCTGAGATCAACACAAATAAAAACGTAGAACGGCACTCGGTGGAGCGCAAATGGCCCGCCAGGCTAAACCAGTTTCCTTTTTTCTATCCCACTGTGGGCCGGATCTGGATCCGGACCCCAAAATCTAATCGGCTTGTTCTTTCACCTACCCAACTCATCCACAAAGTTTCGTCCCCCACTCGTCCATAAACTTTTTTGGAGATATCGTGCCATATATCGTTTTGGCCCCATTTCTCTCCAATGGTGAAGAATCGCTTATTAGGTAACCCTGTCATTCTGGACAGGACCCCTATTGTTCTTCTGGTTATTTTCATTATTATTTTATTTATATTATTTATTCTTTTTTCGCCGGCAATTTGCGGTTCTTCGCTTTAAAAATCATTTTTCTAGGAACACACCGAAGTCCACGAGCAGAAAGATTTCACCATAGTATGTATTTTTTGATAGCAAACTTAATTGTATTTGACGTCATAGTCACTGGTACGGGCGCCATCTTGAAAAAGAAAAACTTTGGACCTCTGTATCTCTGAAACCGTGCAGTGGAAAT
This sequence comes from Eptatretus atami, assembly GCA_035128595.1. Classification (NCBI taxonomy): domain Eukaryota; kingdom Metazoa; phylum Chordata; class Myxini; order Myxiniformes; family Myxinidae; genus Eptatretus; species Eptatretus atami. The sequence continues at coordinate 165,336,611 of CM068956.1, forward strand.
TTTTTGCTTCATACATTTAATAAGCTCCCAGGAACACGGGTGATTTTTCGTGAGAGTCATCGTAAGAGGAGTGCCGGTGAAAATTGTCAAGTAAAGCTGCATCGGGAAAAATCTGAAATTCTGAAGCTCATCTGACACAACAATACGATAGAAAAAATATATTTATACGTCATAGGTGACTGGTTCGGCAGCCATCTTGTTTTGAATTTTTAAAAAAATCTCTTCTCCAGAACGGCTGAACAGATTGAGGCGAACATTACACACACATTCCGCATGAGTCCTTTTCAAAGTTTGTTAATTTTATTGATGGTCAACGGTTTGGTGGCCATTTGAATTTACCCTAAACCTTCAACATCTTCTTCTCCAGAACGGCTCGGTAAGATCAAGGGGAAACTTCACAAACGTATGCACGAGAGGGAATATAAGTTTGTTAATTTCTAATTGATAGGTCACATGGTTTGACACCATGTTGGATTCAGAAAAATATTAAATAATGTTTTCTCTGGAATCACTAACCCTATGAAGCAAAATTCTGCATACTTATCAGTCTCCATGCTGCATCATAGTAAAAATTATGACGTACAGTCACAGGATTTGCGGCCCATCTGGAGAAAAAACGCACCTATCCGATTAACACGAAAACTTCAGGCCACACACGGTAGTTCACACTACACGTGGAAGAGGAGATGATAAACTTTGATGTCAATAAGATCAATGGTTTTCGTCAGCCATCTTGGATTGAAAATTAATAAATTTTAAAAAATCTTCTTCTCCCAGATGCCTAACAGATTGAGTGACGAAATTTACACACCACATTCCCCATAGAAGTCATCTTTACGAAGGTTTTGTTAATTCTATTAGGTCATACGGTTTGGAGCCATATTGAATTTACCCAAAACCTTCAACTCTTCTTTCTCCAGAACGGCTGATCTGATCAAGGGGAAACTTCAGCATACCGTATTACGATGAGTCAGGAATGATAGGTTTTGTTAATTTAATTGATGGTCACATCGTTTGGCAGCCATGTTGAATTCAAGAAAATATTAAATTAATGTTTTCTTCTCTGGAACCGCTATAACCTTCGAAGCGAAAATTTGCAAAATTGAACCATCGTCATCCAATTCTGCATTAGATGGTAAAAATATATTACCTCACCAAGCAATGTTTGGCGGCCATGTTGGATTTAAGAAAAATATTAAATTAATGTTTTCTCTGGAACGCTTAACCTATCGAAGCGAAAATTTGCTACTTGTCATCCCCCATGGTGTCTGCATACATCGGCTAGGAAAATTATGACATCACAAGTCACATCGTTTGGAACCATCTTTGGGATAGAAAACGCACCTTCTTCCGAACTTAACACGAAAACTCACAGACATGTTCCACTACATAGTTGAAAGAAAATATAATTTTTTTGGCATTCATGTATCTCATGTGTATCAAAGGCCGAAGGTCTGTGGTATGTGCACACGATAGTTGAATTATAACTTTGTTAATTTTCTAATTGATAGTCACATTTTGGCGGCCATGTTGGGATTCAAGAATTATATTAAATAATGTTTTCTCTGCGAACCACATAACCTAATCGAAGCAAGACTTCGGCTACTATTAATCTAGCGCCCCATGCCTGACCATATGTTAACAAGGACAAATTTGTGTCGCAAGAGCCGCGTCATTAAGGTTTTGTCTTCACCAGAAGCAAGAAGAACAAGAACTTAAGAAGAAGAAGAAGAAGAAAAAAAAAAAAACAACTTCCGATATATGCGCTCACATTGCCTTGACGGAGCCAAATAGCAGACCCCGTCATGACGATCGTCGTTCATGACAAGAAAATAGTGTATTTTACGAAATTTACAATACATACAATGGAATAATTCTTTAAATAGTAACCTGTGAAACCTTTTCGAAACTTCAAAGCAAAAATGTCCGAAATATATTTAAAAGTTTCATGATAGACGCTCTCCAAAAAGGCACCCTCAATGCGAGGATGTGTACTAAGTGTTTAGTATTTAAGGAGATCCGGATCCCTGTACTATGAAACGGAGTCGAGTCCTAAAGGATCTGTCTTCACTCATGAAGAAGAAGAAGAACAACGCCGAGCTCTCTTAAGTTCTAATTTAGAAGAACGTAATAATGAAGAAAAGTGTAATAAAATGAAGAAGAGTAATAAAATGAAAGAAGAAGAGTAGTAAACAAAATGAAGAAGAGTAACAAAATAGAAGGAAGAGTAATAAAATGAGAAGAAGAGTAATACAAAGAAGAAGAAGAGTAATTTAAAAAAAAGTACAGAAGAGGTAATTAAAAAGCAAAGAAGAAGATAAATAATAGTAATAAAATGAAGAAGAAGAGTAATAAAAATGAGAAAAAAGAGTAATAAATGAAGAAGGAAGGCAAAAAATTGAGAAGAAGAAAAAATGAAGGAGTAAAAATTGAAGACAGAGAAAAAAATGAAAGAGAACAAGATAAAAAACTGAAGAAGAAGAAGAGTTAAAAAATGAAGAAGAAGAGCAAAAATGAAGAAGAAGAGAAAAAATGAAAGAGGTAAAAATTGAAGAAGAAGAAAAAAATGAAGAAGAAGAGTAATAAAAATAAGGAAGAGAGTATAATAAAAAATGGGAGAAGCAGAGTAATAAAAGAAGAAGAAGAGTAATAAATGAGAAAAAGAGTAATAAATGGAAGAAGAAGAGCCCAAAAAAATGAAGAAGAAGAGAAAAAATTGAAGAGTAAAAATTGAAAAAAGAAAAAAAGAAGAGAGAAAAAAATGAAGAACAAGAGTAAAAAAATGAAAGAAGAAGAGTAAAAAATGAGAAGAAGAGTAAACAAATAAGAAAGAGTAATAAAAAGAAGAAGAAAGAGTAATAAAATTGAAGAAGAAGAGTAATAAAATGAAGGAAGAAGAAGGTAATAAAAAGAAGAGGAAGAGTAATAAAAGAAGGAAGAAGAGTAATTTAAAAAGAAGAAGAGGAATAAAATGGGAAGCAGAAATAAAATGAAGAAGAAGAGTAATAAAATGAGGAAAAAGAGTAATAAAATTGAAGAAGGAGCAAAAAATGAAGGAGAGAAGAGAAAAAATGAAGAGTAAAAATTGAAGAAAGAGAAAAAAATGAAGAACAAGAGAAAAAATGAAGAAGAAGAGTAAAAAATTGAAAAGAAAGAGTAATAAAAAGAAGAAGAAGAGTGATAAAAAGAAGAAGAAGAGTCAATAAAATGAGGAAGAGGAGCTAATAAAATGAAGCTAAGAGAAAAATATGAAGAGAAGAGTTAATAAAAAGAAGAAGAAGAGTAATAAAAAGAAGAGAGATTAAATAAAATGGAGAAGCAGGAGTAATAAATGAAGAAGAAGAGAATTTAAAATGAGGAAAAGAGTAATAAATGAAGAAGAAGAGCCAAAATATATGAAGAAGAAGAGAAAAAAATGAAGAACGTAAAATTGAAGAAGAAGAGAAAAAAATGAAGAACAAGAGTAAAAAATGAAGAAGAGAGTAAAAAATAGGAAGAGAGTAAAAAATAATGAAGAAAGAAGAGTAAAAAATAATGAAGAAGAAGGGTAATAAAAAGAAAGAAGAAGAGTAATAAAAATAAGAAGAAGGAGGTAATAAAAAGAAAGAAGAAGAGTAATAAAATGAGAAGCAGAATATAAAATGAGGAAAAAGAGTAATAAAGAAGAAGAATGACAAAAAATGAAGAAGAGAAAAAAATGAAGAGTAATGAATTGAAGAAGGAAGAGAAAAAATGATGAACAGAGTAAAAAATGAAGAAGAGAGTTTAAAAAATGAAAGAAGAAGAGGGTAAAAAATAATGAAGAAGAAGAGTAAAAAATAATGGAAGAAGGAAGAGTAATAAAAAGAAGAAGAAGAGTAATAAAAATAGAAGAAGAGTAATAAAAGAAGAAGGAAGAGTATAAAAATGGAAAGCAGAGTTAATAAAATAGGAGAAAGAGTAATAAAATGAGGAAAAAGATTAAATAAATGAAAGAAGAAGAGCAAAAAATGAAGAAGAAGAGGAAAAAATGAAGAGTAAAAATTGAAGAAGAGAGAAAAAATGAAGAACAAGAGTAAAAAATGAAGAGAGAGAAAAAATGAAGAAGAAGAGTAACAAAATAATGAAAGAAGGAGTTAAAAAATAATGAAGAAGAAGAAGAGTAAATACGTGAAGAAGAAGAAGAAGAGTAAAAATGAAGAAGAGTTAAACAATGAAGAAGATGAGAAAAAATGAAGAAGAGAAAAACATGAAGAAGAGAGTAAAAATGAGAAGAAAAATGAAGAGGAAATAATGAAGAAGAGTAAAAAAATGGAAGTAAGCAAGAGTAAATAATGAAGAAGAAGAGTAAATAACGAAGATAAGAAGAATACCAAATGAAGAAGAAGAGAAGAGTAAAAAAATGAAGAAGAGTAAAAATGAGAAGAGTAAATAGATGAAGAAGAAGCGGAAAACTGAAGAGAAGGAGTAAAAAAAAATGAAGAAGAGAAAAAATGAAGAACAAGATAAAATGAAGAAGAAGAGTAAAAAATGAAAGAAGAAGCAGTAAAAAATGAATAGAAGAAGAAGAGTAAAAAAATGAAGAAGGACTAAATAGTGAAGAAGAAGAGTAAAAAATGGAAGAAGAAGACGAAGAAGAGTAAAAAATGAAGAAGAGTAAAAAATGAAGAAGAAGATAAATAATGAAGGAAGAAGAGGGGAAAACTGAAAGAAGACGAGTAAAGAATGAAGAAGAAGCAGAAAAATATGAAGAAGAAGATAAAAATTGAAAGAGAGAAAAAAATGAGAAGAGTAAAATAATGAAGAACAAGAGTTAAAAAAATTAAGAAGAAGAGTAAATAATGAAGAACAAGAGTAAAAAATGAGAATAAAGTTAAAATGAATGAGAAGAAGAAAAGTTAAAAATGACAGAAGAAGAAGAGAAATACTGCAAGAAGAAGAAGAAGAGAGTAAAATGAAGAAGAAAGAGTAAAAAAAGAAGAATTAGAGTAAAAAATGAGAAAGAAGAGTAAATAATGAAGGGCAAATAAGACATGCTAAAAATTTCAAAATGACATCAAAGTCACATTCGCGTGTGGGCAGCCATCTGGATAGAAAACAAAACTTTTCCGAATAACACAAATTGAACGACGTGTTCAATCACGCGTTGACCACCTTGATGTCATTAGGTCACCATGGCTTCGTCAGCCATCTGGATTGAAAATCGACCTCTCCTCTCTCCTCTCTCCAACAGATTTAGAAAATTACGCACACTTTCCCCAAGACATCCTTTCACAAGTTTGTAATTTCTAATCGAATAGGTCACACGGTTTGGCGCCACGTTCGAATTACCCCTAAAAACTTCAAACATCTTCTTTCCAGAACGGCTCGTCAGACAAGGGGAAAACTCAAAAACCTATTGCCTACGGAGTAGGGAATATAAGTTTGTTAATTTCTAATTGATAGTACACATCGGGCCCCAAGGGCCCCATGTTTGGAAATTTCCAAAAAAAAAAAAATATTAAATAATGTTTCTCTGAATCACATAACCTATGAAACGAAAATTTGCATAACTTATCATCCTCCATGACGTCTGCATTCATAGTAAAAATTATGACAATCACAAGTAAACAAGGTTGGCGGCCATCTTGGATTAGAAAAATTAGACCTTATCCGACTTTACACGAAACTTCAACACCACTTGTAGGGTCCCCGATGGGAACTAATTTAAATTATGATGTTATAAGGTCACACAAATGAAGTTACATGGCATGATCATCAATTTGAGTCATGGAATTAAATGAATAATTTTAAAAATCTTCTTTCCCAGACGAAGAAGATTGAGACGAAACTTACACTATTATTCGCATGAGGTCGCTTCCCAAGTTTGTTAATTTCTTCTTGATCGTCAACATGGTTTCGGGCCATCTTAGGAATTACCCTTAAGAAGCTTCAAACATCTTCTCTCCAAACGGCTGATCTGATCAAGCGGACACTTCACGCACCTATTGCATGTCATAGTATGGGAATTCAAGTTGTTAATTCTAATTGTAGTCACAGTTTGGCCAGCCATGTGGATTTAAGAAAATATAAATAATGTTTCTCTGGAACCGCTTAACCTATCGAAGCGAGGAATTTGCAAATGCCATCTTCCATCAATTCGCATACATTTGGTAAAAATTATGAACGTCACCCAAGTCACCATAGTTGGCGGCCATTCTTGGATAGAAACGCCACCTTTTCGATTAAACACGCAAACTTCACAAACATGTTCCACTACGCAGTTTGAAAGCAGATATAAATTTTTTTGTTCATCTCATGTATCTCATGTTGTATCAAAGGCCGAGTCTGGGTACCCGTCATCACTGCCAGCAGTTATAAAGTGGCAGTTCTAGTAAATTTTTATAATTCTTTGTATCCAGATTCGGATTTTTCAACTAAATCAAAAACGATTCATCCTTGTCATACCTGTCCGCAGTTACAGTCCGGGATCAGTCCATAACGTTTTGAGATATCATGTGATATTATCATTTCAAGCCAGTCATTCCATGGTGAAGAATCACTTCAAAAAAATTATCGGACCTTTCTCTGGATCCAGAATCTTCACCAAAATTGACATTCAATCCTTCTTGTCACACACCCAACATTCCACCAAGTTTTGTCCGAATCCGTCCACAACTTTATGAGATATCTTGTTCACAGACAGACAGCATGGAAGGGGTTGAAAACATAACCTCTGCCCACCTTCGGTGGCAGGAGTATAACAAAACCCAATAAAAAAGGTATACAAACAAAAGAGACAAGATACACCCCCACCATATTAACAATCCCAACAATATTTAACAAATCCAACATTAATATTGGAAAGCAAGTCCCTCAAAATCAATTGGATCTTCACACGACAAAGCTGAGTGTCTCGGCCTGGCTTACTTTCACAAGCACGAGGCCCAACACAAAACAGAGGCCAAGCCAGGACAACCTGAGCCAAAGCCAGAGTCCAATAAAACCAAACCACCATCACCAAAGCGACCAAAAATATTTAGAAAAGACTCCAAACTGCCAGCACAGAAACAGCCATCCACCAACCAACCTAGCCGACGTAACCCGACAGCCACGGACGTCCAGAAAATACCAATCCCAGAAAACCACCATCAAACATTACTGTCAACCCCAATTCCCAACAACCCAACATCAACATAACTCCAATCCCAACTAAGCCCAACAACTACCCTCCCAAATCTCAGTCCTGATCCCGACAAGACTATCAATCCCCAATGCTGAACAAGCTACATCGATCTTCAATCCCAACTCTGAACAACCACAATCAATCCCAACCCCAATCTTTGACAACCACCAACCAAGTCTGACAACAATTCAGAATACTTAATCCCAACCTCGAGAGTTCATGCGTTACATGATACCCCGCATAATGTGTTAAGTATATACCTCCAATTGCAATAAAATAATGATTTTAAAGATATTTGAAAAAAAACAAAAATAATCCAGAAACTTAAATGCTACTGAAGCCAGTCTTATAAAATTACCTTTACTTGTAAAAAAGATGATGCCGAGTCACAGTAGGAGATGAAGGCTTATTTGCATCACCAAAGAACCACAAGCGTCAATCAGCATCGAATTACAGCCGTAAGGCGGACCTCTTGTTCACCCCAATATGCAGCCTCTCACGTGCTATGCCCTCTCATGCTATATATCGATATGCAGGGTAGTCCCAGACTTAGCGCACGGGTGGATGTTCCTAAGTTGTAGGAAGTCAATGGTTGGAAAATCGAAGAACCCCCCCCCCCTCCAATCATTTCCCATCATGTTTTTTTCACCTTCAACTACCATAATGTAACAATAATAAAAATAATAAATAACATAAAATAAGTATAATTAATGACATTTAATAAATAACTAGAACTGCCACTTTATAACTGCTGGCAGTGATGACGGGTACCAGAACCAGGGCCGTCGCTAGGGGGGGGGGGCATTTGGTGGCAATGCCCCCCCCCCATGGCCGCATCTGGTGCCCCCCCACTTGTACGCCACCCATTGTATGCCCTGTTGCACCCTGTGAACAACTTAGTGTTTAGGACGAGCGCCCACTGTGAACTCCTTGCTGTTAAGAGTTCACCTGTCTGTGAACTTAAAACCCTCTATTCCAGGGGATGTTCAACGTGAGTGAATTAATAAGGCCTTCTTGGATAAAACTGTTCTTTAATAATATCCTCTTTGAATAACAGTCCAAGAGATAAGTGTGGCGCTTTGCCAGCCGCATCTCCAAAAGCAATTGGCAAGACAATACAGTCCAAGCCCACAGATAAAAGATTAATAACGGCAAGCACAACGCCAGCAGCCAAGTACACAGACAGCCGCAAGACCTCGGTCGAATGTCCGATGTTGTGGGTGGTTATATATATCGTGGATCATTAGTTTAAGAATAGCCAATCAGCGTATTCGATTGGAGGCCTATTGAGCAGGTTACCTGATTGGTTGTAAGTTAGGTATAAATGTTAATATAGTTCATAATATGATTCATAATTGATTAAGGCAAAGACAATAAATTTACTAATTAAAGTTGAAGTGCACGATGCACGCGACGTGACCTTCACAACCCGTCAAACCCTCCATTCTTACAAAAGTAATTTATAATAAAAATTATTAAAAAATTGTGTTTCAATCGTCTTACATTTGAAATTATGCAGATAAAAAACCTTGGTTTTGATGCATGCATCATTTAATAAAATAAAACGTCAACCGTCAATCTCGCAAGTCGTGAGAATTAGTGACCACGAGGGACGAATCACGGAGAGCGCTAGCTAGCAGCAAGGAGAAAAAAGAACATGATTGATGGATATACGAAAATGGCTCAGAAAAAGGAAAAAAATGCAACCGACGAAAATAAAAGAAGATAGATAAAAGACATGTTTGTGGAGGCAGTTGGAGGAGGAGGCAGGAGGAGGAGGAGGAGGAGAAGAAGGACTATCATGTCGATGAATACCGACAGAAGCTGGCCAAACCTGGCCAAGCCAGCAACGTTAGCCCTGCAACTGGAGCCCCAGCGCAGGCCAGCCGGGTTGCCCACGCTCGGCGGGCAGCCTCGGATCGGTGTGACTCAAGCCGTTCCCGATGATCTTGGAAGTGAGAGACGAATCAAGTTGTTCTACAGCGGTACCCTGGCCATCTGTTTGCAGAACAAGAGTCGCTCGTTCTGTGTCCTTCATTGTACCAGGACTAATGAATGGCATGGATACAGTGTGCAGACAGATGCAGCATTCTGCTCATCCATGTTAGGAAGTTTGAACACTGCACGCGGACCAGTGGACTCGACTTTCACAGTGCTGAGGCTAACGGAATGGAAACATGCTGTGAGAAAGACCAGGGGGTTTCACAAACACGCAACTTCAAAGGAACATTTAACTTGTGTTTTCGACGGTGGAAGTAGAATGAGGAGGCGCATCGATGTGGTAAGAGATTTCCACCACTCCCAATGCTGACCAGCTAAATAGGGAAACTGGTACTATGTGTCTGCTCTTATAGCATGTTGATGGATTTCTCGCGAAATCCAGATACCTTTAGAGGAAGCCTTGATAATTTTAGGATATGTCAGACGGGCCAGTGGGCTCTTTCTCTCGCTTTTAAAACTAAAACACTCAAAAAAAGACACCGAGGCTAGCCGAAAATAATAAAGCATTATCCCACGAAACGCAAGCATACTAGTCCGGAAATGCAGAATTGACTGATCTGGCCACATTGAAGTAATGTTGTGACGGATGCCATCGTGGGAAGAAGTAGGCCACACGTGTTTACCATCAAAGGTGGATGGACGTAGGGACCCCCACTGAATGTGAGACATATCAATCATCATTTCGCTTTGTATCGCATCAAATGAAGCAACAGAGCGTTCTACTCACAATAGCTACAAGCCGACGCTGGGGAATGCAAAAACATTGACAGACCTAATAATCAGAGCTGCACAAAAACAGACTGACACGTCAAAAATAATTTAAGTCAGGGTACGGACGCGGCTTCGGGGGTATATGGCTGGGAAGCACCGGTGGCGGTGCAAAAAGTTGTTGCAAGAGATATTGGAAAGAGAAACCCTATGTTTGCCACTGCCTTAAATCACCAAACTCCATCGGTAGTTATCCACGCACTTGGCAGCAGAGAAAGCTTGTTCATGATTTCCTCGAGTCTGGTGTTGCCTGTACAAATTCTTCAAAAGCCCACTGTTGGCTTGCACATTTATAAAGGTGACCGTTAAAAACGACTTCTTGATCAAAGGTAGGCACGCAGGACAATTTAGCCACCGTGTCTGTGATCATAGGATCTTTTAAGGATACCACATCCTTCCTGTCGGAGATTGATGCAGAGCGCGCCTACGGTGCCAGAGATGAGATGGACGCGTATTGGGCTTTTGCGGGAAGTCTCTGGGCCTGCCTTTCATGTTCATTGCTATCTTCTGTACAAAAACTGCTGATGTTGGTTTAGATGGCCCTAACAGACTCTTGCAGCAGAGGACATGTGGACTTGCTAACGGAGGTTGGAACTGGTGGCCGAGTGCTACGGAGTGTCGTGAAGAAACTCCGCTCTGAGGATGAGTTCACTGATCTCTGTGGAACAAGGCCAACGATGCCTCACACTCTACACCTTGCACCACCAAAACGCAACGCCACCAATGCATAAGAACTTGGAACCAGTTTGTAGTGTTGGAGACAACATGGACAAAATCAACGACCAATGACAAGGACGGAACTGCAGAGGGTTTTTTACAGGCGCATATTGACAACGTGCTTGGAGAGATCACTAGCGCTTCATAAGCGCAACACACAACACGCCCGTTCACGTCGCGCCCTTGGAATCCACGGAAAATGGCTACGTTTTGCGATCCCACTTTGCTCGCCACATCATGGACATTAACAAAGTCAACCATCATTGAAAACAGGTGTCGTGGTGCAAAGCAGTTTATTCGCACACAGACCAGAAGCAGCCAACGAGAGATGGAACAACACAAAAATCCTTCTCAAATACACACAATCGCTGGAAGCGCATGCCAAAGTGGTAAAGTGACTGCTATGAAGACTTGGACTAAACATTTGGATGCGTCCACTGCCATGTGTGAAAATTCTTCTCAACATTTGCAGGAATGTCTTCACTGACCATCGACGGGTCCACTTGCGCCTGCAGCAAGGCACGAACTGAGATACAGCTGGCCATGAGAGAGACCTCAAGTAAATGCCTGAATGAATGGGAAGGGAGAGGTCCTCAGAAGATTCACACGAGACCGTCGCCTGCCAGCTCTTACTGACAGCGAGTACCAGTCGGTATAAAACCTATAACGAGGAAGATAGATTTGTGTGTGTGACTGAAAACCCCAGCGGGGTGCTCACAGGTGTTTTTGGTTCAGCACCTCCGCCCGTGGCTCGGGTGCTTATACTGTACTTCTGATGCTTTAAGTTACAGTTGTGTTTGGTGCTTTGCATATTCCATAATCTAGTGCACTTTGTCTGCATAACCTTACCTCTGTGTAATTGACTGCTTAATCGGACTTTGTGGTATCTTAGGCTGGTCTAATTTGTGTCGTTAATACGTGATGCTCAGATACGTGATGATCGCAGGTGCATAGCCTAATGTATCTTATTTAAAGTGCACTGATTCTGGTGCCAACCTCCGCTCGTTAGTCTCTGATATCTCTGGTATATTAATTTTTATGCTACAATTCTGACAACACCTTTATAAGTCGACCTGGAATTGGTGCCAATATGTCTATTCATTGAAATATCTGCATTGGAATGTGCCAGTTTGCTTGCGGCTTCCGCTATTCGAAAAATTTTAGGCCAAAAAACATGAAATATTAATCTAGCTGAAGATCAATTGGTTAGTATGCGACGCACCTCAGTTATAGATGGTCGATGCTGCATGATACAATAGTATACCAGGGTTATCAAAATACATTAAATATACATTTGTGCCCCCCCCATCCAGTCATATGACCCCCCGTTATATAGACCCTGGCTACGGGACCTTGACCCAGGGTCCACCTTTGATACAACGTGAGACTTTGTCGCATGATAGTTGCCAAAGTTCTGCT
>CM068956.1:165353990-165382026 GCA_035128595.1 Eptatretus atami
TTCATTAACAAACTTATATCCCCAACGCGTGCAGAATAGACTTGTGAAGTTTCCCCTTGATCTGACCAGCCGTTCTGGAGAAGATGTCTGAAGGTTTTTGGGTAAATTCAAGATGGCCACCAAACCATGTGACCTATCAATAAGAAATTAACAAACGTGTAAAAGGATGTCATGGTGAATCTGTGTGTAAAGTTTCGCCTCAATCTGTTCAGCCGTTCTGGAGAAGAAGATTTAAAAATGTTTTTTTTTTGAAAACAAGATGGCTACCGAACCAAGTCACCTATGACGTCATAATATATTTTTTCTATGGTAAATTGATGTGTGGATGACGCTCAATAAATTTCAGATTTTTCCTGTGCAGCGTTCTACTTGATGAATTTTCACCGGCATACCGCTTCACCGATGACGTCATGAAAAATCACCCGTGTTCCCGATGGGGAGCTTATTAAAATGTATGAAGCGAAAAATTTTTCCATTGCAAGGTTTCACAGATACAGAGGTCCAAAGTTTATCGGTTTTTTCAAGATGGCACCCGTACCACGTGACCTATGATGCCATAATTATCAATTAAGTATGCAAAATAAAATGGCGGGAGAAACCAAAGAACAACTCCCCATGCTGCACTTCATGTATTGATACGCATGTTCGGTTCGTTAGTAGTCAACGTATAGTATTGCTTGCTATGAGTGTTCAGTTCAAAAGTCTGAATGAACGAATGCAAGTCAAAGCATAAACAACTAGAGGGGGAGCACTCGGGAGAGTGCAAAACCTCCGCGGCCAATACTGCTGGGTCACTCAAGTGAACCTTATATCTTATTCATTAATATATGTCAACAGTGCTGACAGTTATAGTTCTTTTCTCCAACATTTTTTTTGGGGTGGGGGGGGGGGTTGAAATCACTTAAAACATGTTAAAATGCAAAAAAAATCGAAATTTTGTTGAAAAAAAGTTGCAAAATTTTTTTTTCTCTTAACAATTTTTTGGTGGGGGGGGGGGGGTTGGAAAGCACTTAAAACATGTAGAAATGCAAAAAAAAAATAAATTCTCTAACTTTTTTTGGGGGGGGGGGGGTAACAGTTTTTTTTGGGGGGGAGGTTGGAAATCACTTAAAACATGTAAAAATGCAAAAAAAAAAAAATTTTTTTTCTCTCAAACAATTTTTGGGGGGGGGGGGGTTGGAAATCACTTAAAATATGTAGAAATGCAAAAAAAAAAAAATTTTTTTCTTCAATTTTTTGGGTGGGGGTTAACAATTTTTTTGGGGGGGGGTTGAAATTCACTTAAAACATGTAGAAATGCAAAAAAAAAAAAATCTTTTTTTGGGGGGGGGGGGGGGACAAATTTTTTTGCGGGGGGGTTGGAAATCACTTAAAACATTGTAGAAATGCAAAAAAAAAAAAATTTTCTCTAACAATTTTTTGGGGGGGGGGGGGGGGTGGAAATCACTTAAAACATGTAGAAATCCAAAAAAAAAAAATTTTTTTTGGGGGGGGGGTAACAATTTTTTTGGGGGGGGGGTTGGAAATCACTTAAAACATGTAGAAATGCAAAAAAAAAAAATTCAAATTTTTCTTCAAAATGGCCGCCATAGCGGCCAATTGGATTTTGGACCAAGTCCAAAATCTAATGGCATGATCCTTGTGACCATACCTAACCCCCCACCAAGTTTCGTCGAAATCCGTCGAGGAGTTTTTCCGTAATACTGTTCACAAACAAACAAACAAACAAAACAAAGAAACAAACAAACAGAAAGGGGTGAAAACAGTAACCTCCATCCATCTTCGATGGCGGAGGTTAATTATTTCTGATGTACAGTTGTCCGTAAGTGCGGGCATTTGCAAGTCAGACGTTCGCAAGTCAGGTACTCCCTGTATAGCAGGGTTCTTGGAAATATTATGAAGACGATTTGTGTTCTGCAGTGTTCAAGAATACAAATTAAATTCGAATAAAGGTTTAAAGACGTATAAATAAATGAATTCCGGGTTTAACCGCCGTTTTACACATCATCTCTATTACATCACCCAATCTAACACATTGCGTTAGTTATTTGTGCCTGTTGTTTGTGTCTTTTGTAACATCCTAAAAAACAGTAAGTGTCCTGTTTGGAATGATGTTCAATTTTGTTTGAGTGCCAGGCAGGCAGACAGAGGAAAAAATAAGATCTCACTCCTCTCTGTGCATGTGTGTTCTGCACGAATTGGGACGAATTCAGAGACTGTTCAATGGCAGGCTTGTCTTCCTATTCATGTTGTTATTCGTTTTCAAAATATAACATTCAATTTACATCAGCTATCCCTCGATCATAAACTGATCAGATGGACAGACGGTCGGACCTGAACCAATTGCTTAACCTCTCTTTTTGCTTCACGTGAGTGGGGTAACAACCACCACTAATTCCAATCCCAATCTTAACCACCACCTTATGTAAACACCAACAACCATCAACCGACATCAGAAACAAAACTATTTTTACAATTCAAGAAACAAAGTGTATAAGCTCAGGATAGGAAAAAAAGATAATACCTGAAGGATTGTCCGTTTGAGATAGCTGTGCTCGATCAGGCACTTTGGCACCACCACCGAATACGGCAGCCCACATTCGAGCATCAAGGCGGTGCACTGCGAGGCGGAAAAGAAGACCAGGTGCAGGACCTGCTAGGCCACGGGCCAGCAGTGCCAAGTACACGGCGACAAGAGCTTCACACAACAGCACGGAGAGCTTTGGTGAGTCTTCTTCTCGTGCAGAGCTCAATTGACTTTGAAGGGCGGCCACACCTGAAGTAAATAAATATAAATAAATAAGAGAACAAGAGGTGAAATGAAAATGAATACACAAACAAAAAGACTCAAAGAAAAGAAAACATGAGGAGAAACAATGTTTGCTGCAAAAGACAAACCAACCAGCAATGAGAATCAGAGTATTTTTGATTTTTAAAGGAAAGACTTAGAATGATGTTGGATGACCCCAAAAAAGGGTAATTAACCTTTTAACCTCAACGTTGTGAAAAAGGTGTCACTTTTATTGAAAAAAAAAATCTTGTTTTTATGCAAAAAAGGGGTTAAAATTTCTTTAAATTCTGGAAACTGGGGTTATTTCAAAAATTGTCAACACGCATTGGTTACCCAATGTTTTGGGAAGTGACACCACCTGACGGCATAGCATGCCCATGCGAACTTGAAACAATATTAATATCACGTATCGGAACGCACATTGCGCCGGTGCACTCTCAGACGGTCACAGTCACAGGGACTGCAGAGTCCCTTGGGACGAAAACTGGGTCCAAAGCGAGTGAGCCACGCTGAGAAGACTCGGCCATAGTACGTGTGCAGAATTTACGATGAACTTATGAAGAATATGGTGGCGCCCAGTAGAAATTCTTACGGCAATTCACGGACCGGTGTGTATTTGTGTGTGTGTATGTGTGTGCGTGTGTATGTATGTGTGTGTGTGTATGTGCGTATATATATTGTCAGCTTATCCTACAGTTCTGAGCCAATTACATCCAGACTTGCTGCATAGGATCAGCATGACTCCAATTGTGTGCGGGTGTTTTTATCTTTGCTAGTGTCTTTGGGTGGGGGGGAAGGGGGTGGGGTGGGGGTGAAGGACGATGCAAATTCTCCATGTAAATGTGCATTGTGTAGTGCCAGGTGGGAGAGGTATTCCTGTCCCCACGTTTCCAGTGCAGTGAGGTGTTTTTGAATTTGTTTTGAATGTGGCGAGAAGTATTTTGGTGAGGTATTTTGAATTACACATTTGAATCAAGATAACACAACCCCCCCCCCCCCTGACTTGCGTCGGGAGTGGTCGTGTGCATTCTAGTTATATAATTTGTAACAGATAAACATTGTAAACGATTACAATAGCTTCTCTCATTCTTTTGGGAACAGGCAAGGTGAATGATGACTGAACTCACACCCAAATGAAAAAAAACATAAAAAAATTAAAAAACCTGCAAACAAGAGCCTGCCATTTTTGGCAATGATTATATCTCGAGGTTTAGTGCAAACCCAATGTGATTTTCACAGTGTGCATTTCTTACTTGATTTCTCTTTGGCCATGGCAAGTGTTCAAACTCTGTTGCTCAGTGTAGCTTTCCAAGGATGACATTAAAACTGCTTTTGAATTTAGAACCCACACACTGTGAAATTACATTTGATGGCATCCCACTGTGAGAAGCCCTCATTTTGTTTGGTAGCAAGGAATAAATAAATAAATAAATAAAATAATTAACTGTTGATGAGATATTTAGGACATGTACAATAAAAACATGAGTGAATGAATGAATAAATAAATAAATAAATAAATAAATAATATCTTGCACTCGATGCACAATTTTTTGTTTTTTGTTTTTTCTATACCTTGTCGAGGCTCGTATGAGAGCTAACACCACAAGTAACAGCAAGGGAGGGCATGAGACAAGAGCGGCGGTGGTGGGAAGGACAAAACAGTGGGGAACAGAGAACATTAGGCGATCTGTGGAAGAGGAGAGGGATGGGGCGGGGAACATGGGGAATAGAAGATGGACATTACAGGGACATTCAGGAAGGAAAGCAGGGAATTTGAAAGGAGGTGGGCTTGGGTGGATTATCGGGGGTAGAAAAGATCGAGGATTTGGATGGGGGATGATAAGAGGTGGTGTGAACAGCTGTTTTGAAGGCCTGGAGGGGAAGAATGGGATTGAATAGAGTGAGGGATTTATTCCAAAGGCGGGAAAAAAGAGGAATGAAAGAATGAAGGTGAGCAGTGATTCGTTATTTTGGAAGTTTTACCAGAAGGGGGTAGTTGGCGGACCTTTGAGTGCCCTGCAGAAAATGTCGGTGGGGACAAATCGCAGAGAGAGCAGGGGGGGGGGGGGCAAGGCTGGAGAGGAGACGGTTAGAAGACAGAAAGACCACCGACCAGCCTGCGGTGAGAGAGTGAGAGGCCCAAAGACTCAGCCTCATTGCGGGAGATGCCAATGATCCGAAATGCCTTGGTTTCCACAGTGTGAAGCCGAGGAAAGGTGGGAGGCCTGAGCACCAGCCCAAGGGGAGAGCCAGTACTCCATCAGGCTGCGGACGAAAAGTTGTAAGTGGTCAGGAGCTCAGGTGGGTCGAGAAGACTTTGCAGGACGAGGATTCCCAGTCGGCGACTGGCTTTGGCGAGGTTGAAAATGTGGCTTTCCAGAAAAAAGGTCATGGCAGATAGTGAGACCCAGAAGCTTGAAAGAAAGGACTTCTTCCAGAGGATTGTTGAGAAAAGTGGATGGGGGGGAGGGGTTCTAAACGGTCCTTTCGGAGAGACATAGTGAGAGTGGAGATTTGTCCGGATTGAAAGACATGTTCCACGTTTGGCCAGTTTGTGATTTTATCCAGATCTGCAGTGAGCGAAGAAGCTGCTGCTTGCCGGTCTAAGGAATGACGATGGTACGGCAGAGAGGGTTGGAGTCATCAGCAAAGAGATAGAGGATTTTCCAGAGAGTCAGAGAGATCATTGATGAAAACCAGAAAAAGAACAGGGCAGGAACGCTGCCGTTGAAGAACTCCAGCCTGGACTGGAAGAAGGGGATGCGAAGAACTCCATTTACGGCCACACGTTGACTGCGACAGGAGAGGAAGTCTGCGAGCCATGAGGGGAGATGGCCTTGGATACCATAGGAAGAGAGTTTGGAGAGCAGGGCAGTGGTGCCAGACCATGTCAAAAGCACGTGATATGTCCAGGGATACGGCGTCGGATTCCTGTCTGGCATTGAGGACTTCTCATCCATTGTTGGGAGAGCAGAAGCAACATATCTAGGGGTAGAGTGACCTGGTTGAAATCAAATCCGGAAAATTCAAGCCATTGGAGAAGGAGAAGGATTTAATGTCCGAAGGGATGATGGATTCCATAACCGTGCTGATGATTGGGAGAGCTGATTTGGTCTGTAGTTGCAGGGATCTGTTTTTGCCACCTTTTATTGCAGCACTGGTAATGTTTGCTGATTTCCAAGCAGATGGCAGATGACCTTTGAGCAAATGAGAGGGTGAATAGAACAAAGAGATTGTGAGCAAAGCAGAAGAGCAGGTTTTTTATGACACGTGGGTTGATGCCGTCTGGACCGGTTGCAGAATCTGAGTCGAGGTTTGACAGCAAGCTCTCCACCTTGTCAGGAGAAAAGGACACAGAGTCCAGGGACAGTTTGGGTGCGACTGGGTAGAGAAGCGATGGGTTTTGGACACAAGATTAGCTGCAAACACCGAGTTTAGGCATTCAGCCTTTTCACGTGTGGTATCAGCAGTGCGCCATTTTTGATGGTAAGGGAGGGGATGGAGGGGGAACATACACCAGAAAAAGATTTGATTAGATGCCACCAGGGATTTGAGGAGGGAGAGAGGTTTGAAAGGTTCAGACTTGAGCTTTGAAAGATGTTGTTTTCTGGCTCTCCTAAGGTAGATACACACTTGTTCCGAGCTTATGGAAGGAACTGAGATTACCCTCCATTGTGCGTTTGCTTTCATGAGGCAAAGGCAAGTTTGTTTCAGACAACTGCCTCCACCACAGCTTCAGTGAACCAAGGCGGGAGGAAGGGGTAGGACAACTGAAGACGAGAGGGATTAATCTGTGCATGAGGGAGAGCAAGTTTCTTTGAAAGAATTCCCAGGATGAGTTGATGTTGAAAAGTAACGATAGGAGACCAGTCTATAAGTTTGATGGCTGCTTGGAGACCTGCCAGTCGGCTTGAGTGAAATGCCAGATTCGACGCGGTGAGGTGGTTCTCTGATAATAGCCAAAGAGATGTCCACTTGACAAGGACATGGTCAGAAGAACCGATTAAGTGGAGGAAGAGCAGATTTTGTCAAAAATCAGAATCCAGAGAGATAGTAGAGTACCTTGGTTGAGTCCGGGTCGGGAAGTTGACCGATTGAGTCAGTCCCAATGGAGTCGCAGAAAAGCCTTTGCTGAAGTGCTATGACAGGTGAGAGAGAGTACCAACCTACCAACTGGCATGATGACAATTGAAGTCGCCACATATGAGGAAGAGAGTTCGGATGAGAAGATAGAAGTTGGTCCATGTTTTCGGATAGTGAGGTGTAGATGGAGTCATCACTGTTTGGTGGACGGTACAGTACACATAGAAACATAGAGTGGGAGTGGAGGGGAAGCGTAGCCAGAGTATTCCTGGGGGTGTGCGGGGAGGGCAGTGCAAGGAGAGTGAGGAATAGAGTCTTTGATGAAGAGGAGCAAACTCCTCCACAAGACGAGCTCAGGTCTGTCATCCCGGAGGAGGAGTACCAGGGAGAGATACTTGGGAGTCAGACACGTTCTTGGGGAGGGAAAGTTTCGGTTAGGCAGATTATGTCTGGTTTTCGGTCAGAGGCAACCGTATGAAGATCTGAAAGGTTTGAGTGAAGGCCCCAGATATTTGAGGTCCACACTGTTAATGAGAGGAGGGGAGAGGCTTTGGGTTGTCAGGGTGGGAGGGAGGGGAGGGTAGGACAAGGACGAGGGGGGGGGAGGTAAGAAAGAAAGGGTTGTTGAAAGAGTGTGGGAGATGCAGAACAGCGAGGGAGGGCGCCGGAATGAGGAGGAGAAAGGCTCTGTGGGCTGGGGGAGAGGGGGGACAGAGATGGGAAGAAGGCGTTAGGATTTGAGGAGGTAGAGTGGAATGTATGGAGTGAGAGGCAGTGGAAGGGGCAGCTTTAGTGGATGAGAGGGAGGCAACTTTGAAGATGAGTGAGGAGTGGGTGAATGGTGGGAGAAAGGTGAGGGGGGAGAGTTCAGGGAGAAAGGTGAGGGGGAGTTTTTGAGAGAGGTGAGAGGGAGGCTTGGAGGAGAAGAGTGGGATGGTTTGCTTTGAGAGTGAGGGGTGAGAGGGTGGTTGCATGAAATTGAAAAAAAAGAATGGTTGATGAAAGCGAACACTCATAGCACACTGGGGTTTTTTGAAAGTTTAGGTCAGAGATGCGATTAAACACATTTCTTGATGGATGCAATAAAGGTGAATTCAGAGAATGGAGAGAAGACGCTGTAACGTTGATTTTTTAGGCAGGTATGAAGGAAAGGTCGAATTGAAAAGCAGTCTGTTTAAATAGTGGAAGTAGTACTGCATTATGATACAGTAAAGAGGACACATGTGTTGAAAGGGAAGATGAAGCATTATTAGAGTAATGTCAAAGCAAAATGTTTTTTTTTGGGGGGGGGGGTGTTTGGGGGGGGGGGCAATTCGAAAATCATATATTTAAATTGTGATATATCAACAGAAAAGGGGATATACAGGATTTGGGACATCACAACATAAGCACAACAACAAAATCACTTTTCACTGCAGCCATCATGCTATGTAATATTGTTACGAATCTGGAACTTACTGCACTCAGATTCAGGTCCCTATAGAACAGTTTATATCAGTAAGTACGTGTTTCTAGTTAGGGTCCCGTCCCTAGTCTAATGGGATATAAATGTTCATGCGCTGCGGAGTTATTTTGATAGTCAGGGTTTTCTTTTACATTTTTATATCAACAACAACTTTCTAACGGACGACACCTGCCTTTGCTTCCTTCCACCATCCTCCACTGGCACCATGCTCGCGTACGTGTCGCACGTACGTGGGCGGAGTTTACGCGACCTGACGTCTCTCTCGCCAAATCCGGGAATGCGAGTGAGGTTGCAGTCGGACGGCAATAAGCGCAGCCACGCAGGACCATGTTACTCTCCTTGTATCAGGGGCGGTCTGCCGCGACGGCGCACGCCCTCCCCCCCCCCCCCCGGTCCCATATCAGCGGACTTGGCGCCCCTTTCGGCCAATCACGGGGGTGACGAGCGAATCGCGCGACGCAACCGTCCAATCAGGAGGTGAGTGGCCAGAAAAGAAGCCCCTCCCGCCTGAGGAGAAAGTGTGGTTGTCTGGACCAGCGTTGGGAGAGACGGTGTGCTCGTGGCAGGAGCGTTGGCAGGAGTTGAATTGTTCAGGGCGTTCTGGCTGGAACGAGAAGTTCTGGTTCGTCTGGTCTCTTCTCTTCGCTGGCTTCTGGTCTGGCCTTGTCGCTGGCTCTGGTCTCGTCGCATGCCGGAGGAGCGTGCGGGAGCCCGACGCTGCCCTCCGTACCCGGTGCTGGCAGCGGCATCGAGTTGCTGGGTCGAGTCCCGCCGATCTAGGACGTCGAAGACCGCACAAGGGGGAAGGTCGAGATGCTCTGGTTCCCATGCTCATCTTCCTCGAGTGCGAACCTTCAATAAAGGCCGCGGGCCATCACTTCTTTTTGGGATATTTGGTGGCGGTCTGTGGGCCCATCTGTAAGTAGGAATGTGAAGTGCTCTTCGATTGTTACATGATTGCATTGCTTAGTCGACGTTTAACTTGCTCTTTGTGTTGCCCCCCCCCCCCCCTATTGTAAATAAATATCCTCTTTAAATGTATCAGCTCGTTTCTGTGTTTTCTTCATTGGTTTAGCACGGTGCGTGTTGGTGGATTAAAAAGTCTGTTGCTACCGTAGTTGTGCATTTGGACCGACGGGACCTCGGTAACCATCCGCTCGGGTTACGCACGGGTCACGCACGGGTCGAGCACGGTAACGGCTCGTCCCGTTCAGAGCTCCGTCGAGGGTGTAATTCCTCGGTAGCTCGCCACGTGGGCCTCTATGTATTTTGAAGTTTGGCAAATAACCCTGTCCCACGCGGTTTAATTATTGACGATTCACGGTCCTGTAAGGGACCCATACCTTCGGAGTTATCGGAAAGGTACGATCTAGATTCCGGGTGTACGTGGAGCCGACTATACTGCTCCATCTAGCGATCATGCTCGTCGCCGATACCCGGCCCACAACAATATATCCAGAGTGCACCAATCCAATCAAATTAAGTTTTTGTCAGTGTTCATCTTTACCTCCGCCACTGAAGTTGGACAGATGTTATATTTTCACCCATCTGTCTGTCTGTCTGTGAGCAGGTTATCTCAAAAAGTTGGAGACGTATTCGGACGGAATTTGGTGGAGAGGTTGGATGTGTGACAAGGACAAATTGATTGGATTGTGGTGAAGATCCGGATCCGGATCCGAATCAGAGAGTTTTTTGAATTTTCGAAGCGATTCTTCGCCATTGAAAGATAGGGCCAAAAACGATATATGGCACGATATCTCAAAAAGTTGGGGACGACTTAGGTAGGTGACAAGAACGAGCCGATTCGATTTTGGTTCAAGTCCGGATCCAGATCTGGCCTATCAGTGGGATACAAAATGTAAACTGTTCAGCCTGGTGGAGGTATGCGCTCTACCGAGTAATTTATCAAGTACGAGTAAGGGCACCTGGCGTTGCCCGATGCTGTTTACTACGACTACTACTACTACTACTACTACTCCTACGACTACCACTACCACTACTACCACTACCACTAAATTTTATTCATATGATGCTTTTCAAATAGAAAGAAATCTCAAAGTGCTGAATAAAGGAAAAATCTGTTGTGCAAGTTTAAAAAAAAAAATCAAAAAAATCCTGTTGGCATTTTGAACAAATCAAATTGATGTTTTTCCAAATTTTTGTGGGGCATAAACCACTTCCATGCAGTGACCAAGGAGTAGGGTCAGGGATAATTTAATATTACCTCTCACATAACGACAAAGGCTTAGGCAACCCCCCCTCTCCCCACCCCCAAAAAAATCCAACTTTTTTTTCAAAATTTTGCAAAAGTTTATTTGTCTCAAACACTCCCCGGTACTCCACGATGAGCATCTGAAAGACTTACAAAGAACTGTTTGGCCACCTCTGAGAAAATGGCAACACACAGACAGACAATCTCTCTTACAGTGCAGATGTCATTTCATGAAAATTTAGTTGCATTCTTCAACACTTTATTGTGCAAAAAAACCTAAACAAAACAAACTCTTCCTGTTGATGGTTTTACTTTCTGGTTCAGTATGTCCATTTCTAAAAGCTTTCCTTCTCAAACAATCTGCTTACCTGGCCACTGTGCTGGAGATGTCGTCGGCACGAGGCTGCCATCAAACGTTTCAGTCCAGCGTCTCTGCCTCTCCCGCAGCAAGCAACCTCGGTATGCCAAACCGGTGAAAGGACAGCTTTCTACTTCACCGCTAAAATGTAAAGAGCAAATGTGGATGAAGGCATACGCTCGATAACTTTGAGTTCATCATTCCTCGCAGCACAGACCGGGTTTCAAGTCGAATTCGTTTTGCTCTCAAACAAAATGGTCTTCCTCTCAACAAATTTGTCCCCATTTCTCAGTAAATTGATCTAACAGCTAATAAATGGCAATGCCTTCCATTGCACTTGAATTAATGCTGAACATTGCTTTTTGCGGTTAAAGTACAGGATGCTTTAGTGATTATCTCATTAGTTGCTGTTCTTAGTCCAAGGATAGTTGCTTGCCATGAATTGAATGTCTGAAATGTGGTGCTGCAAATGGCCAATGTTAAAGCAAGATAAGCAACAGGGTTTTTAATTTTTAGCCATTTGTGTACAATGCAAGGAAACTCTGTACAACCATGGTAAACAATACACCATGCATGACAATTGCTCGTCACATCCAAATGCACAAAGAGAGATAAAGGAAGAGGCAGCACACTGCGCAGCTGCCTTGGCCAAGCACAAGGCCCTCCACGTGAAAGGCAGCGCCACGGCTGGCTTGGCTCATTTTTCAAGTTTCCTGATGCTGCGGCTGCACACAAGTTTTTATTTAGTTCAACTGCACGTTTGAAAAAAAAAAATGGAAAGAAGGAAAGAATTAATGGATGGATCGGAAAAAGGAAAGCAATGATGAACATACTGACAAAAAGAAAGTAGATGGATCGATATACAGTTGCCAATACATCGTTCACTCTCATGGTGATAAGGTTTACAAGAAGACAGAGCATGTGTAAATTGTTGAATACCTGCCGAAACAAAACATACAAAACACACATGTGCGCACGAACGCACACACACACACAAAACAAAAGCAGAATAGTCAACTAGTCAACTCCCTCTGAAAAAGAAAAGCTCGAAAAATTCTGGAAAGGAATTTTTGGAGATCGAAAGGAACATAAGGAAGCAGAATGGAATCCCGGACTTGGAAAAGAAGAAGCAACACCGAGAGGGAATGTTACCAGTGATTACTGATGAAGATTTTTTTTTTTTTCCAAAACAACTTCAAAACATGCCAAACTTTAAAGGCCAGGGCCCAGATGAAATTCCAAATTTCTGGCTAAAAACATGAATGGCTCGTAAGAAAGAAACACTTCTCATCCCAAAATCTGAATTAACCCAACTTATTCACAAATACCAGCCAATAACATGCCAACCAACAACATACAAACTTCCAACAAGAATCATCACAGAAATAATATCCCATCACCAAACACAACAAGGAGGTTTGGGAGCAGAACAAAAGGTATGTAAGAGAGGTTGTTATGGAACAATTGACTACCTACTACTGAACAATACCATACTTAAAAATTGCAAAATGCGAAGAAGAAAATTGTCCACCGCCTGGATAGACTACAAGAAAGCTTGACAGTGTCCCACATTCATGGATGATAAAATGCATGCAAAGATACAAAATCAATCCCCAAATAATCAACCTGAATGAGAAAGCAATGGAGCTTTTGAATATCATATTTTGATATTACAGCACTCAGAAGGAAATATCGAAATACCACATGTGAAGATATGGCGTGGGATCTTCCAGGAGACAGTCTCCCCCCCCCCCTCCCCACCAACCCTTCATTCCCTGAAATGTTCCTGAAAAAAAGCCCTCAGAACAAAACTCGAAGAAAAACAAAGTTGAACAGCTTGGTCTATGAATTGTGATCCCTTACTGAAGGAAAGGTGATACTTTGATTCCTGGGAGGACTTTGTTCCATATCCTTAAACCCACAAATGGAGATACCAACCAATGACACACATGCACGCACTTACCTGTAGCTGTGGCTGTCACATAGAGACTGGTAGATGCAGGTGGAAAGGGAGGCAGCCAGCGCAAACATGACTTGCACCTAGTAAAGGAACAACAGAAAACATAAGCTGACTTGAACGGCACTCGGTTGAGCACACCTCCACCAGGTTGGACAGTTTATGTTTTGTATCTCACTGATAGGCCGGATCTGCATCCGGACCAAAACCAAAATCGAACTTGAAGGGCACTCAGTAGAGCGCATACCTCTGCCGCGTAATACCTGATCCACGAGAACATATCAGGCACAATACATTTTTGAAATATCATGCTATATATCGTATTTAGCCCTATCTCTCAATGGTGAAGAATCATTTTAAAAATCAAATAATTGTCGTATCCAGATCAGGATTCGGATCTTCACCAAAATCAAATCAGTTCGTCCTTGCCAAACACCCAACATGTTCACTAAGTTTCATCCGAATCCATCCACAATTTTTGAGATATCGTGTTATATATCATTTTTGGCCCGATCTCTCAATGGTGACGAGTCACTTAAAATACTCGTAGTCCGATCCGGATCCGGATCTTCACCAAAATCTAATCAGTTTGTCCTCGTCACACTCCCAACCTGCCCACCAAATTTCATCCGGATCTGTCCACAACTTTTTGAGATATCATGCACACAGACAGACAAACAAACAAACAGACACAGAGGGGTGAAAACATAACCTCCTTCACCTTCGGTGATGGAGGTATCCAGCTTGTTCTTGTCATGCACTCAACCCATCCAAAAAAGGTTTGTCCAAATCAGTCCATGACTTTTTGAGATTTCCAATTCAAAGACAGGCAGACAAACAAACAGGGGTGAAAACAATCTCAGTCCACCTTCGGTAGCAGTGGTAAAGATCATTTTGTTTTATCATTGGGCTCAATCACAAGTTTAATCGTTGATCGGGCCAAAAAAAAAAGAGAAAAGAAAAGATATCTCATTTCCACTCTTTTTCTGTCAACCTTCCCAATTGTTGAAAAAAAGGAGGGCCAAAGATCAATTTTCAATGATGCTGCAATAACCATTGGCTGTGATCCCATAAACTAATCCTGAAAGTGTTTCCCATCATAGCATCGCTTATTCATGCTTTTCAACAAATTAATGAGGTCATGGAAAATTCTGGTGAACTTTTCAATCATCCATTGAACAATAATTTCCTTTCTCATCGACAAATTCTTATTCTGGAATAAGAATGACTTCTTATTCGACAGCAATAAACATGGAAACCATCAAGTCAAAAATACCGTGAGGACAGGTGATCTTTTGCAGACATTTTTAAGGGGGGTAATTGGCTTCATCCATTCCCAAATGTAGAGACGGAATTATAATCGGTCTGTGTTCAATGTGAGAGTCTGCACACAAATCTACTTAATGTTACGATAATTCACCATCTGTCCGTCTGTCTGTTCCCAGGTACCGCAAAAACAGCTGAATCTATCGCAACCATTTTTCGGGTGTGTAATCCTGGGACCCCTTGGAGTAAATTAGGCATAAATATAATAACATGACACCCCTTGACGGCTCCCGTAGGAGCGGGTGCTTCTAGTATAGATAATGCTCAGATCTACCATAATGTATATATCC
Organism: Eptatretus atami; assembly: GCA_035128595.1. NCBI lineage: Eukaryota > Metazoa > Chordata > Myxini > Myxiniformes > Myxinidae > Eptatretus > Eptatretus atami. Next base: position 165,368,473 of record CM068956.1, read on the forward strand.
CAGGAGAGGGAGGCTCAGCATTGTTAAATGGATAGTAATTAACATATTCATCAAAAAAACTCGTAGAGGTGCTGCAATACAAATCACACACACACCTGCAAACAAATTCACGAGATTACATTGGGCACAACCTCAGACAAGCACAGCGGCTTAGGTTTGGGGAAATAATGAATTTCCGGGGGCACTCATATTTAGTTTCCTCGTATATATAGTATATATATATATATATATTATATATATATATATATATATATTACATATATGTATATGTAAGTATAGTGACAGGAGCCCAAAGTTACTTTACCCCTGATAAATTCTCGCACTTCCGTCCGTCCCTTCCCCTTCTGCCCTCGCCCGCTATGGTATGCGGAAACACTGAATCAGAAGAATGATGGAGCACATACAGATACAATGACAAATTAATTATTGCAAGTACTGTTCAATAAAACCTGTATATTAAAAGAGTTCAAGAACAATGCTTCACTGGGAAGGGGTAAAGTGACTTTCAGGCCACCCTTATATATATATATATATATATAATATATAATATATATTATATGTATATATTTTTATGTATACATGTATATTACATACAATATACTATAGATATTGTTTCTGATATATATGATATGTTTATATATATGTATAAAATGTCGGTTTTCTCTCCACACTCAGCGGGAATGGTTTGTCTTGTTGGGAGTGCATTGCATTTTAAGGGCATCATAATACACTGAATCTTGATAGTGTATTATTATTATTATTGTTAACAAGGGCTCACATGTCAGACATGTGAAAATATTGGATTTACCGGATATAAAAAAAAGGTAAGAAAATGAGGGAACTGCGGCCCTTCGAAAAAAAATAGTTTGTCAAAAACTTTAGCAAAAACACAAAAATGAACACAATGATCATCACAAGTTGATCATCACAATAACAAACAAACAAAAAAACCCCTCAATGGCCTCTTCACAGGAAAGAAAATTACATTATCGGGTTCAACTCCATTGTCTTTTACCCGAGACTGAACATCTCCAGGAGTAGGTGGCTGGCGCATGTCGGCGATGGCACGAAGTAGGTCGTGTGCAATGCTGGTGACATGTAGGACCGGGTTTGATACCACTGTTTTCAAGGTTGCCACACTCGCCGCAATGAGGGGCAACACCGATGGAGGCATTGGAGAGTGCAACTGCTTCAACACCGCCTCCTGTGCACATTGTCAAATCAGACAGTCAAAAGGCAGCAAAAGTGAAACATTTCATTCAAATCAGGTGAATAATCATCACAAAGAACACTGGTTTTGAGAAGATTCAACCACAAAGATGACAAATTCTGTGCCTGATTACATGGCGCTGCAAAGGATGAGATCATTACCATAACAAGCCGTGCATGCCATTGCAATCTTTTTTTAATCACCCACCCACAATTTACAGAAGATTTGATGTGTCGTCTTTTTCAATGCTTCTGCCATTTGGCACCAAAAAGATGTACTCCTTATAAAGGAAAAGATAAAACTCTTAAGCCCAATCCACACTGAGCTCTCAGAAAACCAACAGTCTCAGCCTTGAATGAGAGCCAAGCTTCCTGATCTGACGAGTTATCTCATCAATATAAAGGTAACGCTGAACGGATCTTTTGAAATCCATGAGCACGTATTCACATCATCAGCAGGTATGAAGCAGAAGGGAACGTTTCAGAAGAAAATTGTGAAAGATAATGGTCAATCTGGAAACTGATAAAATATCCCATTGCAAAATGTAATTGTGAAGCAGGGAATGCAATAAAGGTTCTCGTCACGTTGAAAGAGTGCTGAAAACCCCAAACGAATCTACACCAAGTTTGACGAAAACCAAAACCGCATTCCTCACTGACAAAGCGCTAATTTTGTAAATGCACAATGCATCATCTCAGTTGAGCATCAAAATATTATTAAATGATTGATGTCAGAAGAGCCTCAGGCCAAAGTTAGTTTGGTGAAAACGAAATATGATATCCAAATAAAAGGAAGAAACAGCTATTCCAACCAAATAATCGCAACGGCATGAAATTATGTCATGCTGTGCATGCGCACCACATTGCCTCCATTGCTGAATTGCTTCCACATACGTCTTACATATAAAGCTGAGTTCCTGTATGTGGTTCATAAGCACTGTCCTTTAGCCAGGCCATGCTTTTCCCTCTAGCCGCCCAGAAACCGCCACCATCTTTTTCGCTCCACATAGCTCTAATGGTTCATGGGCCTATGGTGTACATTTTAAGACTGAACATTTTCTCTATCATTAAATAAAGGTACCCTTTTGAGGAAACAAAGGAAAATTTTGATGACAAGTCAAATGAGGTAATGCATGTTTTATTCGCAGCGACCGTGGCAGAGGTCTAATATACATTGCTCAATGAAAGTACGTTCTCATAATGCAGAGGAAATAAAATGGTGGCCTTCAATTAAAAAACAAATAATAATTGTTTTTGCTTTTCACCCAACTTTTGAAGGCTGACAAGACAAACTGATGGAGATGTAATTCATGTGTTATGTGAAGTAAATAAACATCAGAGTACACAATAAAGTTGTATGAAATGTACACGTCAACTTTCGTATATGCAACATCACCTCTGAGTTTAGGTACATTTTAAAAAGACAAACAACGCGTTGAAAACTGAACAAGGTACGTTTTCATAACAACGAAAATAGTCATGAATAATATTTGAAATATTTAATTAAAAATAAAAACACTCGTTTTGTCAGAATTTTGTATGTACTGCACGGTATACTGTTGAGATGGCCAGAAGTGTGTTCAGTTATCAGCGAGCTCGCACTTGCCAAGCCAGCTACTTCTTATCAACGGTTTCGAATGGAGTGCTTGCTTGAGTTCTGAAGCTACTTGGTGAGCTCTCCACAAGAAACGTCACAACTGAACACACCCCAGATTCATTACATGGCGATGAGGATAAACATCCAATACCATGACTTATTGCGGCCATAATCTACAAATTTCTCCTGTGGGGGGCAGATTACGACACAATACATGGCAAGTCAGAGGCAACAAGGCAAGTTAGAGGTCGGTTGGAAATGAAAGCTGGTTTTCCTTTAATTATTTCTTTTTCCCAAATTTGGTTAAAAACCATGTGCTAATTACATTGTGGGAGGAGACAGGGGAGGTGGTGAGGTGGGAGGAGGCAGGGAAAGGGGTGGGGTGGAAGTCCGGAGGGACCCGGTGTTGCTTTTGGCAATGCGGCAATGCGGATACCCCTGCTTGTGTGTATGTATGTATGGGCGTGCTCATAATAAATAAATATATATATATATATATATATATAGTATATATATATATATATATATACACGAGGTGTGTTCAAAAGTATCCGACCTTTGTTCAAAAAATACTCGTATCCAGATACAACAAACTTACACTAATCTCCTTCAAAGTAGTCCCTTGGGCTGCACACACTTCTCCCAACGGTTCTGCACTGTCGGAAGCAGCGCTGGAACACCTCTTTTGGGATGGCGCGCAGCTGGTCCGTTGCATTCGCATGATGTCTTCTCTGGATGAAATCTGGTCCCTTTCAGGGCATTTTCAGCTTGGGGAAAGCCAGAAGTCACACGGAGCCATGTCGGGAGAGTAGGGAGCCTGACGAAGCACAGGTGTTGTGTTTGGCCAGGAAACTCTGTATCAAATGTGAAGATGGGCAGGTGCGTTATCGTGATGGAGCTGCCAATTGACCGCTGCCCACAGGTCCGGCCGTTTGCGTCGCACAGCGTCACGAAGTCGACGCAGTACCTCTTGGTAGTACTCTTTGGTGATGGTTGTGCCGTGTGGTGCGTACTCGTGATGAACCACGCCACTGGAGTCAAAGAAGACGGTAGCATGACTTTGACATTGCTGCGGACCTTCCTTGCTTTTTTGGGCCTCAGGGATGTTGGATGCTTCCATTGTGATGATGGAACTTGGTTTCTGGGTCGTACCCATAAACCCAGGTCTCATCGCCAGTGATCACTGTGTTGAAGAAGTTGGGATCGCTGTTCACAGTCTCCAGCATGTCCTGTGCGGTCTCCAAACGGAGTTGCTTCTGCTCGATCGTTAGCAGCTTTGGTGCGAACTTCGCTGAGATTCTCCTTAAGCCCAAATGCTCATCACAATGGAATGAACGGATCCAATGCTGACGCCCGTCGTCTGCAAGTTCTCTGATCGTGATTCGACGATCCTGCATAGCAGGGTCCTCACTTGGTCAATGACGATCTCATTTCGGGATGTTGAGGGCCTACCAGAACGTGCTTCACTTTCCACTGATGTGCGACCATCTTTGAAGCGGTTGTACCACTCTTTTATCTGTGTGGTGCCATTGCTTCGTTCCGAAGGCCTGTTGAATGTTGCAGATAGTTTCACTTGGGAATCGCCAAGCTTTACACAAAATTTGATGAGTAGCGTTGTTCAAGTTTTTCCGCCATTTTGTCAATAACGAAAATCCGACGGCGCTCACTTACACTTCCTCACTCATCGGCGGTCTGTCGGCGACTGACAGCTTCTGCAGGCGGGAAAATATTCACGCATACGAATTAGGATCGCCGACATACGTGCACCAAACCACGCCTCCCAAGCTTCATTTGTTTACGCACGAAAAATTAAGGTTGGATACTTTTTGAACACACCTCGTTGTATTTATATATTATATATATATATATATAATATATATAATATATATATATTGTTACGGCTGTGGAAATTCCAGACCACCATAAAGGACCTTAGATCAGTTATGACGATAAGTATGTGTGTAGTTAGATTTCCCCACCGTTGTTTAGAGGGAATTTCCGTGTTCACAGGGCTGCGATCTTTGAGTTAGCCGTTTTTCTTTTCTCTATCATTATTTTGGACCAATCATCCCCCAACAACCAAACCGCCACCACCAACATCATTCCAAACAACTACAACTAAACACCACCACTTCGCTCTTTACCTCCACAATCCACCCCGCAAACATCGCTTCACCGCCATTCTCAACGAGCCGCCAGCAACCAAATCGCCACCACAACACCCTTCCCAAACCCCGCAGCAAACTCCACCACCTCCGCCTTTCTACCACACGTCTGCCATGGGTTGTGAATGGGTTCCTTTCGCCTCGAAAAGCGGATAGAATGATTCACGCCACATTTTCTTTCCATCCAATGGCTGAGCATCGGGTGGTGTGGGCCCGCCTCCGAACCCGCTGTGATCCAGAAATTTGCATATACGCTCCTCCTCGGCCTATATAAGCGCGAGCACAACGCAGCTCGCGGCAGTGAAGTGTGGCAGTCAAGTGAAGTCAAGTGTGAGCAGTAGGGTCGGCAGTGCAGTGTGTCGGTGTCGGCAGTCTGGAGAGTCGGGAGAGGGGCAGTCAAGTCGAGTGCAGTGTCGCAGTCAAGTCGAGTGCAGTGTCGGCAGACGGCGGCAGTGTCGGTGCGGCAAGTGTCGTGGGCAGAGTCGGGAGACGGAGCTCGAAGCCGACGGGAAGGCAGACGGGGGCGATCGACGGAGAGAGCTCACCGGCCACGCCAGGGGCACGAAGCCAGGCGCAGCTACGCTGACATCGCGGCTTGCCCGCCATCGCGCCACGAGGGGCGTGGTAAGACCCTTCGGTCTCGTGGACCTGGCCGCTCATCCAGGTTCCACGCACATTTGGTCCACGAACCTGTCTGCCACCCTTGCCTTTTGAGGGTGGCTTTTTCCTTTGCTTTTGTGTAAATGCATGTGGTGGCACAATCTTATAAGTAGAAGTGTCTAAGTGTGCGTGTGGAATAAAGACTTTATTCGGTTGTCACTCTGCTTTTCATTGCTTGCTTCACTGTATACGTGCATGAATTCTGTAGGCTGTAAAATACGTGCTTGTCTGAGTGTGCATTAAATGTGCTTGTTGAACTTTTCCCGTTTCGTTGCGTCTTTCTTTGTTTGAAAGTTCCATCTTGCATCACGGAAGGAATTGGTAGAGGGGTGTAAGCACCCGGTAAATAATCACGTCCGTCGGGGCCGGCGATAACACCGCTCGGTTATCACTGAAGCACGGAGACGGACCGCTTAAGCGGTTCGTGTCCTAGGCCGGCCAGCGGCGAGGTACGATCGCCCGGTTAACTACCCCGCGCAGGTACTTAGGTAGGTCGAGTTTGGCGAACAACCTATCCTGCGCGGGTGGCCGATTGGCACGATTGTGTGGGGTCGAAAGACCCACCTGTGACTAGCTCCTGGTATAGTTCCAAGGAGGGTCACGACTGAATTGTCCGTTCCGGTGGGCGAGCGGTCGCGATTAGAGTTTACTGCCGATCGACCCCGGCGGACCGAAATTCGTAACACTGGTGTTACAGGAGTGTGGGATTCAAATCCACGTCGGTCTCCAACTAAATTTACGGGGATCGCGACCAGGGGTGTGCGAAGCAACCCCCCCGTTCCCCCCAAATTACGAGCAAAGCTAAATTAATCCCTTCCGAGAAATAAGATGGAGTTTCAAGGCGAGGGGTGCCGGGGGTAGAAATGAAATATGTGTAGTAATGTAGAATCCATGGCCCGGGACGGTACTTGTAATTTTAATCCATGGGGGAGCTCACCCTCATATTCTGAGCACGAACTTTGCGGCAAACGGAGTCGCAAGATGGCGGCGCGGCCGACTTCAGCGCGGCACGAGGCGTGAGCGGGCCGCTATTTGTAGCGCAACGAACGGCACGACACTAGGCGGAGCGTCCCAACAACCGTTTCAAACCACGTGGGCAAGGCAGGCGAGCAGGCGGACATTTCGGGCTTCAGAAACAATTAAAGGAAGAATGGACAACCGAGCTCGAGAAAGAAAAAAGAAGCACGATTTGGAATTAAAAAACTAAAGAAAAAAAATATTGGAAAAGTCAAGACAGGTCAAGAACTAGAGGGAAAATGGGGAAAATAGAATTGAGTATCCATAATGGGAACAAGAGACGAGCGAGCTGAGCGAGAGAATGAAGGAGGAGCGAATTGGTAACTCCAGGGATAGAAGGCACATGGAAGAAGAATGGAAAAAAAAGTTGGAAGAAACAGAATGCGAACAGATTTGGAATAAAGCAACTGAAGGAAGAGGTGAGAACAGGCAATCAGGAAAGAGAAAGCCTAGAACGGAAGATAAAAAGAGGAGAGGAACATCTGGAGGAAAGGACGGAGGAATTGCTGGAAAAGTCAGAACAGTTCGAAGAACTGCAGGGAAAAATGAGGGAGGAGGAGAAAGGAAACAAAGATAGAAAAGGAAAAACGCAAACAAGATGGGGAATTGGTGCTACTGGAGCGAGAGGTAAGGGCAGGCCAGTTTAAAAGAGAGTGCCTGGAAAAGAGGATAAAAGGAGAGGAATGGCAGGGAAAACTAGAGGAATACGGTGAGAAAAGGGAGGAATTGAGGAGGGAAGCAGTGGAAAGAAGGGATAAAATGAGTGAAGAAGCATGCAAAATGGAGAGGATCATGGAAAAAATTCTGAGATACTGAAACACGAAACCAAAGAGAGAGGATCACAAAACGAACTGAGGAAGTTAGAGAGGAAAGAAAGAGAACGGAGAATGAAATGTTAAGGAAGCACACTGTGCAAATCAACAGTTAGAAGCCAAAGCAAGGTCGGAGTGTGGCGGAGATGAGAAATAATTAGAAGAGAAGCTTCTGAGTTACAGAAATACCAAAACAAAGAGATGGAATTACAAAATGAGTTGAGGATGGTGAGAGAAGAAAGAACGAGAACGGAGAATGAAACGTTAAGGAACCACACTGTGCAGATCGAACAGCTGAAAGCCAAGGCCAGACTAAAGATGAGATACAAGAAAGAGTAATGAAGAAGAAGAATGAGACAGGAGAAGGAAATCAGCCAATTGAAGGAAATAAGAGATTGCAGAATGAAGGAAAGAAAGACAGTGAATAGAAAACTGCAAGAGTATGATTTGAAACTTGAACGACAAAAGGAAAAAAATGGTTGGAGTACGAGGAGAAAGTGAGGAGCAAGGAATGAAGCAGGAAGGAGAAATCAGTCAATTGAAGGAGAAACGAGATGGAGAGGGAAAGACGAGAGAACAGTGGAATAGAAACAGAAAGAACATGAATTTGAGGTTAACCAATTGAAGGAAACTATGAGGTTGGAGAATGAGGACAGGGGGTGAAAGAAATAAAAAAAAAAGACAGAACAATTTAAAAGAAAGCAAGGTTGAAGTACGCAGAGATAATGAAAGAACAACGAACGAAACAGGAAAAGAACTAAGCCAATTGAAAGAAACGATGAGATTGGAGGCTGAAAAGCATGAGGAACAGTGGGAGAGAAAACAAAAAACTATACGAGTTGAAATTAACAGCTCGAGGGGAGAGCAAAATTTGAGTCCTCGAGATCGAAAAACTCCGGAAAGAGAACAGAACAACTCAAAAAGCTCCGAGAGGAAGACGACTCAAATGCGAAGGAAATGGAACAGGAAGAAACAGAAATAAGGAACAAGGGAGAAAATGTATAGAGATGCGGGAGATAGAAAAATAGAGGAAGACTGCACGATAAGGACGGGGTTGGGGACGAGCACACACATTTGAGGTGTGGAGGACCATGAGGGTGAGCTGGCGGACTGTTTAGTGACCCGGTGCGAGCAGCCGGATGGCCTCCTCAGGAACGGAGGGGACTCTATTCTCCCTTGAAGCTGATCGCGACCAGGTGGTTCCGGTCGTGCTTCGCGGAGTTAGAGGGCGAGTGCTGCGAACGGTGCACATGAAGCTGGGGGTATGGAGGCCCCGGAGCCAGAGGTGACGCGAATCCCCAGCTGGTTGTCCTGTGTGTGTGGTGAAAGGTGTGAGTGCGCCCCCGTGTGTGAGTGGTGTGGTCACGAGTGTGCCGGGTGCGTGCCTCCCAGCACACCATGTGTGAGTGGACCACGTTTGCGAGTGAAAGGGCATGCGTGAGTGAACGGCGAGTGTGAGAGGACAGCGTGTGTGAGGTCGCTGTGTGTAAGGGAGATGACGGTGGCATGCGCGAACATGCAGCCGCATCTCCCGGTGTGAGTGTAATGGCGCGTGTGTGATCTGTGACACACAGGAGTGCGTGTGTGGATGGAGCTTGAGCACGAGAGTGCGCCGGAGACGACGCGACAGATGGACAAAGGCCGGTAGCGGCCGTAGTTGCATTGGGGACCGCGCCGGGTTTACCCAGCGGCGAGCGGGTCGTGCCGGCTGCGCACGAGGGCGCCACGATGCGCGCTTGCGGGAGTGAAACCCGGTCGGAAACCGCCCGCGGTGGATGTTGCCGATCCCGCGACGGACAAAAGCTAGGCTGGATTACGAATTTGGACCGGATGGTTCTCCACGCGGGCGTGTTGTGTAGAAGCTTCGACGGGCAGAGCACATGTGTTCATGTGGGAACCCTCGAAACGCGAGGCTTTGTTTTTTGTTAAGCGCAGGGTGAGTCATGGCTGCACGTGTGGTTGGAATCGGCAGGAGGGGAGACCCCTGCCGTGGTACGTCCAAGAGGGACGAGGTACGCGAACAGCTGCCATGATGTCACGGGCAAGGGTGCGCAGGTTGCGAGTTGCCGCGCTGTGCTGCGCATTTAAAAAAAAAAAAGCAAGCCTCGCTTCGGGTGAACAGGATTCCCTGGGCAAGGGTGGAAGATCCGCTTGGCCAGGGCACAGGATGACCATAGTTTGGGGAAGGGTTAGTTTAGCGAGACCGGCTCTCATGGGGCAGGGGTAAGTCCTCATGGGCCGTGGATGGATTAGGTAGAGGGTATTGTAGTTGCGATTTAGGAGGGAATGATTTTTGAGGATTTGAGACAATGCAGACTTTGGATGTGTAGAGGGACGTAGCTTACTACGTAGGTTAAATGGAACGTGCTGTAGTTTAAGGGACGACGTGGCGAGCAGCGAGGTAGTTAGGGAAGTGTGAGCAGGATGGCTAGAGATCAGCGTGGTGGGTTGAAGAGCGGAAGGAGACATGATGAGTGATGAGGCCAGCGAGCTGTGGGTATGGAGTGAATGTGGAATGCATGGTGCGATGAGTGATTGGGGGGAGGGTGATTCCCGCCCAGGGTCCTGGGGTCAGAGTAAGGTGAGTTAGTGGGTTAGTCAATTGAACAAATGGAAGTCGTTTTTGTTGTTGGTGGGAAAGTAGGCTTGATCCCGCTTGGAGGGGTGCAGGAGCCTGTTTGACGGCTGGGAGCGTGCTGCGAAAGGTGAGTATCGCTGAGTGGGTCCACCCGGGATGTTCGGCCGCGGTGCAAGGGCATGGGGGGCCGGGATAGCGTAGTGGGCACGGGATGACCTGTGATGCGGGGCCCCGGGGCGCCAGTTAGGCCGCCGTGGGCATGTAGTTGGGCATGGGTGACTCTGCGTAAGAGGGGCGCTGGGTGCCAGCCTGCCTGCGTGAGCGTTAGGGGAGTCGGCAGGCAAGGGGCACTCCCGTGTTTAGGACTGGTAGGCTCGGAGGCAGTGTAGTGCCCGGGGGTGCCATCTTGGGGAATCGCAGAGGGTTAGTTCTGCAAGGAGCACGGTCCCAGCACGAACGTGCAAGGGACGAGAGAAATTGGGGGGCATGGCCCGAAATTTGTGGGACACCACAGGCGCGGGAATTGGTTGTTGACGATAGTTTAAGCGGAGGCGTTGTTTGTAAGCCCCGGGTAGCTTAGGAGTAATAATTGGTAGGTAATAGGAAGTGTCACCCTCCGCACCATCCATGCCTTTCGCTCTCGTTTGTGGGGCCGCTGGACCACTTTGCGTTGAGATCGCTAAGTCTGAGGAGGCCATGCCTGAGGTTGAATGGCCTCGACACAGACGCTATTCCTTATTCCCCTCCAGGAAGGGAGTAGGGTTGGGATAGGCTAGGAGACCGAGTAGGTTGCCGAACAAAGGACGATAAAGGGGGTTAGGGGACGAGTTCATAGTGGGAAGTAAAAAATAAAATACACAATAATTAATTGGGGTAATTGGTTTTACAATGAGGCGTGGGTAGTGGACGAACAGGCAAGGTGATGGTTGGGGGGAGACAGTCGGTCGGTCGAGCCCGGCCTTTGAGTGACAGCACACCGCACTCCCTCCGCCAGCCTTCCATCTCAAGGCCTTGCTGCCACTTCAATCGGCCTGGCTGTTACTGCAAGCCTGTGCCGGCCTTCTCGGCTGGGTGTTACTACAAGGCCTGTGCACGGCCACTTCATACAGCTGAGCTGTTTGTCTGCAAAAGGCCTGTGCCGGGCGACTCGTCTGTGTTTGTACTGGCCTGTGCCGGCATTTCATCTGCCGCTGTGTTGCTCAGCAGCCCTGTTTTTGCCATGCCTTGACCTGCCACTTTTGTCTGCCTATGCACTGCCATGTCCACCAACCCCGTTGTTTGCAGTCCCCCCCTCCGTTTTCTTAAATGCCATGTGCGCCAGGATCCACCGCGCCAATCTTGCGGGATGTCTGTTGGCGCTGCAAACCGGACGTGCACTGGCGCCGTGCACGTTTTTGTTACCGAGTTCATTTCAAGCGGGAGGCTTGGCTGCGCTTGAGCACCCTGGCCCCCTGCTGTGACTGTTGTGTTCTCCCACAGAGTCCATAGATCCTGGCCATGTTTAGTGTAAATTATAAGTTAGTTGTGTAATTGTGATGAGTGCGCCCGCGGATGTATGTCATTGAGGCCGCATTTTTAATTTAAGTCGTCCTTCTGAGTGGGTTTGTTTCGTTAGTTACTTCAGCCGTAGGTTAATTTTATTTTGGGAGCACGAGATACTATGAATGTCCACTCAGGAATCTGAAGGAAACGTACTAGGGGGAAGAATTTACACATGATGAACACGAATTCGGGCGACTCGGGACGAGTCTGTAAAAAGGGGAGGGGTAGTGTTTACGGTGTTGAAATTCGCGACACCATAAAGGACTGTAGATCAGTTTGACGTAAGATGTGATGTGTAGATATTTCGCCCACCGTTGTTTAGCAGGGAATGTTCCGTGTTCACGAGGGCTCGGATCCTTTGAGTTACCGTTTTTTTTTTCTCTATCATTATTTTGGACCATCATCCCCAACACCAAATCGCCACCACCAGCTATTCCAACAACTCACTCAAACAACACTTCGCTCTTTACGTCCAAACTCCACCCGCACATGGTTCAGCCGCAGTCTCAACGATGCCGCCGCAACAAATCGCCACCAACAACCTTCACAAACCACGCAGTCAACTCCCCCATCGCCTTTTTACACACGTCTGCCATGGGTTGTGATGGGTTCTTTTGCTCGTAAGCGGCATAGGAATGATTCACGCCACTTTCTTTCCATCAATGGCTGAGCATCGGTGTGGTGGCCCCCCGCCTCTGAACCCGCTTTTGATCGCAGAAATTTGGCATATACGTCCTCCTCGGCTATATAAGCGCGAGCACAAACGCAGCTCGGCGCAGTGAAGTGTGGCAGTCAAGTGGAAGTCAAGTGGGAGCAGTAGGGTCGGCAGTGCAGTGTGTCGGTAGTCTGGAGAGTCGGGAGACGGGGCAGTCAGGTCGAGTGCAGTGTCGGCAGTCAAGTCGAGTGCAGTGTCGGCAGACGGCGGCAGTATTGGTGCGGCAGTGTCGGTGGGGCAGAGTCGGGAGACGGAGCTCGAAGCCGACGGGAAAGGCAGATCCCAAACAACTTACACTACAGAAACTCAACCCACCACCTATCGCCTCGTTTACCTTCCACAACTCCACCCCCCTCGCTTTACACCGCCATTCTCAAACGACGCCCGCAGCAAACCAAATCCGCCACCAACCAACACCCCTTCCCAAACCACCACAGCACAACTCCCACACCTTCGCCTTCTAACCGAACGTCGTGCCATTGGGTTGTGAGATGGGTTCCTTTACGAGGGAGGAAAACGGACATCAAGAATGATTCCACGCTTCACTTGTTCATCCCATCAATGGCTGAAGCATCAGGTGTGTAGCCCCGCTCTCCGAAACCCGCTTGTGATCCACACAATTTGCGACTAGGCGCTCCTTCCCCCGGACCTAATATAAGCGCCGAGCACAACGCAGCTCGGGCGCAGTTCAAGATCGAGTCTTTGGCTTCTGGCGGCAGTCAAGTCGAGTCTGGCTTCGGGTTCTGCAGGCAGTCAAAGTCTGGTCTGCGAGAGTGGCAGTGTCAAAGTCGAGTGCAGATGTCGGTGCCAGCATTAAGTCGGGTCTTGTGAGCGTCGGCACAGTCTGGCAGAGTCGGGGAGCGGCCAGTCAAGTCGTCTGGAGAGTGGGCAGTAAGTCGGGTCTGGAGCAGTGGCCAGTCTGAGGGGTCGGGAGGAGAACAGGACAGAGCTCGAAGAGGCAGACGGCTGGCAAGTGCTCGGTGCGGCCAAGTGCTCGGCCTGGGGCAGAGTCAGGAGGATGGAGCTCAGGAGCTGAAGTCTTTAAGGCAGACGGGGCCGATCGCACGAGAGAGGCAAGGAGCTCAGCAGCGTCAGCAATTCCCCTCTCCCTTAACCGAGCATTCCGCGCTAAGAAAGCGCCTGGTAACCCCGTCCGTCCACCTCCCCAACCGTGGTGCCGACGGTGAAACACGTTGCACTGCGCGGAGAACGCCGGAGAGAGCTCACCGGCCACGCCAGGGCACGAAAGGCAGGCGCAG
>CM068956.1:165407147-165418297 GCA_035128595.1 Eptatretus atami
CAGGGGATCCACGAAAAATTAGTTATGTATCCAAGGAAAACCCGCGATGAACCGGGGCGCGATGTGCGTGGACGCGATGAACGGGGCTTGACGGTATATACATATATAATAGATATATATAGATATTATATATATTATATATATAGATAGATTATATAATATGTATATATGTGCGAAATGGCCTTAGTATGTTATAAATATAGATTAGCCCAGATCCCCATATTAAATGTCATGTTTACCAGGGTTTTCCGGTAACATGGCTGTTACATGTGGTCGGAGATCGTAAGAGGCTGTTTCATTGCTTCGTACATTGCGTGTGGACCAAGAGGTTCTTCTTCCTTAACTCCTCGACAATAGTCCCGCGCTCCAGCGCTCTGAGGCGGTCTGGCCTAGAGAAGGAAGTGAAAACTGAAGGGAGAGCAGTCGGCTTTGAGCGCGAGTTGAGCGCCGAAGGAAGGTGGAACTGAAGAGCACCGGTCAGTTGCGACGGCAGAAGTGAAACAGAGAGGCGACGGACGCCTGAGAAAAAGAGAAGTGAAACAGAGAGGCGCGGCCGCGAGAAAAAGCAAGTTGAAACTTGCAGTCGCTTTGAGGCGAACGTGAGACGCCGGGACAGAGAAGGTGGAACTGAGAGCACCGAGGTCATGTCTGCCGAATCGCATGAAGGGAAACGAGAGACGACGATCACGAGAAAGAGAAGTGAAACAAGAGGCCGACGAGCCCGAGAAAGATGAAGTGAAACTGCAGTCAGCCGAGAGGCAGCAGGTCGCCAGAGCGAGGTGGAAAAACTGAAGTGCGCCGAGTCTCATTTGCTAGTAAGAGAGGCTGTCCTGCACGGTCGAGTCGGCGCGATCGTGTCGAGTCGAGTCGACACGTTTGCTCGATCCGCTCCGGGAGCCCAACACTCAATATTGGCTCTATCTGGTGAACAGGCCAGGCCTGACTTGTTATGCTGCGACACTTGTGAAAAGCCAGCTGGAGCATACCACCGTGGATCTTTTGCTCCGCGTGCAGTCGACCTCGCGGGGTCTGAACGCGCGCTGAGGATGCAGTGCGCTGATGGCTGCCGACACCATGGACGAGCGCCATTTGCCACGCGCGCCGTGTTCGGCTTGGGGTGCTCAAATCGTGGACAATCGGACTTGTCACGACCACATTCGAGGCTTTGACACTTTCCTCTCGCCATGAACATCACCAGACTCTGTTCTTGTCTGCATGCTGTCCAAGTCTTGTCTGCATGGTTGTTTAAGCGTTTAATCTCGTCAGCGCCCCCCTTCGAAACCCGTTAATCCGTCTAGCTCCCATTAAGAACGGTAATAGATTAATTATAACATTCGCTGAATGCTCTGCTTGTGTTGTCCCGAATGGTGTTCCCCAATTAATCTGGCTGATTCATATTGAATTGCCCGCTTTAATAATTCGTGCCCCGCCGGAGGAACAATCGCTCGATTTGGAATAAAAACCAAAATGGTTACAATTGGCAGAATATCGCTCGGTATCTGACAAAACCAGTCTGTAACCGGCGTCTATTACCCCAACTGGTAAGTCCAGGGTACGTTGGTATCGCGATTCGAGAGCGCGGCCTAGAGGCCTGTGCCGAACCAGCCGGGCCGTTATATCCCGGAGACGGCGAGTGGATTGACGTGACGCGCCGAAATAATCAACATTTCGCTGTCGAGAGGAAGGTGCGAAAACCAAATGCGTTAGGACAGTGTATTGACATTCAATCATCCGAATCGCCACCGCTGAATCCTAACAATTATTTATAGATTATACGTGTGTAGATGTGTATTTATATATATTATATACTATATATTATATATATATATTATATATAGTATATATATATATATATATATATATTATATACATGCATACATACGTGTGTGTATTATATATGTATATGTATTATATATATATATATATATTTACCGTTATATTATATACACATGTGTACATGTGTGTATATATGAATATATATATATATATATATATGTATTTATAGCCTATATATTGTTGCGGGGCGCTGGCGTCGGCCCCGCTCGGCACGACAGCCTAGATGGTAGCAGGTACTCGTTCGCCGCATCGCCACAGAATTTAGGTCGTCACTCCGGAGAAGTCCGAGCCGACGGGTCCTGACTGCGACGAAGATCGCCAACAATTCAAATTTTCTAAATATCTCGAAGTGTTTAATTTCGAAGTCTCGTTTCTCCACATTCAAAACTGTAGGACAAGCAGCTTTGGAACACAAAATTACCATGCTTCCCCATCGTCTCGGGTCACTCACCTGCATTTATTTTCATTTATTTACATTTTAATTTGTGGATGTTTTGTGATGATGCGGTGATGTATTCCGGTGTAACGGCTTTGGTGTCCATCGGCAAGCAAAATTTTAGCTTTCTACGTCACCCGGAAGGCACCGATCTTAATTATCAGTGAGTGAGTGAGTGGTTCGAAAGAGCTTTATATATTAGATACAGTATATCAATAAATTGTCTTGAGTCCTATAAAACATATAATATGGATATTACCCCTGCTCAGAGAGGGAGAAGCATTGGTGACAATGACAAGCCAGAACAAGGCAAGGCAAAGGAAAGGTTACTCTTTTATGTTACCTGTCGAGACTCTTGGATGAGGAAGAGCAACTCCATGCGCACCGCGGCAAGACCGCCTCCTCCAGCACCATGCAGACTGCAGTAACTCAGGAACATGTGCAACAAAGGGAGGTTACGTGAAAGCCAGTGGCGCCGGTGGAGTACATGTAGCTGGCGGGCGTGAAGTGCGTGCCACTCCTGCCAGGCCTCACTGCCCTTATCGATAACCTCTTTGCAATCTCCATCCTCTTTCAATGCCTTTCCGAAGTTCTTCTGTTTTGCTGCCATTACACTTTGAAAGTTATCATCATTCGTCTCTTCGCCACTTTCACTTGGGTATCCACAAACAGCTTGGAGAGCAGCCACTTCCCTCTCCAGCCAATGACAAAGCTCTACTAGAAGACGCCCTCTGTCCACCTGGAAAATATATCAGAGATAAAACTTTATCTGAATAAACAGGAGCGTACAAGATTGCCAGCCAAATGGTAATGAGAAAGGGGATCGTGAGGGGAGTGTGTGTGTGTGTGTGTGTGTGTGTGTGTTGTGTGTTGTGTGTGGCTTGGGGGGGTGGATGTGCATAGGACAGACTGTAAACCAGAGATCACACAAACAAAGGATAACCTACCTCATATCCCATTGCTAAAGTACGCAGTTCTGTGACAAGGAGTTTGAGGCAAGCTCGAAACTTCAGCTGCTCAGCCATTATATCTGTTTGGATAATTTGGCCGGGCAGCAGAATGGATTTGGCTTTGCCCAAATTGGCATCAGACTCTCTGCAATGAACACAAATGCAAGGGAATTTAAAGCAAGGGCGGGTAGGAATGGGAATCACTCACACACCCAACATAAAACTGCATGATTGCAAAAGTTATAATATTCTGAGTAGGATTCCAATGTCCTGGATGTGTAAAGGTTCGTTTCCACATTGTGCATGCAAATTTTTTTAAACCCTCCAACTTCCTCCCCCTTACATTTTGCTGTTCGGGGGCCTTCTTTCCAATTTCTCGACCCACCGAATCAAATTTTTCCCTTACTAAAGAAAAAGGAAGGATTTGAAATTTGGAAAGCAAGGACAATGGAGGGGCTCTAATGAAGGGTTTGATGAGCTTCATCTCTGCATTAAAAAATAAACAGTTCGCCGCAAAGAAATTGGATGAGTGGAAAACCATGCTGATGTGCAGGCCAATTTTAGAAATACCTCATGCATGTCTCACCATGGACAAGGATTTCTGACTATTTATTCACACTCGGCCGACATCAATCGGAAAGGCTTCACATGGTCGCTGTTGATTTTTTAAAACATGTGTATGGATATAAAAAGTAGGGTTCAGAAAATACAGACAATATCGTAAGCACGCATGCTGTCAAGAAATAGAGAAAAGAAGGCACCCATGGTGAAATGTCTCGAGACAGACTGGCAACATTTCAAAATGGGCACCAATGGGCAAGAGAGCGACTCCAGCAGAGGTAAATGATAACCTTTTGGTGACAGCATCTTTGGCTTGATCCAGGTTCTTCATAGTTAAGCCTTCATCGTCATCACTGTTCTCACTCCCCCAGCTCAGTTCCAAAGAGTCAGAGTCCGACTGTGCAGAGTTGGTGCCCCAATCGATGGCATTTGCCATGTCGAGAGAGCGTGAAGAATCACGGTCTGGACGCCTGTCCAAAAACTCAGTCTTTTCCTGTTCACAGATCAGTACTTCCATGTTAGATTATAAAGTGTTCAGTGTGCCAACAACAAAATAGCTACAGTTGTAGGGATAACATCCACTTCACTGCTGTATTTAATTTGAGTACACTCTTGCTTAGAACGGAATAAATTTATATTCCATTTAGAATTGAGCCGTGGAGTGAGAACTGAATCCACAATGGAAATTACTTAATTTGGACTGCAAGAAGAGTGCAACATAACCCTGAAACAAAATCAACTGTCTGGTCGATTGTATGAATAATACTCACTCTTAACATCACGCTAAAAGGAAATACAAGGCTCACCTTTGTATGATGCTTGGTCTCATCAGCAGCCCCATAAGTCACAGCAATGGGGGGCATCCGTGTCAAGACCTCCAAGACGAGAAGGGGACATCCTGCCTTGAAGTATGTGTGGGCAGTGGAAAAGTAGAGGTTGCGTTCACGCAAGCTGATGCCTTTGGACTGTTGTTGACCAGCTGCCAAGCGCTGCCGCTGAATCAGAGGATGGGAGCGCAGAAAACTGTAGAAGCTGAATATCGCTGGATTGCAGGAGCTTGAGAGGTAAGCTGTACTGCTGCCTGGAAACAAAAACCCATTTTGACTTCACGAGCAGAGCATACTTTGTCACAAAAGTTTCTATTGCATGAGAATTTACTCATCATCTGTTGTTCAAGAAAGACTGATCAAAACCCAAAAATGCAAATTCCAAAGTACCTCTGTCGCTCTTGTAATCGGGCTGATCCAGCAGTGTGGCCAGTGCACCTGAATAGTCACCTACAATCCAGAAAGCAAGACTGCGTAGAAATGGGTCATTATGCTTCTGAGCCTTCACATCAAATCTTTCACATTTTCTGAGCACATACAGTGCTAACGTCGTGCGGTACAAGGATGAGCCGGCATCTGGATCAGCTTCATAAAGTCGGCAAATTACAAGAGCAAGTTGCAGGTCTTCGAGACGCTCCACACAAACCTGGATAAGGTGGGAGGAAGATTGTGGAATGGAGGAAAGCGAACGACTTCTAAATAGGTATTTGATGCAGGAATAATGTAATGCTTCGTCAAATAAACATGAAAGTTGAAAAACTTTCATAGATAAGGCCATTTAAGAGATGAAGGAACAAAGTCAAAACAAACTTCAACTTTGTGATGCATGGGTGGCTGCTGTTGGAGATGGAAACTTTGACAGGACAAACCTCCACTGCATCCTTCAGTGAACCAGCTAGCAGGAAAAAGGCTGCGGCCTGTTCGAAACGCTGCTTGCCCAGCAAGGCAAAAGCATTCTTTAAGGCAGCACGCCGCCATCGCTCCTCCGAAAAGTCGTTACGGAAGAACTCTGTCATTTTCAGCTCACCCTTTGACCTGCCGGAGGAGTGGGCAGTGAACGAGTGCAGCATGAAGCCTGAAAGACCGGAAGAGTCATGGAACTTTGACCAAATAATTACCAACAATCTTGGAGTTCCTTGGAGTTGAAACGAAACAAATGTTTTTCCACACAAGAAGTTATAAAACAGAAAAAAAATTGAAACACATTGTGAGTAATAATAAGCAATTTTGATATTTCATAGGCTGACAACACTGTATTGCGGAATTATTACATCTACCACCGAAGGTGGACGGAGGTTATGTTTTCACACCTGTCTGTCTGTTTTTCTGCCCGTTTGTGAGGACGGATTCGGACGGAACTTGATTGACAGGTTGGGTGTGTTGATTTTACAAATCGATTATATTTTGGTGAAGATCCGGATCTGATAATTTAGTGATTGAGAGATAGGGTCAAAAACGATAAGTCGCACGATAATTGAAAAAGTTATGGATGGATTATGACAAAAAATAGGTGGATGAGTTGGGTAGGTTTGCTGATGCTGATGACTCCATCCTCTGCCATACCATCTATCATCCCTCAGATTGGCAAGCAGCAACCTATTCACGCTCTGCAGATCTGGATAAAATCACAAGCTGGTCCAACACGTGGAACACGTCTTTAAATCCTGACAAATCTCACACTGCGTCTCTATATCTGCCATCATCTATCCTGGGAAAGCCACATTTCCAAGCTGGCCTCCAAAGCCAGTCTCCAACTGGCATCCTCCATCGTGCAAAGTCCTTCCTTGGCACACCTGAGCTCCTGTTCACATACAAAGCTTTCGGCTGCAGCCTGATGGAGTACTGCTCTCCCTTTTGGGCTGGTGATCTTGCCTCTCACCTTTCTCGGCTTCACGCTGTGGAAACCAAGGCATTTAGGATCATTGGTAACTACCGTGGTGAGGCTGAGTCTTTGGGCTTCCCACACTCTCACCGCAGGCAGGTCGGTGGTCTTTCTCTCTTCTACAGTCTCCTCTCCGGTCTCGCCCCCCCCCGCTCTGTTCTGAGATATGTCCCCCCCCCCCATATTTCAGCAGGTGCTCAAGGTCCGCCAGCAACCCCCTTCTGGAAAAACTACCAAATCAAGAATCACTGCTAACCTTCACTCTTTCATTCCTCTATTTTATCACCTTTGGAACAAACTCCCACACTCTCTTCAATCGCACTCTTCCCTCCAACTCTTCAAAACAGCTTTTACCACCATCTCTGATCTTCCCTCATCCAAAACCATGATCTTTTCTACCGCCGTAAACCACCCAAACCCACCTCCTTCAAATTCCCTGTTTTCCTTCATGAAAGTCCTGTCGTGTCCAGCTTGTTTATCCTGTGTACCCCTACCCCATCCCTCTCCCTTCCACATATATCTTCATGTCTCTGTTCCACAATTGTTTTTTTCCTTCCCTCTCCTGCCCCTTTTGTCTCCTGCTCCCCTTGTGTACATTCTGTGTGTTAGCTCTCATACGAGCCTCGACATTTTATTCCAAAAAAAAAGGAAAAGAAAAGCGAAAAGAACAAGTTGATTCAATTTTGGTTCAATAAGGTCCAGATTCAGATCCGGCCTATCAGTGAGATACAAAAACGTAAACTGTTCAGCCTGGCAGAGGTATGTGCCCACCGAGACCCATTCTCATGAGTGTTGATCAAACACATTTTGATTAAAAAAAAAGAAGAGATTTTGCGTACTAAATGTTGGCATGATTAAACTTGTCATTTTATTGGTCAGAAATGGTTGAAAATGCAGAAGAAATCTTCTTGGAACCTTCGGCATCTGGGGCCTGTCCGAGGGCCCCAGTGCCCCGGTCCATTGTAAAAGGACCCAAAATTGGCAATTCAGTATTTCATTTTGACCTTTAACTGAAAATACTAAATGCATCACTGTTTAGGGAAATGGTAATCTGCCTGCAATGCCTCATATGGTTTACTGTATATTTGATGCCTGTCCATACATTGTGGAATAATATCCTCAGGCAACTTGGGATGGGTATTAATAAAATGCCACCAATGAAAAGGCAGCACTGGTTAAAAAAAATACATACCCCAAACCAAATGGCAAAAATAAATAAAATAAATAAATAAAAGCTCTGGATGAAACCTCGTGGTTTCAGCAGGAACGATGATTATTACTTCTGCCATCGAAGGTGAAGGAGGTTATGTTTTCACCCCTTTCTGTCTGTTTGTGTGCAGGATATCTCAAAAATTGTGGACTGGTTCGGTGTGTGACAAGGACGAACTGATTAGATTTTGGTGAGATCCAGATCCATATCCATACCAACATGAGAATTTTTGAAGTAATTCTTCACCATTGAGAGATAGTGCTCAACCGATATATAGCACAATACACTTACATGGCCAAAAGTATGTGACACCCCTTATAATTAGTGGATTCGGCGATTTCAGCCACACCCATTGCTGACAGGTGTATAAAATCAAGCACACAGGCATGCAATCTCCATCGACAAACATTGGCAGTAGAATGGGCCGTACTGAAGAGCTCAGTGACTTTCAACGTGTCACAGTCACAGGATGGCACCTTTCTAACAAGTCAGTTCATCAAATTTCTGCCCTGCTAGAGCTGCCCCGGTCAACTGTATGTGCTGTTATTGTGAAGTGGAAACGTACAGGAGGAACAACAGCTCAGCCGTAAAGTGATAGGCCACACAAGCGCAGAGAAGGGACCACCGAGTGCTGAAGTCCGTAGTGTGGAAAAATTGTCTGTCGTCGGTTGTAGCACTCACTACCGAGTTCCAAACTGACTCTGGAAGCAATGTCAGCACAAGCACTGTTCGTTGAGAGCTTCAATAAATGGGTTTCCATGGTCGAGCAGCTGCACACAAACATAAGATCACCATGCGCAATTGCAAGCGTCAGCTGGAGTGATGTAAACCTCACTGCCATTGGACTCTGGAGCAGTGGAAACATGTTCTCTGGAGTGATGAATCACGCTTCACCATCTGGCAGTCCGACGGACGAATCTGGGTTTGGCGGATGCCAGGAGAACACTTCCTGCCTGAATGCATAGTGCCAACTGTAAAGTTTGGTGGAGGAGGAATAATGGTCTGGGGTTGTTTTTCATGGTTCGGGCGAGGCCCCTTATTTCCATTGAAGGTAAATCTTAACGCCACAGCATACAATGACATTCGAGATGATTCTGTAGTTCCAACTTTGTGGCAACAGTTTGGGGAAGGCCCTTTCCTGTTTCAGCATGACAATGCCCCTGTGCACAAATCGAGGTCCATACAGAAATGGAACGTAATCAGGCATTACGTGGCAGAGGTATGCGCTCTACCGAGTGCCCTTCTAGTTTATTAATGCAGCAATCACTTTTAAGGCAGGAAATTAAAATATCCACACATTAAGGACAGGTCTTGTATGGCAATATAAAAACATTAATTTCACCTCCACATTAAGCAAGTGGCACCACATTTTACATATTTTTAAGCAGTGTAGCCGCTTCAATGTTTGGAAAGTCCACCTATCCATCATTCTAAAATGAAGAAGAAGAAGCTTTCCAACCCTCCGTGTGGGGATAACCAGTCGCAAATTGGCGTTTGCAGTGTCGCCACGCGTGTCCACGTACGTACCCATGCACACAAACAGGCCTTTATTTATCTGTTTATTTTTAAACTGCACTGCTTCCTTTGGACATGGGTACAATTTTTTTTTTCAACACAAGAATGCAATTCATAGAAGAGCAAGGTGAGAGGGCAAAAAGGCAACCAACTGACAGTGGAACAGTGTGGCAACAGCTGGACACTAAGCAAGAGCAGGAACTAACAAATTCAAGATAGCTTTTCACCACAAGCTCAACTCTTCCCCCATCCAAAACCATGATCTTTTCTACCACCCCCACCAACACTCCCATCCACCCCCCCCCCCCCCAACCAAAAAAAAAATTGCTTCTGTATCCATCTTGTACACCCCTTGGGTTCTTCCGTGACCATCATCGTTCCACGCATTCCCTTGCTTGTGTGTCTCCGTCTATTTTCTCCCATGACATTTCCCTCTCTCTTTCTGCTGTTCCTTTTCTTCCATTGCTTCCTGATCCATTCTGTGTTCTAGCTCTTCCATGAGCCTTGACTGTGTGCAAAAAAATAGGAAAAAAACACACATACCTGCAAGTCAAAGTGTTGGGTTCACAATTATGGGAACTTATTATTAGGGTATCAAGTCGAATGGACTGGGTAACCTATTGCTTTTCTTCTGTTTATTTCTTATTTCTTATTTTTCTTTTTCCGCTGGTGATTTTCGGGTGTTTTCGCTTTAAAAATCATTTTCTTAGGAACGTAAGTCCGATCGACACAAATTTTTTTACCATAGTATGTATCTTTTTTGATAGCATACTTAATTGAAAATTATGACGTCATATGTCACGTGGTACGGGCACCATCTTGAAAAAAACCGATAAACTTGGGATCTCTGTATCTCTGAAGCCGTGCAATGGAAAAAAAATTTCACTTCATACATTTTAATGAACTCCCCATGGGGAACGGGTGATTTTTCGTGACGTCATCGGTGAAGCGGTATCCCGGTGAAAATTCGTCAAGTATAACTCTGCACGGGAAAAATCTGAAATTTGAGCTTCATCGACACGAATTCCCGTAGAAAAAAAAAGTAATATGACGTCAAAGGTGAGCTGGTTTTCAGCAACAGCATCTTGTTTGAAAAATTATTTTAAAAACATCCTTCTTCTCCAGAACAACAGCTGAACAGCCCTCTGAGGTGAAACTTTACATGCAGCAATTCCCACAAGAATCCTTTTTACAACTTTGTTAAATTTCTTATGATACGGTCCACACATGGTTTGGTGGCCTATTGAATTTACCGAAACCTTCAAACATGTCTTCGTCTCCAGAACGGCTAAACCGGATTAATGGCGAAGACTTTAAACACACATTCCGCCATGACATCTCTTTTACAAGTTGTTAATAGAATAATTGAATAGGTCACATGGTTCGTCAGCACATTTGGATTGAAATTAATAAAATTTTAAAAATCTCTCTTCTCCAGAACGTTGGACGAGATTGACGGCAAAAAAAAACTTTACCACACACTTTTCCCCAAGACATCTACCTTTCACAAGTTGGTTAAGTTTCTCTTGATGGTGCACATGGTTTTGGTGGCCATATTGAATTACCCGAAAACCTTCAAACATCTTCTCCAAAACAGCTGGTCAGATCAAGGGGAAACTCACAAACATTTTGCTCTCAAGGTAGTGAATATAAGTTTTGTAATAATATATTGTAGGTCACATGATTTGGCAGCCATGTTGGATTCAAGAAAAATATTAAATAATGTTTTCTTTGGAACCTCTTATCCTATCCAAGCAAAAACTTGGCAACTATCATTACACATGCCTGTATATATGGTAAAAATTATAATGTCACAAGTCACATGGTTTGGAGGCCATCTTGGATAGAAAAACACACCTCGTCCGATCAACACGAAACTTAAAAAGCATGATCCACTACCCCAGTAGAGGGAGAATTTAAATTTATGATGTAA
>CM068956.1:165460041-165467541 GCA_035128595.1 Eptatretus atami
AATATATATATATATATTTTGTAAAAGTAAAAATGATTTTACCACTGCGACTGAAGTTGGGCGGAGGTTATGTTTTCACCCTTATCCGTCTATCTGTTTGCCTGTCTGTAAGCAGGATACCTAAAAAAGTTGTGGACTGATTCGGACGAAATTTTATGTACCGGTTGGGTGTGTGACAAGGATTAATTGATTATATTTTTGTGAAGGTCCGAATCCATATCCGGCCGATCAGTGGGATCCAAAATGTAAACTGCTTAGCCTGGCAGAGGTACGAGTTCTACCGAGTGCCGTTCTTGTTTTAAATACTTTTAAAGCTGGCTCAACATGAAGTACATATCAATAACAAACATAATATATGAACCGAAATAATTATCAAGAATATAACGAAGAAGAGCTAACAAGAAAACCTGCTTGGCTCTATACCTGGCAGAAGACCCAGAGCGTGTGTGGCGAATGCCACGTCCAGCACCCTCCTCTGTTTCTTCGTCAGGAAGGCAAGCGACATCACCCGCGATGGAACGCAGCAATCGTGCAAGCACAGCACGTACACGCTGCTCTTCGCCCAAATCAAGTAGGCCCAAGAGTTGTGTTGGATGATAATGGGGCAGCGTAGGTGCAAGCACCTCTGCAGATTCAAAAAGCCCACAGTCATTTGTGCTCGCAGTTGGAATAGCACCCAATATATGTGGTGCTGTTGTGGCCATCACCCCAAACCGAGCACAACTGCGAGCAGCTTGCGTCAGGTTTTGCCGAGATGGCTTTGGTCTGCTGTCGACCGCGGCGGCTCGGCGTGATAATGTGACAGCATGTGGTAAACGTGCTGAGGAAGCCAGCTGGTCAAACTCTTGTGTGATTGGTTGTGAATCAGACAAGGCTGATTCAGCATCCATGTTGGAACTCTGACGCCACTGCACGTATACGTGCATTTCACAATCCATTCCCACAACAAGAACACCATCCCGCAGCCATGACAGTGCAACAGGCAGTCCTGGTGCACCATCAAAAGCAGAGACAAGTCCCACACATCGAAGTGGCACCCATCGTGGCCGAGAACTTTGTGACCCCTCACTGTGCCAACCCGGAAACGATGGATATGGATGACTGCCTTTCCGGTTAGCCTCTTGGCGTGGACTGAGAGTCACCGTGGCAGGCCCAGGAAGCCGTCCATAAATTATAACACGTGAGCCAATCCCAACTGTAAGCATATGAGAACCATCTTCCTTGGAAACCCAGTCGAGGTGCAGGAGGTGCTTGGCCATTGAGGGGTCGTTCGAGCTACTTCCCTGTGTTCTGGAATGGACAAGCAAGTCGTGATCAACTGTGAGACCAGGAGCCAGACCTTTGTGAAGGTCACCAAGGAGAAGGGTATCTTCCAGAGCCCAGGTTGAACCCCCAGAAGACTCACATTCAAATACTGACACTGAAAGGTCGCCATCAGCACCATGTCCATCGTATTCAGCATGTCTGCGAAGAAATGTACGTCAAAACATTATTTACACAAATCACACTTTTAGGTTGCAAATACATGACAAGCATTCAGGGTCATTCCAGAAGAAAGTAGGGGTGGACTGTTTATCAAAGAACTCGGCTGCACAAACCCGAAAGCAACCCCTGGAAGAATGGCGACAAATTTCTCTCTGCAAAGCTTATGCTCATCTGCATGGTGCATCAGTCATCCCAAAATTCTTCTTCGACTTAAGTTGGCTCTCAGGCCAAACACCCAGCAATAATGACTACAAATAAAGCTCTTTTTGCAAACACGGACCAAAACGAGGACACTCGGTGGAGCGCACACCTCCGCTATGGTGAACAGTTTACGTTTTGTATCCCACTAATAGGCCGGATCTGGATTCAGACCTGAACTAAAATTTAAACGGCTTGTTCTCCTCACCTAACCAACTCATCCACCAAGTTTCGTCTGAATTTGTCCACAACTTTTTGAGATATTTTGCTCACAAACAAACAAATAAACAGACAGACAGACAGGGGTGAAAACAAAACCTCAATCCACCTTCGGTGGCGGAGGTAACGAACCACCCATCTCAACTCTCAATTTTCATTTTTTCATCCATGGCAATTTCAACTGCAACCATGCCATTTGCTTGGGAGTTCGATCTACAGTCGACAGCAACCAACCATGGCGAAACTACAAAGGCCTTTCACGAGTCCACGCTTCCAACACAAACCGAGAACCTCCCAAACCAGATCTGTTTTTGTCTCCTCATTGTCCCTTCCCGACCTCATCCCATCGACTTGGTGGCTACAATGCTTCTATTCCTTCAATTTACTCTCCCCTCCTCTGTTCATGAATCTCCATATTGTCCCATAATTATCAATACATTGCCTTATGTCCTCTAACACCTCACTCTTCCATGAGCCCACACTTTCTTTTGAAAAGGGTCCTCCCCTCCTGAACTTGGCCGTGACTAACTTTACGTTCAACCTCTTCTGTTCCTCCATTGCACCATTTGACTCATCTAACCATATTTTTATGACGTTCCAAGGATCTCAAAAAAATATATAAAAAAAGAGACAACTGTCTCAGTGGTGTACAGTCTGGCAGTTCACTCAAGCTGATTGCCAGGGACTGCAATCTCTCCAATATCTCATAAAAAAACAACAAAACTTAAATCTTCTCTGCATTGTATATCAATTCTTCCGAGGAGTGCTTTCAAAAAAGCCTGTTCTTTCTCTCTTTTGCAGGTTTATCCTGAAAAGTCTGCAATTATATTATTTATCATCTCTGCTCTGGTTTTCACAAAGTCTTGTGGCAATGCAGTTTGTCAAGCAGCTTGCTTTCTCTTTATAGAAGGCAACCCTGACTAAAGGTAACCTTGGGTTTCATTTAGCAAGGCCCACAAAAGTGTATATCTATCCTTAGGCAAGATAAAAAAACAACTTCAAGTCTGTATCAAGGCTGAGGTTTCCAAACCAGTCTTCTTTTTCAAAGTCTCGGTGGCACCTTTTAAGTCTGTCTTTAAGTCTGCTCCACCTGTAACACTATGCTCAACATCAAATTCACGACAGACAACTCTTGATTTTAAGCATAACATTTGAACTCTGTGTTTGCCTCCAAAGCTCATGCACCCAACCCTCTTTGTCACCAGCTTACTGCCCTTTGCTCAAACTGCCTCTTGGACATTTCCTCTTTCACCCAAGGTGGTACATAAAGCCCTCATCATTTTTAACTCTGCCTAAGCCTCAGCAATGGGGCAAGATGGTGTCAGTGCTAATGTTCTCAAATCTTGCTCTGCTGCTCTCACTCAGCCTGTTTGTTCACTCCAGGTTATCAGTTCACCTTCAGTCACCTCCAATCTGCTTGGTCACCACCACTCCAATACATAAGAAGGGTGGGAAAAAAATGAAAATTTTTTCCCACTGGAAGCCAGTTAGCTAACTTCTAATGATAAGCAAAGTTGTAGAATCCATCATCATAGTTTGTGATAGTCTTTCTTTACCATAAATGGCCTGATCTCTAACCATCAGTTTGGATTCTGTCCAGGGAACTCAACTTCGGATATACTGCTGCTTCTCTCTCAACTAAGAATGGAGGAGCTGAATCACAAAAATATAAGTCAGGGCTGTGTCTCTGGCCAGATGTGCCTTTGGCATTGTCTGGCCCTCTGCTCTGCTCACAAGGTTTTCTTTTTCCTATGGTATCCAAGGCCACTTTCATGCATGGATTACCGCTTCCTCCAGGTGCATAATCTGCATGTAGTTCTCAAAAGTATCCTTTAATTTCTTCTCTAAGTGGAGGCTGGAGCACTCCAAAGTAGTGTATCAAGCCAAGTTTGGCTATTCATCCACAATGACACCTCTGACACCTGAGAATAAAGAAGTAAATAAATAAAACTTCCCTTCTCTCCCCACATCTTTTCAAATAATTTCACATCCTTTAATTCCACCAACCCCCAAAAAAGAAACTGACATACAATAGCACAGTGGGTATCCTCGAGGACAGTGGAACTTGGAAATGGGGAACTCCATGTACACCTGTACAAATGACAGCTCACATGTTTACCTGCATGCAACAGCAAAACAGCCAGGGTAAGAGCAGCAGAGAGCAACAGGCCACCCAGAGAGGGACACTGAGCTGGATAATGATCCTTCAGCAAAAAGGGGCCATTCCTCCCACTGATAAGCAGTAACCTGAGGTGCAGAAAACAGGAGAAACCTCTGATAAAATGTTCATTCTTCACAATAAATCAATTAAGATCAGCGTTTTTTCTTTGCTGTGAACAGAACAAAAGAATATCATCTCAATCAAACGAAGGTGAAATCTTTCTTTTAACCACAAAATGAACTTGCAACCAATTTTACATTTAGCTGCAACTCCTTATATTACATGGGTAATCGCAAGCAAACATCAACCCTTCCACATCATTTAAATCTACCTTAATGAATGGAAAAATGAGGGGAAGGGATATTGGCAAACTCAATCCGTAACCGACAAACAAGAATTGGCTGACGGCTCATGGTAACATGGTTTGAATTTATTTATTTTAATTAACTTTAAACACCTGCACCCTTTGGGAGCAGCTTGGAGTGGGGAGTGGGGGGAGGGTGGGGGATAGTGGGGGAGTTGTGGCAAATATACTTTGTGCCATGGCTAATAATCTCCCATGTCTGCAGCAGAAGTCAGTAAACCACTTGCATTGTGGTACGTGTTCAGGCGAAAATCGTAAGTAGTCTCCCCCCGCCCTTGACTGGTGGGGGGGGGATTTATTTGTACCTATGACCTGACCCGGCGTGCCACCAAACACACACACACACACACACACACACACACACACACACACACATTATTTAATACCATAGGATAAATCAAAAAAATCAATTCACCATCGACGAAACAAACATGCATTTCTGACTGAGTGAGCATACAACACTGTCAACATCAGACAGAATAATTGCTCCACAACTGGCAGTGAAGAGTGAGGTTGGGTCACAATGCAAAGGTTGTGACCATAATACAGCCTGACCCCAAACAGCCATATATTTATTATGTATGCATGTACACTCTGGTGCAAAAAAACAAAAAAAAGAGACAATATGTGTTTTTTTTCAAATTTGGAGCCATAGATGTGCAGTCCATATTCCAGTTTAAATTGATTACTCACTAGCATAACCCACGCTCTGCACGACATGTTGGGGTGGGTGTGTTTGAGAAAGGAACTGATGCAGAGTATTAGTAGTAATTACTTTTATATGCAGTAAGTGGACAACATTTTAGTTTTTGTGACTCACTTTTTTGGCTTTTTTTTTTTATTTTTTGTTGTTATTTTGTTTTTTTTTATTATTTCTTTATTTATTCTTTTTATTTGCTTTGGTTTTTTTTTTTTTTTTGTTTTTTTATGTGTTTTCTTTTTTTTTTTTTTTTTTTTAAGTATTTTTATTTTCTTTTTTTGTCTTTCCGTATTTTCTTTTTTTTTTCTTTTTTTATTTCTGTGTTTTTTTTTTTTTCTGTTCTTTTTTTTTTGTTTCACTGTTTCAGAACCATTTTATTTACTTTTTTTTGTACCATGCACCTCATATGGTCTTTGAGATAATGTAAGCCGAATATCACGTTACTCGCGCGGCAGACAAAGTCGAAGATAGCGCGACACGAAACCACAAACTCGGAAATAATATATAAGATGTTACAGTAGTTAAAAGCCCTCAGTACGGTTAGCAGCAATGTTCATGAAAAAAATTGTGTTTTAAGAAGTTTTGTTCCCCCCAAAAATGAAAATTATGAAATTTCCGTATGTTTGCCTTTCATCTTTAAAGGCAAATATCTCAGAAGACAAAATAGATCAAAATTTTAGAAATAAAAAAGAGGAAGATAAGTCTGTTTTGAGTTGTTCTGTCGCAAAAAAATTCTAAAAATTATTTTACTGTTCGAAGTACTGCATATACTTTTGAAGATGTGCAATGCATTTTTAGTGTGTTGTTATATTTTTTTTGACTGTTTAGTGCATATGTAGTGCCCAAATTGCTCTAACTGATGACTTCTACAGTTCGTGTAGGTCATGTTTTTTGTGTTTCAATTCAGAAATGCCTCCAAAAAAAGAGAAGTTCCATGCTGATGGGGATATTAAAAATCGAATTGCTTGTGTTCATCAAGTGGGTAAAAGACATTCTGAAGTCCACAATATCCTGAAGAAGGAAAAAAAAATCCCCATTTCTTTGCCCATCATGAAGAGAATAGGAGTACAGTTCCAAGAAAACTGGTTCTACTGCAAGGAAGAAGGGATCTGGCAGGCCTCGAGCCAATACAAGTAAAGATGACAAGCAAGTGAAATTCTTAGTCCTCCAGGAAAGAAAGAAAAGCCTGTGGAAACTGGCAGAGAAGCTTCGTCCTGCTGAATACAGACCGCTTCCAAAAGGACCATCACAAGAAGGTTGACTGATGCTGGTTTTGCCTCAAGAAGATGTGCTAAGAAGCCTCTATTATATCAAGGAAAAACATTCAGGACAGATTGCACTTTTTGGCCGAATATGGGAAATGTGATTCAGCCTGGTTTCAGAGTTCTGTGAAGTGATGAATCAAGGTTTGAACTTTGCAGTAATGCCCCAGAACGTTGCTTTCACAGATCTGGTGAGAGATTCAACCCTGAATGCATTTGAACAACTGTGAAGCATGGAGGAGGTGGAATGCATGATGGAGGAGGTGGAGGAGGTCTGGGGTGCATTTTCGTCAGCTGGTATTGGTGAGCTGATAAGGTGTGAACAGTCAATTACTGCCAACGAATACCAGAAAATATTGGAAAAAAGATTACTTCCCAGCCTTCAAAAGTTATTTCCTGGAGAAAAACGCAAGGAAGTCATTTCTCAACAAGATAATGCCCCTGCCCATAACAGTAAATTCCACAAAAAAGTGGTTGGAGAAAAAGTCCCTGAAACTTATGTTCTGGCCTGGTCAGAGTCCTGATTTGAACCCCACAGACAATCTTTGGGCCTATTATTCAGCATAAACTTATTGGAAGGAAATTTGCAAATTCTGATCAACTTTGGAGAGAGAGCGAGATGTGTGGGTGTGTGTGTGTGTGTGTGTGTGTTGTGTTGTGGTGTGGTGTGTTGTGGGTGTGTGGTGTGTTGTCGCGCACGCGCACGTGCTTGCGCATGCCACATGCAAGTTGCCGTTGTTGGCTGTCTCGACACGTCGGTGAGTTTTAGGAATGGAACAAAAAACCGACTTGGTCTCAAAAAGTATCCACCTCCAGTATGTGTTGTGTGTGTGTGTGTGAGAGAAAGAGACAGACACAGACAGAAAGAAACAGAGAGAAAGAAACAAAGAGAGAAAGAGAGACAGAGACATAGAGACATAGAGACATAGAGACATAGAGACATAGAGACATAGAGACATAGAGACATAGGACATAGAGACATAGAGACATAGAGACATAGGACATAGAGACATAGAGACATAGAGACATAGAGACAGTAGAGACATGAGACATAGAGACATAGAGACATAGAGACATAGAGACATAGAGACATAGAGACATAGAGACATAG
>CM068956.1:165475041-165479532 GCA_035128595.1 Eptatretus atami
ACAAACACATTATCTGAAAAAAAAGAAAGGAACAGTCACCGAAAGTGAAACGATACTTGAGGATCACCATGTGCTCATTCAAACTAATTTCATTACAAAAGCTGCAAACGGCATTTGCCGGATTTCCTTTCGAGCTAAATCAGACCGAATTGATGCGATCTGTATCTGTACGATGCGATCTCAGTCAGTCTTGCTGCGGCAGAGCAAGATACAGACCCGGCCATAATGGTCTTCTCCAAGGGAGCATAAGGAAAACACTGAGGGTTTAATGGTCCCACGGTGACTTTCCATTGTGAGAAAAAGCAATTGAAATGTCTAGAAGTCCCCAGTGTCCACCCCACCCCTCCCTCAACTGCATAATGCTGGAACTTTGTTTTTTCAAAAAGTAATTATGACAATTATTTGGTTTATTGCAAGCATTATGGAGATTAATCCAAGCAATTTGCATGAAAATGAACCGAGCCATTAAAATGAGAGAAATATCATATTAAATCCGAAAGATAAAGAGGGGAAATCTCTTCCATCAAATTTTATTAGCATTTATCAATAGTTCCCAAGCCAAGTACACGTGCATTTGAATACGTACCGTTGTGGGAACGTGATCGGGGGGGGGGAAACGAGTGTAAAATAGACTAGTTATGTCATTAATAAACGTTTGGCATAAGTGTGTGTTTTCTGTATCAAAATTATGGGGCATGTATCACAGTTTGTTCAGGAGCTGATAAATGTGACCACTCCCCCACCGTAATGTGTCTCAAAGCTTACCACCACCATTCTCCCCTCTTTAATCCATTAAAGCATTCCCTTTGTAATCACTCCATGTGTGTTTTATAAATATTTTCACCAGCTCTACGAACCCCAGCAAATCACCCCACCCCTCCTCCTTGATGTGATAAGCCCTGGTGAGGTTTCTCAAACCGCAGTGTTAAGTCCTGGGTGTAATTGCTCAGCAACCATCCTATCAGACAGATGAAATGGCTGTAAGCAACAGATCTCGTTCGAGTTACTGTACATCAGAAAGTGAAGAAAAGATCTGTTCGGCTTTCCTGGCAGAAGGTCTCTCAGGACCAACTGTTGCTGAGGAAGATTTGATCTCCTGTCCACCCCACGGTCCACTGTTACAGTGCGAATGACACCCACAACCAAAAGTGGTTCATATTTCAAAATGAACATCATCAATTAGATTAACCTTTGTGTGACAAACAAGCTTGTAAAACAAAGAGGGCACCAGCTTTGTTCTTCTTTAGTGCAATGTGGGATCCTAAATTGAAAACAAAGTTTAAATTTAGACCAATTAACATGTTTGGCTGGAAAAACAAAACAAAATGGCAAGAGAAAAAGAACTGTTCGATTTTTGGCAATGAATGTTCATTCATTCACCCCATTTGCTCTCAAGTTCGTTCCAATTTTCCATTATGATGACACTCAAAATAAACTACTCCATTCAGTTTGAGACTTGTTCCCACTGAGTTACCCTGAACAATATCTTATGGAAAACATGGCCAACTGATCACCAACACACCAGTGAGCTATACAATCATGATGAAGGGCTCAAATCAATCAAAAGGCATGAAGGCACCAGTGAAGGCCACTTGGCTTATTCTTACTGTGCCACATCCACATCCCAGCATCCCTTTCTATCCCCTGTAGCCAATACGAATCATATACAGTACAACCTCAAGCAGGAAAAAGGAACCAGCGCATAACTGCTTTTCACGAAGATTCCAGTGAGATGGATAACATTTGAAATTTCATTCAGATGGGACAGCCAGCTTTACAGAATCATCAAAAGGGCAGCGTGCTCCTGCTTGTTGTGCTCCTTGCTGGTAATGCACCAGAATCACAGTTTTTAGGTTACATTTGAATATACGAGAAAAGGAACTTTAAACAGACAATGCAATGATGAGCCTGGTATAAATGAGGTAACCTGCCATTAATCAGAAAACCATGCGTATGTTTGTGACCAATCTATATTAACATCACCTGTGTGGCACATTCTGACTGGAAAGCAACGCAGCGCCAAAACCGAACACTGTTGTCTGAGCAGGTAGTGGCGAACAGGTAAGGTGCAAGACAAGCTGGATAGATGGTGGATGAGCTCATATGTCCTGGTAGAGGGCAAGGATGAGCCATTTTAACCTGCCATATCAAATAAATAATTCACTGGTTCACATTCATTTCATTCCCAGTGCACACTTCTTATACTATCTGACCAACAACTTCCACCAACCCTGGGAGTGAGCCCCCCACCCCCCCATCTCAAATTTTCTGACATTTCCAGACTGAAATTGGTATTTGCAGGCAGCAATAGTGAAGGTCTAACACATCTCATCACACACTCAACAAACTCTCCCATTGCTATTTCCTCTCAAAGAGCACACAAACTTTTTCTGCAAAGTCAAAAATAATTGTGAAAACCTTCCAACTTCACATTTATATTTCATTCTTTTTACAAATCACCTGACTTTTACAAATGCCCAATGCCGATAGTGTGCAATGATCCTCAAACCCCATGAACAACGGCTGACAATAGTGGTTTGAGAGCCCATCTCACCAGCGGCAGGTGTGGCGTGCAAGACAGAAATGGTGGGTGGCAGAGATAGCTCTGTGCTGATAAGCAGATTTGAGGTGAGTGTAAGTCGACTAGCTGTCTGCAAATTCACGCTAGAAGCAGATGGCGGTAATGAGCCTGTAACACGTGGCTGCCCCTCATGTGGACTCTGCGGGATGTTTCCTAAGAGGAAAAAAAACAAAACAAAACAAGAAAGATGGGAAGGAGTAAGATCAATTTGTGGAAGAATAAATTATTTCATTCACAAGACAAGAAGGGCACTCGGTGGAGCGCACACCTCCGCCACGTAATGCCTGATCCATGAGAACATATCGGGCCCAATACATTTCTGAAATATCATGCCACACAACACTACATCGTTTTGGCCCCATCTCTCAATGGTGAAGAATGACTTTAAAATGAAATAATTCTCATATCCAGATCCAGATTCGGATCTTCACCAAAATCGAATCAATTTGTCCTTGAGACACACCCAACCTGTCCGCCAAGTTTCGTCCGAATCCGTCCACAACTTTTTGAGATATTGTGCTATATATCGTTTTTGGCCCTATCTCTCGATGGTTAAGAATCACTTTTAAAATTTCAAGCATCTGGATCGGGATCTTCATCAAAATGTAATCAGTTCGTCCTTGTCACACATGTCCACAAAATTTCACCCAGATCCGTCCACAACTTTGAGATATCCTGTACACAAACAGACAGACAGAAAGAGGTGAAAACATAACCTCCTTCACCTTCGGTGGCGGAGGTAATAGAATAGGTGAAGAATAAACAAGTCTGACAGGAAACAAGTTGTGACAGTCACAAATACAAGTTGGAAAACGAAAGCGAACCATCACAAATCCCCATGCTTCCCACCAAAAGCAAAGTTGAAACATGGGGGGGGGGGAGAAAAGTTCCACCAGGAATGACCCAATATGAAATTTTGAGTTCAATATTTTTTTTTCCCATTTGGACCCCTGTAACCCGAAGTCCCGAACCCCGAGGGCATGGACCGGGGGTTAAAGCCAAAAATCGTTACATATTTCATGTGTCTCCCAATGTTGATTGCATATTCAAAGTTTCATTTAAAAATGTTTTGAAATGTTCCCGTAATTGCATTTTTTGGTAATTGACCTTTTGACCCTGCCCCAGGAAGTGGGGCTAAAAAGGGCACTGCTCTTGCACCTTCTTGCCATGTGGTGATCATAACTACCAAGTTTGGTGAATTTCTGCCCAAACGTTTAGGAGAAGATAGCGTGACGGACGAACAGACAGACAGAGCAATGACAATATCCCCCCCCCCCCCATTATTATTATTTTCTCCAAAAAGAGTGGGGGAAAATAACCAGTAAGGTTGGGACACAATGCTCAAAAAAAATCTCGTGATCACAGAATCGTGAAAAAAAAAAAAAATCACAAATCACAACCAATTGGCGAGTCTTTGAGCAGTGGCTCAGAGATATAATATTTTCACTACTGAGAGGCCTTCAACTTGTACAAATTAAGGTGTATGCCAAATTAGAATATAGTAAAACAAGAAAGAGGCTTTCAAAATAAAACAAAAACTGAGACAAACTTCGATAAGATCATTGCAAAATGAAAAACTCGCTGCAAAGAGCATTCGTCCTAACGAGTCGACTGCATATTACTTAAAGGTGAAATGAGAAGGGATGAGGTGGGAACACAGAAAAAGAGGAAGAAGAGCACAAAGGCAGAAAAATGAAAAGTAGGGATGGAGCAGAAGAGGTGGGGGTGATGGGAGGATGGCAGGTGGGTGTTTGTTGACGTTGCACATATCTCGGGGAAAACAACACTTTCATCCCGCCATCTCCCCCACAAAATTACATCATCCAACTCCCAGGTTCTTTTGTTTTCTTCTCTTCCTACTTGCCCCATGCCTCCCACTCCTCGAACCCACACCCTTGGTGCGATTTGAT
>CM068956.1:165486508-165504233 GCA_035128595.1 Eptatretus atami
GCATGGTTTTGTTAACGTTAAGTTCATGTGCGGTTGGGGGTTAGGCTGTATGCTATCCGCGTCGCACCCCGGAGAGGCCAGAACAGTAATCGACTAGGCCCAAGCACAGCACCAGGCAAGCGAGAATACGTCGGTCCGCCCGGCCTGTGGGAATCCAATCATTAACCAAACACAGTTCCGCAGTATCACTCGACGCATCGTCCAGACAATGCAACATGTCAGAAGGAAAAAAGTTCCCACTCGAAGTAACCGATCAGTACGATCATTTCAAGGCTGGTTTCAAAATCTCAGAAACTGTCGAACATAAAGTTCTATGTTAGCACAAAAACGTGCTAAAGCCGTTGCTGCTAAAGCTGGCTGCGGTACGAGAGACAACGGCTGAACTACGCAAAATACAAGCCTTGGCCGCCGCAGAATCAGCAACGAATTCAAAGCAGAATCAGCACACGAATTCAAGCAACAAGTGGAGGCTGATTTACCCTACTACATCTGAAAAACAATGTCGCCGAGACTGAGGCGGAGTTCCAGCCATTGAACAATGTATTAGCGAACTTGAGGTGGAAATGGCCCGCCCGTATCAACCTTACCTCAGCGAGAATCAGCAAGCGCACAGAAACATAGTTGTGGAATATCACAGTTATCCGCCAGTGTTTACCAAACTGCTGACCTTTATCGGCTACTGACAATATGCAAAATTTGCACCACCGGCTCTTACGCCAATATCGCCCAGTAATTTATTACCAAGCAACAAACCAGACACTCCTGATCACCCCTTCTTTCCTGATTTAAATAAACCGAGCTATAACGCTACATCTGTTCCCACGAGTAACAGACATTTAAATCACAGTTAAACCCTCGTTGTGGACATTAGACCCGAATTTGCCATTTTCATTTGTTGCCGGTATACACAGCAATAATACAATGCCTATGATCATGACTTTTCACAATTATCTTGCTGAAAAGAGATTTTGCTGTTAACACGGCTTGTGTAATCATACGACAACCGCCCAGAAGCATACACAATTGTGGAAGGCAGACTTTTCGCAGCGTTGTGAACGATATTGGTTGCCAGTGTTAATGAAGAGATTGACCTCCTGATTAAGTGTTAGGCCACAATCAAAGAAAACACGCCGTCAGCTTAAAAATGTCAAAATGGCCACAATCCATTTCTCGCGCTTCACGAATATGGGAGCGCTAGAGGAGCGATTTGGCAGTCCGGAAATGGTGAAAGCCTCAATCAAACATAAACTGCTTCCTTTCCAGCGGCTGTCCAAACAAAGACAACAAGCAACTTATGACTGTCAGATACATTGTATGAAGTGCTTTCCTCAAAGAGATCAAAAGTACGCCACTCTTTTAAGCTATTTTGACTCTTCATCAGGAGTACTCCCATACTTCAATAAAACGTGCCTTACAACATAGCAGGAGAAATGGAACAATGCATTGCGTCGCAGGTACAAAAGAAAAAATAATTTGGTGTTTCCTCCTTTTTAGGTGTTTGCTGGTTTATCAAAAGACCTCAGTCCAGGTACGCAATGATCCTAGTTTTGCGTACGAAAGTATGCCGCACAGAGCAGCAGTCAGAGTGGATATAGACAAGTCACAGGGTAAAACATAACTTCCTGGCACATCGCAACCCTCTTCTCCAAGAAGACAGACATTCAGCCAATTTGTCCTTTGGCACAATAACAGCACATAACCTTACAAACGACTGCGTGCGTTCAAATTGAAGTCCACTTGTCCGAAAAAAGGACTTTTCTGCGGGAAATAAGATATGTGTTCGTGCTGGTGATTCAACTGACACGTTGCAAAGACAATGCAATGTAAAATTTATCCTGTTTCTGTGTTAAAAGCAACAAGCATGTTACAGCAATGCATTACGGACAAGCGGCAGCCCCTTAAAAGCCCAACTTGGGGTGACGGGGACCCAACAGACCGCCACGCCAAGCCAATAAGGCGTTCGCCAATAACGGCGGGGAGCTACCCGTCGACGTTCCGACTCAAAATGCACACAAATTTGTGGTGATGTGTCCCGGGTTAAATCATAGCAGTAAAACAATTCTGACCAAAGTTTCCACATGACAATCCAAACAAGTATATCCATGCCTCGTAATTCCTCGAGCGACCAGAGCAACGTTCACGCTCGCCAGATCAAAGATTTTTCAAATCGTTTGATGAATCGGGGAAAATATTCCCTACAACCTCACGTCATGCTCCGGGTAGCGCAAAATGGTTGGGAAACGTGGCACAATGGCTACACAAAGATCCATAGGACGGTTAACCACAAAATTACAAGTTCCTACGTTAATCGAGTTGCGATGAAATTCCAAATGCCCGTCAGAAAATAGCCACGCCCGATGTTCGCCATTCATCATCCCACCTGTCTGATATTGATTGCAGAAATCCCGGGATTGACAGCGACGCGAGATATTAATTTTTGATCGGCCGTGACATTCCAGGAAGCGCATCATATTTGTGGAACAACGGACGGGCCGAGAGGATCTCATTCGCCCAGAAACAACTCTTGGCTTGGCGATAATCAGTGAAACTTGTATCGGCAAAGTTCATAAAAACAGGTGTTCCTGTGGTGAATAAAATTAACTTTTGCCGGACGGTCGTCCGTCAATTTTCCCACCATGTGACAATAAGCTGTTTGTTGAAGAAATTGTTACCTGCAAAAACGACAATTTTTTCAGACATTTTCCAAAGTGAATAAATATGACAAACAAATCTGGCCTGTCACTGAAGACAGACAATTCATTTCAGTAATGGAAGATGAGATGCATCGGTCACACTCGGAAGTAATTGGTGTGCACCGCTGCCGTTTAAGGCAGACAGACAGCGGCTACCTAACAATAAACCGGAGCCATCAAAAGAGCTAGTTCTTTGCCACCACAGCCTCATTAAAACCCAGATAAGAAACAACACATGGTCGAGTTTATGAAGCAGGTTATCGATAGAAACCACGCAGAAATCGCCCCACCCTTCGAGAAGATAGAGAATGCTGGTATCTACCACTTTTCGGGGTTTACCATCCATATAAGCCCGACCAGATACGGGGCGTTTTCGACTCCTCCTCCAAGTACAACGGCGTATCACTCAACGACGTGTTGCTAAAAGGGCCAGATCTGACCAATGACTTACTTGGTGTTTTGATAAGGTTTCGCTCTGATGAAGTGGCGATTTCAGCTGACATTCAGTCCATGTTTTATGGTTTCCTTGTCAAACAAGAACACCGGCAATTACCTCAGATTTTTGTGGTATCAAGATAGTGATCCCGAGAACCGCTGTTTGACTATAGAATGACAGTGCATGTCTTCGGGAATAGGCCGCTGCCCGCTGTTGGCCACGTACGGTCTCCGGAAAGCTGTCGTTGCTGGACAAGAAAAACCCAATGATGACGTACAAACTTTTGTACTACACAACATTTATGTTGATGACGGATTGACGTCATGTCAATCTGTGGGAACAAGCGGTACCAACTTCTGTCTGCCACACAGAAGCTCTGGCGAACGGCGGTAACCTCCGCCTCCACAAAATGTCGTCAAATAGCCCAAGAAGTACTCAAGTCATTTCCTTCTGAGGATTATGCTAAAAACCTCAAGAACTTGAACTTTAACGAAGATACCTTACCACAACAGAGAAGCTTAGGCCTTGTGTGGACCTACAGCACGATGTCTTCACGTTTGAAGTCAACACCAAAGAAAAAACCATTCACACGTAGGGGGGTTTTGTTCTACGATTAGCAGTGTGTTCGACCCCTAGGCTTCGTTCGCCCCCATAATTGTTCAAGGTAAATTACTTCTCCGAGATCTCATGACGGAGACTGTAATCTGGGACCAGCCATTGTCTCCACACAAGAAAAAGAATGGGATGATTGGAGAAATTCTCTGAGTGACTTAGAAACGTTACAAGCTCGCAGCACCTACGCCCCCAAAGCCCGAACGAAACTGTCAAAAGAGAAGTCCACGTTTTCTCCGATGCCTCGGAGAAAATAATCGCAGCTGTCGCGTACTTGAAGACAACGGACGTCAGCGGTAACACACGCACTTTGGATTCATCCTGGGCAAAAAACAAAGTTGCCCCAAAGCACGGCAATACAATTCCACGCCTGGAATTGTGTGCGGCTGTGCTCGCGGTGCTCAAATCGCAGAGACAGTTTCTGAACAGCTCGATGTTGACATTGCTGAAATAAACTTCTTCACAGACAGTAAAGTGGAATTGGGTTATCTGTATAACCATACCAGAAGATTCTACGTGTATGTGGCAAATCGTGTCGAGCGCATACAAAAAATCTTCCACATGTCAACATGGAAATATGTGCCTTCACATATGAACCCAGCAGACATTTGCTACAAGACTCATCGCAGCGTCAGACCTCACTCTAGTAGACTGGCTTCAGGGGCCGTCACAGCGACACGACACAGACTCAACGACACGGAACAGTTCCCGCTGTCAAAACCCGACAAAGATAAAGAAATTCGGCCGTCTGCAATGTCAAATCGACGAACATTTCTTCATCCACAAGCCTTGGTACAGAACGTTTTAAACGGTTTTCCGACTGGAAGAAGACTTGTCGGCGCTGTTGTCCGTTTACGACATATCCTCCATTCGTTATAAAAGGCCAAAACGAATGCAAAGGGTGGCACGCCTGCGTGGAAGGTAAAAAGTGTAGAACAACAGAAACAAGCAGCAAACATTTGTACTTCAACAGTACAATCGGAAGCCTACGCAACGGAGTTACAGTGTTTGAAATCAAACAAACCTCTGCCCAAAAGACAGCCCCATACTTCCGCTAGATCCGACGTTGAATTGGCAACGGGCTGTTGGTTGTCGGGGGGAAGACTAAGGCGCAGTGACTTACCTGCTCAAGGCACCGTCATAGTCCCTGGAAAACATCACGTCGCTGTCTTGCTGATACGTCACCACCACCAACTTGTTAAACACCAAGGCCGACTACTGACAGAGGGAGCTGTCCGCGCAGCAGGTTTTGGATATCACAGGCTGTAAAAGGTTGTTAACTTCCCTCATTCACCACTGCGTCACATGCCGCAAAGCTGGCGTGGACGCCCACTCCAGCAGGAAGGATGTCAGACCTCCCCGCGGATCGTGTGACGCCCGCGCCGCCCTTCACGTATGTAGCTACCGACGCCTTCGGCCCGTGGAATGTCCTGACCAGAAAAACAAGAGGTGGTTCAGCCAGTAGCAAGCGCTGGGCTATACTGTTTACGTGCTTAACCAGCAGAGCCATACATATTGAAATTGTGGAGGGATGTCTCTTCCTTCTTTCATAAATGCTCTCAGAGATTCCAAGCCATACGCGGAAAAGTGGTACGTACAGGTCAGATCGTGGCACAAATTTCTCGGCGCAACAGCCCTCTAACACATTGATGCCATTAACGTGGGGGAAGGCCCGTAAAAGAATTCCTGTACAACAGTGGTGTGAAATGGCTGTTTAATCCACCCCATTCTTCACACATGGGGGGAAGTTGGGAACGGCTAATCGGTGTCGTTAGACGCTGCTTCTTGAATCTATGATGGCACAGTTTGCTTCCGAAGGATCTAACCACGAAGTGCTGACAACATTCATGATGGAAGTAATGGCCATTGTGAAACAACCGGACCACTGGTTCCCGTGTTTTACCGATCCAGATTTCTCCTTTCGGTTATCTCCCAACATGCTATTAACACAGAAAACCGGGGTCGTCACTGTTGAAACCTTTCTATCGACGCGGACATCAAAGACATATACGGTATCCAGTGGAAAAAGAGTTCAACTCCTACGCAGAAGAGTTCTGGCGCAGATGGCGCCACGAGTACGTCCACTCACTCCAAGTTCGTACGGAAGTGGATGCAAGACAAACAAGAAGTGAAGGACGGGGACGTTATAATCCTCAAGGAAAAGGATTCTGTCCGCAATGACTGGCCTGTCGGAGTCATCACTCAAGTCTTGCCCGGCTTCAGACGGCAGGATTCGCAAAGCCGTCATCCGCGTTGCCAAGGAAGGGAGATTGTGTCATCACACGACCTATTAGTGAATTGTCGTGTTGCTTCCCTGTGGTGTTAAATGAATATGTGCCGTGTTCATTTGTGATATTTCCAACGGATCAGTGATGCCATTTTTTTGATTGTTTGTTTTCTAATATATTTGTGTTTTTGTGTGACGTCTCTAAAGACGTCAGGCGGGGAGTGTGCCGCCACAACTGTGCCGGTTGACTCGTCATGCTTATTCATGTTGTTTGCTTCCCTGTGGCTCCGCCTACCGTGAGCCATGACCACGCTTGTTTTGAAAAAGAACCGGAGCCATGACCACGTTTGTTGAAAAAAGAAAATGTCGCCTTGCTTGTGCGTTTTTTGCCCGCTGCGATGAAAAATGTGTTTATGCCAGACTGTGGCCAACAACAGTGTGAGTGATGCATTTTGTTTATCGTTCAACACCAGAATTTTGTAACTGTGACTTTATGTCGACATGAAAACAGTTCGATGCTCTCGTTTTACCGACGAACTTCGACAATTGTGTACAACAACAACCTATAGGAAAGAAACTTGCAACTTTGATGTGTAACAAATGTAAGCTCTGCGGTCTATTTCTAGTGACTCTAATTTGTTATTGAACCGTTGCTCTGATCAAGTGACTTGTACATGTATAACGATCACCTAATATCTGTGTCAACTTACTATCACATTTTATTTTGTTTTTGTTACAGCGATTACCACACAACTCATACCCAAGCGTCAAGAATAAAGAACTCTAAGCCTCAGCATGGTTGTTAGACGTTAAGTTCATTGGGGTTGGGGGTTAGCTGTATGCTATCCGGTCCACACCGGATGAAGGCAGAACAAACCTCATCATCTTTGATGATTGTGTTAATGAGAGAAACCAAACGCTATGGATCAGCTGGCTGCACAAGAGGGAGACATTCTTCTTGTAAATGTATTTATCTTTGTCAATCATACTTTCAA
The DNA here is from genome assembly GCA_035128595.1 of Eptatretus atami. NCBI lineage: Eukaryota > Metazoa > Chordata > Myxini > Myxiniformes > Myxinidae > Eptatretus > Eptatretus atami. The sequence goes on from CM068956.1 coordinate 165,493,472, forward strand.
CTCCCTCGTCGCTCAATAAGAAACAATGCCAATACTTTTATTTTCTTCAATCTAAATTCAATCGATATAAATAATTTTCAGAGAGATATTGTTCAACATTATGTCATAAAAAGGAGTATATGAAGCACACAACTGGAAGAATATATCTACATTCGGACAATGCCAATGGGAATTGGGGAGTCTCATCACACTCCACAATGTTTGATATATATATATATATATACATATATATATATTATATATATATACATATATATATACATACATATACATACATATATATACATACATATATATACGTATATATATATATATATATATATATATATATATATATATATATATATATTATATTACCGTGGTCCCCAGAATCCGAACGCCCCATTGTTTGAACGAATTGGAATCCGAACAATTTTTTCGAGAAAATTTTGCCCATAAAACCGAACACATTTTCAAAAACGAACACAACGTGGCGTTCATGTTTGTCACGTGCGTCTCACCCGCCTGTTTCGACGCATCTTCGCGACTTTGTTCATTCAGTTCGTCGGTGGAAGTACTCGTGAAAGCATCTCTCGTGTGTCGATCGCTACTTTACCTCGTGTTTTCACCTTGATTTGTGCAATTTATTTTTTTCAATTTTCACCTTGTGCATTCACCATGGCACCCAAGAAGAGCAGTGAAGCAAATAGGAATAAGAGAAGTCCGTGAGAAGACAATTGAGTTGAAGGAAAAGACTTATCGCTAAGCATGAGAGCGGTACGCGGTGTGTCTGATCTCGCTGCCATGTTCGAGCTGCCGAAATCGACGGTGTGTAGGATTCTGAAAAATAAAGAAGCGATAAAAGCGCGAAAACCCGTTGTGAAGCGAAACTCATTCAATGAACCCTCTGACGAATCGGCTTTAACGAACTCAACGTTTTTTTCGCGAGCATGGTAGTGACGTCATGCTGCGTCACCAATCGCTTCACCTCTTGATTCTCTCCCGTGTGAACCGTGCGTGGAAAACGCACGTTTGTGTCTCCACAGAGTGTACTGGGATATAAAACACCATTTTGTGCTTCATGGTTAATTACATACCTCCACCAGGCTGAACAGTTTACGTTTTGGATCCCAATGGCCACTGATAGGCCGGAGCTGCATCCAGACCTGATGGAAGAAGCGACAACGCTCCTGCTCGTCCCCAGGCTTGGAAAAAGATTCATGACCAGAAAAGGTCATTTACTCATCTTATTTTACCTTAAACATGGGTAATTTCAGTTGAAAGTGGGTTTTCTTGGGGTCCAGGAACGGATTAATTCACTTTCCATTATTTCTTATTGGGAAATAGTTTTGGAATCCGAACTTTTTGGAATCCGAACAGCCTCATGGAACGAATTAAATTCGGATGTCGGGGCAACCACTGTATATATATCGTTGTGAAACATGATGAAATACCAAAGGATACGTTGATATTTTTCAATAAATAAATACAGAAAATGAATCTACAAGAAAGAACAAGTAGGTTTAAGGAGCATCAGAAGTTAGTTTTTAAATTGGTTGCTTTGACATTCATAGCTTCATGTATTGTGTTTTTATTTTATTTTATTTTATTTTTGAACACTTCAGGACTTATCTCCTATGTCCACCTGGGAAACTGGAAATCAACCAACATCACAGCATTACATAAAGAAGGTGCAAAAAATTGAGCCCCTTAACTTCAGCCCAATTAGCTTACTCTACTTCCAATCATCATAAGGTCATGGAATCCAATCATCGCAGTTGAGATAAAATCATTCCTTTTCTCCAACAGCCTCATCTCAGATCACCAATTCGGATTCAGACCTGGTCACTCTACCTTGGACATGGTGCTTCTATCTCCCAACAATGGTGGAGGCCCTCAATATCAGACATGAGATCAGGGCCTTCTTTCTGGACATATCTCGAGTCTGGCATTCTGCCTTGCTCTCCAAAGTGTGTGCCTATGGAATGCAAGGCCAACTCCACTCTTGGATTACTGACCTCCCCTCTCGTTGTCAATGTGTGCTCTCAACAGAACCCTTTCATCTCCTCTCCCTTTCGAGGCTGAAGTATCCTAAGGCAGTGTTCTCGGCCCCATCTTATTCCTAATCTTCATCAATTGTCTCACTGACTCTCTGGGAAAATCCTCTTTATCTCTTTGCTGATGACTGAACTCTCTGCCATGAGATCCCTCACTCTCTTGACAGACAGGCAGCAAGTCTCTTCCCTCTCCTCAGATCTTGAACGAATCACAAACTGGTCAAACAATTTTGTTTTGTATGCCATATTGTCCACCCCTTGTGTTCTTCCCGACCCCTCATCATTACCTGCATTCCTCGTTTGTCCATCTCCATCACATTCTCCCTCCACCCTGCTGTTGTTTCCCTTTCTGCTGCTGTTCCCTTTTTTATGTTGTGTCCTGATTTGTTCTGTGTAATCACTCTTCCACGAGCCTTGACCATGTATACAAAAGAAAAATAATTAAACAATGCTGCGACATTGCGGACCTTAACATTCGCGACATTTTTCAGGGATGTATCCCCTGCGAATAGCGGAGATACAATATTTTAATTCAGGGCATACTCAAACCCCAATTGGTTATAAATTCAATATGGAACCAAAAAATCTTGTGTATATTCACATGTCAGGAAAAAAAAAACCATATCCAGAGTAAATTTTAGAATACCCGAACAAGATAATTGTATGATTTCCTTAAATGGAGAAATTATTTCATTGAGAATTCACCTTTGAGAAGTTTTCCAAAAAATAAATAAAGGAGTGCAATAGTTATTGTGAGGAAGCACGAGTTGATGAAATGTATTATAATTACCAAAGACTCAGCTGGGGATGGGATGTTCCTTTCTTTCATCATACTATAATCAACAGGGTAAAGTATGTATCTTTTGTCTCGGCTACTATAAACCTAAGAGGCAATCGTTGATAGGACATCATCAGTTTAGAAATAAAGGAGATAGGATCATTGATTCCCTAATGGTATAGTTTAAACTATTCTGAAACATAAAGATGTAAAAGGTTCAACTGCTTCTGCTACGGGAAATGTGGGTGCTATAAAGAGATAAAAAGATGCTCAAAAGGAGTCACATAAATTACAAGCATATCAAGAAATTAAGAAAGGTAAAACAAAAGCTATGTTCACAAGAATGGCAGAAAATACTTCAAAAACTTGGGTCAGGGTTTCAAAAGTTTTTAACATCTTTTTAAAATTTAATAAATACAATTATGGAAGCAATTGATGGCATCTATGATTTTGGCTGATACCATTATCATCTCAAACTCGACTAAAAAAGAAGACGACTTCAAGGTAAATACCAAAACAGGCACAGAATGGAATACAAACAGGACAAAAAGTTTTGACATATATCTTCAACAAACTAATTGAATTTAGATGAGGCCTCTTACTTGTAAATTTTACGTTCACCAAGGCTGGGAATAACACAAAGGCTACACTCGTAAATGTTTTTTTTATGGAAAATGTTTGATAGTGTTTTCTTGTATACTGGAACACAAGATGTTGAAGTGGTTGATTTTGTCTCTGCACATCTGAAATGATGAAATTTACACTTATTCATTTCGTGATAGAATGGGCAAGGGAGTGTCGAAGGTTTATTCCTGATATGGCAACAGGAACAAACACAGACCCTGGTTATAATCAAAGAAACGCAATGTATCACGATGATACAAAAGCAGGTAATAGTTTTACCGTGGCAGTTCTCTTTGAGGTATATTTGGATTTTGTGATTACGATTAAGTTCTGTATTGACTTAAAATGAGATTACAAGGAATGATAATTAAAATAGATTGCTTTTTGAGGATGGTCATGGTTTTGCTCCAATAAATTTGTTTTTGATGAAATGAGTTTTGTATATTCGTGAATATGCTCTGATTCTGAAAAACGGTAGAGATGTTGAATGGAAGACTTAACTCAATGAAACCGCAAAACATATCATACCTGAAGAGACGGTGTCAACATGTTAAATTGAACCAAAGCACTTACACGTGAAATCTTGGAATACTTGAAGGAAAGCTACAATACTTGTTGCTCATTTTATTGAATTTTTTTTAAAAAAAGAAACATATGGAGATGCTGCTATTGATAAGAATAATGCGTTGCATGGCAATGCCAAGGTGAAACAACTCAGAATCTCTCTGGATGGAACATTTTACCCGTGAGACAGACTGGAAGTTGATTGGGATAAAAGTGATTATGCTGAAGCTTACCACACTGACCAAAAGGTGTTTGAAAGCAATGGTAATAAAGAACCCATTTTGTATATGGTTATGTTTTAAAGTCTTTACACAATCTACGTGATTGACTGAGCACTCAAAAGGAAAACTATAATGTCGAATAGAGTTGTTACTTTTCCCAATTCATTGAAGAGGAGAGAGTGAAGAAGTTGATACATATTGTTTGTTTTTTGGAAGAAACATAATTACAAATTAATACAGATAATGGTGGTTTGATTCGTCTCACATAGACACTGTGTTTGTTGCTGACGCTAATTTTTTTTGATCCATAAATGAGTCAAGTGCCAACTCATGTGTATGTCAATCAAATCAATTTTAATAAACTAAAATTATGTATTCAAAATCAAAAGCCTTGGACGATTATTGTTAACTAGCAGAGTACCTACCCTGCAGGTGATCTTGTTCCAAGCATGCAACATGTTCTTCTGACACATACCTTTATTTGGTGGTGTATCGGCAGCAGACAGCTCTGCATAGGGAAAAAAACAACAACCCGGGTTCCGTGCATTAAGCAAAAACATACCTACTGCTTATAATTCAAAACACCTCACAGCACTGCAAACGTGGGACAGGAATACTGTACTGTAAATGGTAGAGACTTGTAATATCTTCCCCACCTGGAAGCTACATTACACAATACACATTTACATAGAAAATTTGTGTCCTCACCCTCACCCCCCCCCCCCACCCCACCCTCCTACACAATCGGCAAAGATAAAACACCCCTATACGTTGATTGGGATCATGCTGATCCTCTGTGGCAAGTCTGGATGTAATTGGCTCAGAACTCTTAGAGTAGTAGTGTGACAAACAAACACAAACACCAGTCCATAAATTTTGTAGGGATACAATACAATGAAAGGAGCTGTAACAATTGATTAATTGCTTATGAAGAGCAGGTGAAAATGTTGAACCATACCGACTTACTTAATATAAAAATAGGACCAGTGGACTTGTAGCTTATCTAGCCCTGGCCTAATATTGTAACCCAAATTTGGTACATTGTGACTGATGGATCAGCAGAGAACATTTTTGAAAGTTTACACGATATTGTCCCAAAAATTTATGAAGTCCGCCGTTTTGACACCCTTCTGGTCACGTGATCGGCATGACCTCCGCGATTTAACATCCCTACCCTGGTTAATGTTGTAACCCAAATGCTGTGATGGTCGCAACTAGTTATTTACTTTATAATTTAGCAAATGTTATTCACCAGTGTGACATGTGAATTGTGTAAGAAGTTGACACAACTGTACTTCGAATTAAAAATATATGTATTTACCATGGAACTCTGTTGGTTCTGTTGTGTTATGGACCCATAAATGTACTACCATATATAAAGAAAAACAAAGCAACTATAAAAGATGACCATGCATGAAATGTGCCAGCAGAAAACTGATTTTTGCTTTACTAAACTTTTTCTATTGTCATTTGTTATTGTTATGATGGAATTTGCCATGCAAGCTTGGATTTGCATTTGGTCATAGGCTGAGACATGCAGCAAAGGCTTCTTGTATTTCTACCCATTGTAGTTTAATTTTTGCGAGGGTTGTTTGACAGAGAGTGGAGGAGACATTATCTGTTTGACTGCACAAGGAGTATTGTACCGGATGACCGTTCGTCTTTGTTCTGGCCTCAAAAAACTACCAGTGTATGATGCCAGATTCTTGGAGGTCATTCCCCACTCTTGTTTTGTCTGGCAGTGTCCATCTAATATGTTATTCATGCACGTGTTTGCCGAGGATCTGGTCGTGCCACGGTGGCAACACAAGCTACGGTTGGCGATGCTTCTGAAACTCATGGTGAGTTGTTCAATTCTCAAATTTATTTTGTGACGAGTGCATTTATCCTCTCTTTCTGTTCAAATTTCATTCAAAATAGCTGCATGTCAATCTCTGGCTTCTTTGGACAACTCTGTTTCCGGTTTTACCATCTGTATATGTTATCGACTGTAATAAATAGAGGTTATGTGTCCATAGCTTGTCAGTGATATTCACTCGATTGGTCGCTTCACTGACCAATTAGGTTGATAGTTTTTGCCAGAATCGTTATTAACTTGTCTAAGGATGGACTGCCTTCACCCTGTTGGTTCGATAGGTGGCCCGAACTTCACCCACAAAATAATCATGCGGCCACCATTTTGTGAAGCAGCAAAGCTTCAATGTGTTAGGCCCACATTCTCGGGTGTCCCCAGTGCAATTGGAATGATCCCAGGTAGATTATACATATATTATATATATATATATATATATATATATATATATATATATATATATATATATATATATATATATATATATATACACAATGGGTTATTTTTAGATCCTCTTGGAGGATCTCTAATGTCTTACTCACGTTGTTGTCTTCTGCTTCTTCTTGGACTTTTTGTTTCACAGCCTACAGTTTCATCGAAACTTCCTGAAACTTGCATATATATGTAAAAATACCCTGCGCAGACAGTAACCATCTCCGATTTGAAAATTCCTCCTAGAAAAAAGTTATGACGTCAAAATATCTCCGCTAATGGAAATCGCCCTAAAAAATTATCTCCTAAACTAGGCAAGCTTTTTGAATTCGTTTGTGGGGGAATCGAACAGGGCATTACGCAGAGATGAATTACCGCACATATGATAACATCACTATGACGTCATATACATTTTTATGACGTCATTCCTTTTTTGACATTTTTTTTCCAACCCAGAGTTTTCATCGGATCTTCGTGAAACTTGCCATGTATATGCAAAAAAGCCCACGCGCAGGCAGGTAACCATCTCCGATTTTGGAAATTCTTCCGAGAAAAAAAAAGTTGACGTCATAATATCGCCGCTAATGGAAATCTCCGTAACTATACCATTATCTCCGTAACTCCGCAAGCTGTTTGAATTTTGTTTGCGGGAATCATGCCGGGCATGGCACAGATAATTTATCGCAAACCTGATACATCACAATGACGTCATATTCATTTTATGACGTCATCATTAAGAGGACGAGGATCTTAGCTCATTTGAGCTTGTTTTTTATTATTTTTGGGAGAATCGTGGCAGGATTTTGTGGTCTTTATACACCACCCAAATAAAAAACTTTATTTTTAAGTCCAGCTTTATTGTGGAGCTATGTTATGAGAACATTCATGAAAAACTTAATTATGTATGCAAATCTTAGGACCAGTTCTCCGGGTTTGTTGTGGGGATGAGACCAGGAGGAGGGTGTGTTCAGTTACCAAGCAGCAACCGATCGCTTGCCAAGCAGACATTCCTTATATTTTTATTTTGTAATAAGTGCGTAATTTCGATTTTAGCCTGAGTTTTCAAGCTGAATAATGTGAAAATACAGAATGTTTTTTGTTCGTCGATGTAATTCAAATTAAGGGATGAGCAATTTGCCGATTTTTGTTTTTTGTTTTGAAGATTGTGCGTGTGTGTGTGTGTGTGTGTGGTGTGTGCCTGTGTAACCCAAACTGTGTGCAGGCATTGGAGAGTGCAATATCGTTTTTGGTTCGGGTTATGCACACGGGCCTACTGTTTTATAAAGATCCCTTTGATATTCAATGTCCACGACTGAAATGTGTATGTGGAAAGTCCACGTAAATGGTGATGTAATCTGAGATGCAGCATCTTCTTCTGACTGCAGAGAGAGAGAGAGAGAGAGAGAGAGAGAGAGAGAGAGTTTTGTGTGTGTGTGAGATCAATCACATATCAATAGCCTGGTGTTGGCTTAGTGGTTAGGTGGCGGCTTGGAATGCTAGGGTCCTGAGTTCAAGCCCCGTTGGCCGCTGAATTAATACACCAGGGGGTTGACTCAGCCTGTCATCTTCCGAGGTCGGCGAAAATAAGTCCCAGTGTGTACTAATTGAGGGGCACTGCATCAATGACACAGTCGCGCTTCCAAGAAATGAGAGCTACTCCAGCAGCTAAGCTGCCATACGCAGAAGAAAGAATAAGATCACATGTCAATATCTACCCTACTTTTTAAATAAATAGAGCTTGTATGGCTATAGCTATGTCAGGAATATTCACTCGTTCATTGTTCGCAACACTAACCAATCGGGCGTGCACAGTTTTCCCTTCTCGTCGATTGATCACAGCACTGTGGTGATTACGGTTTGGCGTCTTTATCACACGCTTCACCTCGTTGTTACCTCACCTCTCACAGCGGTGATTACAATGTTGGTGATTGGGTGTGCCGTCTTTATCGTGACTTCCTGGTAATTACTGCATTGATCATGGTGCTATCCTTGACAATTTTATGTTTCATTGACCTCCCGCACACTAAGCGCCATTCGTATCCGGTGCGCCAATATGGGTACTCCCGCCCGAATGGAGGTGCCTGCTCGTCTCACAAATTGTTCTTGAACTTTGGGGGAAAATGTGTTGTTGAGGTTATTTTAAAGTGTGGAATTGGGTGGTGTTTAGTAAAAAGGGCTTTCTGTTTTAAGCTGTCTGGAAGGATTTATGCTTGAGGTACATTGTTTTGGGGGGTGGGGATTTTTTTTTTTCAGGCCTCAACAGGCATCCCAATTCTCTGAAAAGTTTTACTTGGTGTCCATTGAACAGGAAGCAGGTGGGCCGAGCAATGCTTCACATGTGGAAACTCCATCTCTGTTCTGTGCAGGCTTTGTCTGGTGAGTTTTCTCTGTGCATCTGCTTTTTTCATGTAAATGAATTAATTAATTCATTGGGTGGTCGCTAGACTACCGTTATTCTCAGGTTTTCCGTCTGTCTGTATGTTTGTATGTAATGGACAGCTCTGGAGGCCAGAGGAGTCAACCAATTTTGATGAAACTTGACTGGTAGGTTCATACCAGGATCTAGGTGTATGCTTTTGAGCACCGTTGCTATGGACGCCACGTTGCCAGCAACGACTTTGAAATTTTTGAAAATCCTAAAAAATTAATTTTTTCGAAAATCAAAAATCGGCTTCCAGGCTTTTATGCGAACTATAATCAACCTCTTTGTCAAAAATTTTCACCCGATCCCCCCACCCCCCCAAAACAATGTACCTCAAGCATAAAATCCTTCCAGACAGCTTAAAACAGAAAGCCCTTTTTACTAAACACCACCCAATTCCACACTTTAAAATAACCTCAACAACACATTTTCCCCCCAAAGTTCAAGAACAATTTGTGAGACGAGCAGGCACCTCCATTCGGGCGGGAGTACCCATATTGGCGCACCGGATACGAATGGCCGCTTAGTGTGCGGGGAGTCAATGAAACATAAAATTGTCAAGGATAGCACCATGATCAATGCAGTAATTACCAGGAAGTCACGATAAAGACGGCACACCCCAATCACCAACATTGTAATCACCGCTGTGAGAGGTGAGGTAACACGAGGTGAAGCATGTGATAAAGACGCCAAACCGTAATCACCACAGTGCTGTGATCAATCGACGAGAAGGGAAAACTGTGCACGCCCGATTGGTTAGTGTTGCGACCAATGAACGAGTGAATATTCCTGACATAGCTATAGCCATACAAGCTCTATTTATTTAAAAAGTAGGGTAGATATTGACATGTGATCTTATTCTTCTTCTTGCGTATGGCAGCTTAGCTGCTGGAGTAGCTCTCATTTCTTGGAAGCGCGACTGTGTCATTGATGCAGTGCCCCTCCATTAGTACACACTGGGACTTATTTCGCCGACCTCGGAAGGATGACAGGCTGAGTCAACCCCCTGGTGTATTAATTCAGCGGCCAACGGGGCTTGAACTCAGGACCCTAGCATTCCAAGCCGCCACCCTAACCACTAAGCCAACACCAGGCTATTGATATGTGATTGATCTCACACACACACAAACACTCTCTCTCTCCTCTCTCTCTCCTCTCTCTCTCTCTCTGCAGTCAGAAGAAGATGCTGCATCTCAGATTACATCACCATTTACGTGGACTTTCCACATACACATTTCAGTCGTGGACATTGAATATCAAAAGGGATCTTTATTAAAACAGTAGCCCGTGTGCATAACCCCGAACCAAAAACGATATTGCACTCTCCAATGCCTGCACACAGTTTGGGTTACACAGCACACACACACACACACACACACACACGCACAATCTTCAAAAACAAAAAACAAAAATCGGCAAATTGCTCATCCCTTAATTTGAATTACATCGACGAACAAAAAACATTCTGTATTTTCACATTATTCAGCTTGAAAACTCAGGCTAAAATCGAAATTACGCACTTATTACAAAATAAAAATATAAGGAATGTCTGCTTTGGCAAGCGATCGGTTGCTGCTTGGTAACTGAACACACCCTCCTCCCTGGTCTCATCCCCACAACAAACCCGGAGAACTGGTCCTAGAATTTGCATACATAATTAAGTTTTTCATGAATGTTCTCATAACATAGCTCCACCAATAAAGCTGGACTTAAAAATAAAGTTTTTATTTGGGTGGTGTATAAAGACCACAAAATCCTGCCACGATTTCTCCCAAAAATAATAAAAAAAACAAGCTCAAATGAGCTAAGATCCTCGTCCTCTTAATGATGACG
>CM068956.1:165504243-165517271 GCA_035128595.1 Eptatretus atami
GAATATGACGTCATTGTGATGTATCAGGTTTGCGATAAATTATCTGTGCTCATGCCCGGCATGATTCCCGCAAACAAAATTCAAACAGCTTGCCGAGTTACGGAGATAATGGTATAGTTACGGAGATTTCCATTAGCGGCGATATTATGACGTCAACTTTTTTTTCTCGGAAGAATTTCCAAAATCGGCAGATGGTTACTGCTGCCGTGGGCTTTTTGCATATACATGGCAAGTTTCACGAAGATCCGATGAAAACTCTGGGTTGTGAAAAAAAATGTCAAAAAATAGGAATGACGTCATAAAATTTATATGACGTCATAGTGATGTATCATATGTGCGGTAATTCATCTCTGCTAATGCCCTGTTCGATTCCCACAAACAGAATTCAAAAAGCTTGCCTAGTTTAGGAGATAATTTTTTAGGCGATTTCCATTAGCGGAGATATTTTGACGTCATAACTTTTTTTCTAGGAGGAATTTTCAAAATCGGAGATGGTTACTGTCTGCGCAGGGTATTTTTACAATATATTGCCAAGTTTCAGGAAGTTTCGATGAAAACTGTAGGCTGTGAAACAAAAAGTCCACAAGAGAAGCAGAAGAACAACAACGTGAGTAAGACTTAGAGATCCTCCAAGAGGATCTAAAAATAACCCATTGTGTATATATATATATATATATATATATATATATATATATATATATATATATATGTATAATCTACCTGGGATCATTCCAATTGCACTGGGTGACACCCGAGATGTGGGGCCTAACACTTGAAGCTTTGCTGCTTCACAAAATGGTGGCCGCATGATTATTTTGTGGGTGAAGTCGGGCCACCTATCGAACCAACAGGGTGAAGGCAGTCCATCCTTAGACAAGTTAATAACGATTCTGGCAAAAACTATCAAACCTAATTGGTCAGTGAAGCGACCAATCGAGTGAATATCACTGACAAGCTATGGACACATAACCTCTATTTATTACAGTCGATAACATATACAGATGGTAAAACCGGAAACAGAGTTGTCCAAAGAAGCCAGAGATTGACATGCAGCTATTTTGAATGAAATTTGAACAGAAGAGAGGATAAAATGCACTCGTCACAAAATAATTTGAGAATTGAACAACTCACCATGAGTTTCAGCAGCATCGCCAACCGTAGCTTTGTGTTGCCACCGTGGCACGACCAGATCCTCGGCAAACACGTGCATGAATAACATATTAGATGGACACTGCCAGACAAAACAAGAGTGGGGAATGACCTCCAAGAATCTGGCATCAATCCACTGGTAGTTTTTTGAGGCCAGAACAAAGACGAACGGTCATCCGGTACAATACTCCTTGTGCAGTCAAACAGATAATGTCTCCTCCACTCCTGTCAAACAACCCTCGCAAAAATTAAACTACAATGGGTAGAAATACAAGAAGCCTTTGCTGCATGTCTCAGCCTATGACCAAATGCAAATCCAAGCTTGCATGGCAAAATTCCATCATAAACAATAACAAATGCAATAGGAAAGTTGAGTAAAGCAAAAATCAGTTTTCTGCTGGCACATTTCATGCATGGTCATCTTTTATAGTTGCTTTGTTTTTCTTTATATATGGTAGTACATTTATGGGTCCATAACAACACAGAACCAACAGAGTTCCATGGTAAATACATATATTTTTAATTCGAAGTACAGTTGTGTCAACTTCTTACACCAATTCACATGTCATCACTGGTGAATAACATTTGCTAAATTATAAAGTAAATAACTAGTTGCGACCATCACAGCATTTGGGTTACAACATTAAGCCAGGGTAGGGATGTTAAATCGCGGAGGTCATGCCGATCACGTGACCAGAAGGGTGTCAAAACGGCGGACTTCATAAATTTTTGGGACAATATCGTGTAAATTCTTTCAAAAATGTTCTCCTGCTGATCCATCAGTCACAATGATACCAAATTTGGGTTACAATATTAGGCCAGGGCCTAGATAAGCTACAAGTCCACTGGTCCTATTTTTATATTAAGTAAGTCGGTATGGTTCAACATTTTCACCTGCTCTTTCATAAGCAATTAATCAATTGTTACAGCTCCTTTTCATTGTATTGTATCCCTACAATAATTTATGGACTGGTGTTTGTGTTTGTTTGTCACACTACTACTCTAAGAGTTCTGAGCCAATTACATCCAGACTTGCCACAGAGGATCAGCATGACCCCAATCAACGTATAGGGGTTTTATCTTTGCCGATTGTGTAGGAGGGGTGGGGTGGGGGGGGTGAGGGTGAGGACACAAATTTTCTATGTAAATGTGTATTGTGTAATGTAGCTTCCAGGTGGGGGAAGATATTACAAGTCTCTACCATTTACAGTACAGTATTCCTGTCCCCACGTTTTGCAGTGCTGTGAGGTGTTTTGAATTATAAGCAGTAGGTATGTTTTTGCTTAATGCACGGAACCCGGGTTGTTGTTTTTTTCCCTATGCAGAGCTGTCTGCTGCCGATACACCACCCAAATAAAGGTATGTGTCAGAAGAACATGTTGCATGCTTGGAACAAGATCACCTGCAGGGTAGGTACTCTGCTAGTTAACAATAATCGTCCAAGGCTTTTGATTTTGAATACATAATTTTAGTTTATTAAAATTGATTTGATTGACATACACATGAGTTGGCACTTGACTCATTTATGGATCAAAAAAAATTAGCGTCAGCAACAAACACAAGTGTCTATGTGAGACGAATCAAACCACCATTATCTGTATTAATTTGTAATTATGTTTCTTCCAAAAAACAAACAATATGTATCAACTTCTTCACTCTCTCCTCTTTCAATGAATTGGGAAGTAACAACTCTATTCGACATTATAGTTTCCTTTTGAGTGCTCAGGTCAATCACGTAGATTGTGTAAAGACTTTAAAACATAACCATATACAAAATGGGTTCTTTATTACCATTGCTTTCACACACCTTTTGGTCAGTGTGGTAAGCTTCAGCATAATCACTTTTATCCCAATCAACTTCCAGTCTGTCTCACGGGTAAAATGTTCCATCCAGAGAGATTCTGAGTTGTTTCACCTTGGCATTGCCATGCAACGCATTATTCTTATCAATAGCAGCATCTCCATATGTTTCTTTTTTTAAAAAAAATTCAATAAAATGAGCAACAAGTATTGTAGCTTTCCTTCAAGTATTCCAAGATTTCACGTGTAAGTGCTTTGGTTCAATTTAACATGTTGGACACCGTCTCTTCAGGTATGATATGTTTTGCGGTTTCATTGAGTTAAGTCTTCCATTCAACATCTCTACCGTTTTTCAGAATCAGAGCATATTCACGAATATACAAACTCATTTCATCAAAAACAAATTTATTTGGGCAGCAAAACCATGACCATCCTCAAAAAGCAATCTATTTTAATTATCATTCCTTTGTAATCTCATTTTAAGTCAATACAGAACTTAATCGTAATCACAAAATCCAAATATACCTCAAAGAGGAACTGCCACGGTAAAACTATTACCTGCTTTTGTATCATCGTGATACATTGCGTTTCTTTGATTATAACCAGGGTCTGTGTTTGTTCCTGTTGCCATATCAGGAATAAAACCTTCGACAACTCCCTTGCCCATTCTATCACGAAATGAATATAGTGTAAATTTCATCATTTCAGATGTAGCAGAGACAAAATCAACCACTTCAACATCTTGTGTTCCAGTATACAAGAAAACACTATCAAACATTTTCCATAAAAAAAACATTTACGAGTGTAGCCTTTGTGTTATTCCCAGCCTTGGTGAACGTAAATTTACAAAGTAAGAGGCCCTCATCTAAATTCAATTAGTTTGTTGAAGATATATGTCAAAACTTTTTGTCCTGTTTGTATTCCATTCTGTGCCTGTTTTGGTATTTACCTTGAAGTCGTCTTCTTTTTTAGTCGAGTTTGAGATGATAATGGTATCAGCCAAATCATAGATGCCATCAATTGCTTCCATAATTGTATTTATTTAATTTTAAAAAGATGTTAAAACTTTTGAAACCCTGACCCAAGTTTTTGAAGTATTTTCTGCCATTCTTGTGAACATAGCTTTGTTTTACCTTTCTTAATTTCTTTGATTGCTTGTAATTTATGTGACTCCTTTTGAGCATCTTTTATACTCTTTATAGCACCCACATTTCCCGTAGCAGAAGCAGTTGAACCTTTTACATCTTTATGTTTCAGAATAGTTTAAACTATACCCATTAGGGAATCAATGATCCTATCTCCTTTATTTCTAAACTGATGATGTCCTATCAACGATTGCCTCTTAGGTTTATAGTAGCCGAGACCAAGATACATACCTTTACCCTGTTGATTATAGTATGATGAAAGAAAGGAACATCCCATCCCCAGCTGAGTCTTTGGTAATTATAATACATTTCATCAACTCGTGCTTCCTCACAATAACTATTGCACTGCTTTATTTATTTTTTGGAAAACTTCTCAAAGGTGAATTCTCAATGAAATAATTTCTCCATTTAAGGAAATCATACAATTATCTTGTTCGGTGATTCTAAAATTTACTCTGGATATGGTTTTTTTTTTCCTGACATGTGAATATACACAAGATTTTTTGGTTCCATATTGAATTTATAACCAATTGGGGTTGAGTATGCGCTGAATTAAAATATTGTATCTCCGCTATTCGCAGGGGATACATCCCTGAAAAATGTCGCGAATGTTAAGGTCCGCAAATGTCGCAGCATTGTTTAATTATTTTTCTTTTGTATACATGGTCAAGGCTCGTGGAAGAGTGATTACACAGAACAAATCAGGACACAACATAAAAAAGGGAACAGCAGCAGAAAGGGGAAACAACAGCAGGGTGGAGGGAGAATGTAGATGGAGATGGACAAACGAGGAATGCAGGTAATGATGAGGGGTCGGGAAGAACACAAGGGGTGGACAATATGGATACATAAACAAAATTGTTTGACCAGTTTGTGATTCGTTCAAGATCTGAGGAGAGGGAAGAGACTTGCTGCCTGTCTGTCAGAAGGATGAGGGATCTCATGGCAGAGAGTTCAGTCATCAGCAAAGAGATAAAGAGGATTTTCCAGAGAGTCAGTGAGACAATTGATGAAGATTAGGAATAAGATGGGGCCGAGAACACTGCCTTAGGATACTTCAGCCTCGAAAGGGAGAGGAGATGAAAGGGTTCTGTTGAGAGCCACACATTGACAACGAGAGGGGAGGTCAGTAATCCAAGAGTGGAGTTGGCCTTGCATTCCATAGGCACACACTTTGGAGAGCAAGGCAGAATGCCAGACTCGAGATATGTCCAGAAAGAAGGCCCTGATCTCATGTCTGATATTGAGGGCCTCCACCATTGTTGGGAGAGTAGAAGCACCATGTCCAAGGTAGAGTGACCAGGTCTGAATCCGAATTGGTGATCTGAGATGAGGCTGTTGGAGAAAAGGAATGATTTTATCTCAACTGCGATGATTGGATTCCATGACCTTACTGATGATTGGAAGTAGAGTAAGCTAATTGGGCTGAAGTTAAGGGGCTCAATTTTTGCACCTTCTTTATGTAATGCTGTGATGTTGGTTGATTTCCAGTTTCCCAGGTGGACATAGGAGATAAGTCCTGAAGTGTTCAAAAATAAAATAAAATAAAATAAAAACACAAATACATGAAGCATGAATGTCAAAGCAACCAATTTAAAAACTAACTTCTGATGCTCCTTAAACCTACTTGTTCTTTCTTGTAGATTCATTTTCTGTATTTATTTATTGAAAAATATCAACGTATCCTTTGGTATTTCATCATGTTTCACAACGATATATATACAGTGGTGCCCCGACAATCCGAATTTAATTCGTTCCATGAGGCTGTTCGGATTCCAAAAAGTTCGGATTCCAAAACTATTTTCCCAATAAGAAATAATGGAAAGTGAATTAATCCGTTCCTGGACCCCAAGAAAACCCACTTTCAACTGAAATTACCCATGTTTAAGGTAAAATAAGATGAGTAAATGACCTTTTCTGGGTCATGAATCTTTTTCCAAGCCTGGGGGACGAGCAGGAGCGTTGTCGCTTCTTCCATCAGGTCTGGATGCAGCTCCGGCCTATCAGTGGCCATTGGGATCCAAAACGTAAACTGTTCAGCCTGGTGGAGGTATGTAATTAACCATGAAGCACCAAATGGTGTTTTATATCCCAGTACACTCTGTGGAGACACAAACGTGCCGTTTTCACCGCACGGTTCCACGGGAGAGAATCAAGAGGTGAAGCGATTGGGTGACGCAGCATGACGTCACTACCATGCTCGCGAAAAAAACGTTGAGTTCGTTAAAGCCGATTCGTCAGAGGGTTCATTGAATGAGTTCGCTTCACAACGGGTTTTCGCGCTTTTATCGCTTCTTTATTTTTCAGAATCCTACACACCGTCGATTTCGGCAGCTCGAACATGGCAGCGAGATCAGACACACGCGTACCGCTCTCATGCTTAGCGATAAGTTCTTTCTTCAACTCAATTGTCGTTCTCACGGACTTCCTCTTATTCCTATTTGCTTCACTGCTCTTCTTGGGTGCCATGGTGAATGCACAAGGGTGAAAATTGAAAAAAAATAAATTGCACAAATCAAGGTGAAAACACGAGGTAAAGTAGCGATCGACACACGAGAGATGCTTTCACGAGTACTTCCACCGACGAACTGAATGAACAAAGCGCGAAGATGCGGGTCGAACAGGCGGGTGAGACGCACGTGAACAAACATGAACGCCACGTTGTGTTCGTTTTTCGAAAATGTGTTCGGTTTTTATGGCAAAATTTTCTCGAAAAAATTGTTCGGATTCCAATTCGTTCAAACAATGGGGCGTTCGGATTCTGGGGACCAACGGTAATATAATATATATATATATATATATATATATATATATATATATATATATATATATATATATATTATTAATATATATTATTTATTATTATATATATATTATATATATATAATATATATATATTATATATATATATATATATCACAACATGTGAGTGTGAGAATGAGACTCCCCCAATCTCCATTGGACATTGTCCGATGTAGATATATCTTCCAGTTGTGTGCTTCATATACTCCTTTTTATGACATAATGTTGAACAATTATCTCTCTGAAAATTATTTATATCGATTGAATTTAGATTGAAGAAAATAAAAGTATTGGCATTGTTTCTTATTGAGCGACGAGGGAGTTGAAAGTATGATTGACAAAGATAAATACATTTACAAGAAGAATGTCTCCCTCTTGTGCAGCAGCTATCCATAGCCGTTTGGTTTCTCTCATTAACACAATCATCAAAGATGATGAGGTTTGTTCTGCCTCTCCGGTGTGGACCGGATAGCATACAGCTAACCCCCAACCGCCAATGAACTTAACGCGGCGAGGAGATTTCTCCGCTATTCGCAGGGGATACATCCCTGAAAAATGTCGCGAATGTTAAGGTCCGCAAATGTCGCAGCATTGTTTAATTATTTTTCTTTTGTATACATGGTCAAGGCTCGTGGAAGAGTGATTACACAGAACAAATCAGGACACAACATAAAAAAGGGAACAGCAGCAGAAAGGGGAAACAACAGCAGGGTGGAGGAGAATGTAGATGGAGATGGACAAACGAGAATGCAGGTAATGATGAGGGTCGGGAAGAACACAAGGGGTGGACAATATGGATACATAAACAAAATTGTTTGACCAGTTTGTGATTCGTTCAAGATCTGAGGAGAGGGAAGAGACTTGCTGCCTGTCTGTCAGAAGGATGAGGGATCTCATGGCAGAGAGTTCAGTCATCAGCAAAGAGATAAAAGGATTTTCCAGAGAGTCAGTGAGACAATTGATGAAGATTAGGAATAAGATGGGGCCGAGAACACTGCCTTAGGATACTTCAGCCTCGAAAGGGAGAGGAGATGAAAGGTTCTGTTGAGAGCCACACATTGACAACGAGAGGGGAGGTCAGTAATCCAAGAGTGGAGTTGGCCTTGCATTCCATAGGCACACACTTTGGAGAGCAAGGCAGAATGCCAGACTCGAGATATGTCCAGAAAGAAGGCCCTGATCTCATGTCTGATATTGAGGGCCTCCACCATTGTTGGGAGAGTAGAAGCACCATGTCCAAGGTAGAGTGACCAGGTCTGAATCCGAATTGGTGATCTGAGATGAGGCTGTTGGAGAAAAGGAATGATTTTATCTCAACTGCGATGATTGGATTCCATGACCTTACTGATGATTGGAAGTAGAGTAAGCTAATTGGGCTGAAGTTAAGGGGCTCAATTTTTGCACCTTTCTTATGTAATGCTGTGATGTTGGTTGATTTCCAGTTTCCCAGGTGGACATAGGAGATAAGTCCTGAAGTGTTCAAAAATAAAATAAAATAAAATAAAAAACAAATACATGAAGCATGAATGTCAAAGCAACCAATTTAAAAACTAACTTCTGATGCTCCTTAAACCTACTTGTTCTTTCTTGTAGATTCATTTTCTGTATTTATTTATTGAAAAATATCAACGTATCCTTTGGTATTTCATCATGTTTCACAACGATATATATACAGTGGTGCCCCGACAATCCGAATTTAATTCGTTCCATGAGCTGTTCGGATTCCAAAAAGTTCGGATTCCAAAACTATTTTCCCAATAAGAAATAATGGAAATGAATTAATCCGTTCCTGGACCCAAGAAAACCCACTTTCAACTGAAATTACACCTGTTTAAGGTAAAATAAGATGAGTAAATGACCTTTTCTGGGTCATGAATCTTTTTCCAAGCCTGGGGACGAGCAGGAGCGTTGTCGCTTCTTCCATCAGGTCTGGATGCAGCTCCGGCCTATCAGTGGCCATTGGGATCCAAAACGTAAACTGTTCAGCCTGGTGGAGGTATGTAATTAACCATGAAGCACCAAATGGTGTTTTATATCCCAGTACACTCTGTGGAGACACAAACGTGCCGTTTTCACCGCACGGTTCCACGGGAGAGAATCAAGAGGTGAAGCGATTGGGTGACGCAGCATGACGTCACTACCATGCTCGCGAAAAAAACGTTGAGTTCGTTAAAGCCGATTCGTCAGAGGGTTCATTGAATGAGTTCGCTTCACAACGGGTTTTCGCGCTTTTATCGCTTCTTTATTTTTCAGAATCCTACACACCGTCGATTTCGGCAGCTCGAACATGGCAGCGAGATCAGACACACGCGTACCGCTCTCATGCTTAGCGATAAGTTCTTTCTTCAACTCAATTGTCGTTCTCACGGACTTCCTCTTATTCCTATTTGCTTCACTGCTCTTCTTGGGTGCCATGGTGAATGCACAAGGGTGAAAATTGAAAAAAAATAAATTGCACAAATCAAGGTGAAAACACGAGGTAAAGTAGCGATCGACACACGAGAGATGCTTTCACGAGTACTTCCACCGCGACACTGAATGAACAAAGCGCGAAGATGCGGGTCGAACAGGCGGGTGAGACGCACGTGAACAAACATGAACGCCACGTTGTGTTCGTTTTTCGAAAATGTGTTCGGTTTTTATGGCAAAATTTTCTCGAAAAAATTGTTCGGATTCCAATTCGTTCAAACAATGGGCGTTCGGATTCTGGGGGCACCACGGTATATATATATATATATATATATATATATATATATATATATATAATATATAATATACGTATATATATGTATGTATATATATGTATGTATAGTATGTATATATATATGTATATATATTATATATTATATATATGTATATATATATATATATATCAAAACATGTGGAGTGTGATGAGCACTCCCCCAATCTCCATTGGACATTGTCCGATGTAGATATATCTTCCAGTTGTGTGCTTCATATACTCCTTTTTATGACATAATGTTGAACAATTATCTCTCTGAAAATTATTTATATCGATTGAATTTAGATTGAAGAAAATAAAAGTATTGGCATTGTTTCTTATTGAGCGACGAGGGAGTTGAAAGTATGATTGACAAAGATAAATACATTTACAAGAAGAATGTCTCCTCTTGTGCAGCAGCTATCCATAGCCGTTTGGTTTCTCTCATTAACACAATCATCAAAGATGATGAGGTTTGTTCTGCCTCTCCGGTGTGGACCGGATAGCATACAGCTAACCCCCAACCGCCAATGAACTTAACGTCTAACAACCATGCTGAGGCTTAGATTCTTTATTCTTGACGTTGGGTATGAGTTGTGTGGTAATCGCTGTAACAAAAACAAAAATAAAATGTGATAGTAAGTTGACACAGATATTACGGTGATCGTTATACATGTACAAGATCACTGATCAGAGCAACGTTCAATAACAAATTAGAGTCACTAGAATAGACCGCAGAGCTTACATTTGTCTACACATCAAAGTTGCAAGTTCTTTCCTATAGGTTGTTGTTGTAACACAATTGTCGAAGTTCGTGCGTAAAACGAGAGCATCGAACTGTTTCATGTCGACATAAAGTCACAGTACAAAATTCTGGTGTTGAACGATAAACAAAATGCATCACTCACACTGTTGTTGGCCACAGTCATGGCATAAAACACATTTTTCATCGCAGCGGGCAAAAAAGCACATAGCAAGGCGACATTTTCTTTTTCAACAAACGTGGTCATGGCTCACGGTTCTTTTTCAACAAGCGTGGTCATGGCTCACGGTAGGCGGAGCCACAGGGAAGCAACAACAATGAATAAGCATGACGAGTCAACCGGCACAGTGTGGCGGCACACTCCCCGCCTGACGTCTTTAGAGACGTCACACACAAACACAAATATATTAGAAAAACAAACAATCAAAAAAATGGCATCACTGATCCGTTGGAACATATCACAAATGAACACGGCACATATTCATTTAACACCACAGGGAAGCAACACGACCAATTCACTAATAGGTCGTGTGAATGACACAATCTTCCCTTCCTTGGCAACGCGGATTGACGCTCAAAATGTGGTCTTTCGGAGCTATGATCTCGTTAAACACCAACACCACACACCACTACAATAGCGTGCCTTCTAAAAGCCCTAGCCACGACACGGAGGTTTTACAGGTGGGTTTGAAACAAAACAAACCTCTGCCAAAAGACAGCCCCATACTTCCTAGATCCGACGTTGAATGCAGACGGGCTGTTGGTTGTGGGGGAAGACTAAGGGCAGTGACTTACCTGCTCAAGGCAAAAACCCCGTCATAGTCCCTGGAAAACATCACGTCGCTGTCTTGCTGATCGTCACCACCACCAACTTGTTAAAACCAAGGCCGACTACTGACAGAGGGAGCTGTCCGCGCGCAGGTTTTTGGATCACAGGCTGTAAAGGTGTTAACTTCCCTCATTCACCACGGCGTCAATGCCGCAAGCTGCGTGGACGCCCACTCCAGCAGAAGATGTCGACTCCCCGCGGATCGTGATGCGTGCGCCCGCGCGCTTACGTATGTAGCTACCGACGCCTTCGCCCGTGGAATGTCCTGACCAGAAAAACAAGAGGTGGTTCAGCCAGTAGCAAGCGCTGGGCTATACTGTTTACGTGCTTAACCAGCAGAGCCATACATATTGAAATTGTGGAAGGATGTCCTCTTCTTCTTTCATAAATGCTCTCAGGAGATTCCAAGCCATACGCGGAAAAGTGGTACAGTACAGTCAGATCGTGGCACACAATTTTCTCGGCGCAACAGACCTCTACACATTGATGCCATTAACGTGGGGAAGGCCCGGTAAAAGAATTCCTGTACAACAGTGGTGTGAATGGCTGTTTAATCCACCCATTCTTCACACATGGGGGAAGTTGGAACGGCTAATCGGTGTCGTTAGACGTGTTCTTGAATCTATGATGGCACAGTTTGCTTCGAAGGATCTAACCCACGAAGTGCTGACAACATTCATGATGGAAGTAATGGCCATTGTGAACAACCGACCACGGTTCCCGTGTTTACCGATCACGATTCTCCTTTCGTGTTATCTCCCAACATGCTATTAACACAGAAAACGGGGTGCCTGTTGAACCTTTCTACGACGCGACATCAAAGACATATACGGTATCCAGGGAAAAGAGTTCAACTCCTCGCAGAAGAGTTCTGGCGCAGATGGCGCCACGAGTACGTCCACTCACTCCAAGTTCGACGGAAGTGGATGCAGCCAAACAGAAGTGAAGGACGGGGACGTTATAATCCTCAAGGAAAAGGATTCTGTCCGCAATGACTGGCCTGTCGGAGTCATCACTCAAGTCTTGCCCGGCTCAGACGGCAGGATTCGCAAAGCCGTCATCCGGTTGCCAAGGAAGGGAAGATTGTGTCATTCACACGACCATTTAGTGAATTGGTCGTGTTGCTCCCTGTGGTGTTAATGAATATGTGCCGTGTTCATTTGTGATATGTTCCAACGGATCAGTGATGCATTTTTGATTGTTTGTTTTCTAATATATTGTGTTTGTGTGTGACGTCTCTAAAGACGTCAGGCGGGGAGTGTGCCGCCACACTGTGCCGGTGACTCGTCATGCTTATTCATTGTTGTTGCTCCCTGTGGCTCCGCCTACCGTGAGCCATGACCACGCTTGTTGAAAAGAACCGTGACCATGACCACGTTGTTGAAAAAAAATGTCGCCTTGCATGTGCTTTTTTGCCCGCGCGATGAAAATGTGTTTTATGCCAGACTGTGGCAACAACAGTGGTGATGCATTTGGTTATCGTTCAACACCAGAATTTTGTCTGGTGACTTTTATCGACATGAAACAGTCTCTCTCGTTTTACCGACGAACTTCGACAATTGTGTTACAACAACAACCTATAGGAAAGAACTTGCAATTTGATGTGTAAGACAATGTAAGCTCTGCGGTCTATTCTAGGTGACTCTAATTTGTTATTGACCCGTTGCTCTGATCAGTGATCTTGTACATGTATAACGATCACCGTAATATCTGTGTCAACTTACTATCACATTTTATTTTTGTTTTTGTTACAGCGATTACCACACAACTCATACCCAACGTCAAGAAAAAGAACTCTAAGCCTCAGCTGGTTGTTAA
>CM068956.1:165521317-165531419 GCA_035128595.1 Eptatretus atami
TATCGTGAGCCATGACCACGCTTGTTGAAAAAGAACCGTGAGCCATGACCACGCTTGTTGAAAAAGAAAATGTCGCCTTGCTATGTGCTTTTTTGCCCGCTGCGATGAAAAATGCGTTTTATGCCTGACTGTGGCCAACAACAGTGTGAGTGATGCATTTTGTTTATCGTTCACAACCAGAATTTTGTACTGTGACTTTATGTCGACATGAAACAGTTCGATGCTCCGTTTTACCGACGAACTTCGACAATTGTGTTACAACAACAACCTATAGGAAAGAACTTGCAACTTTGATGTGTAGACAAATGTAAGCTCTGCGGTCTATTCTAGTGACTCTAATTTGTTATTGAACCGTTACTCTGATCAGTGATCTTGTACATGTATAACGATCACCGTAATATCTGTGTCAACTTACTATAACATTTTATTTTTGTTTTTGTACAGCGATTACCACACAACTCATACCCAACGTCAAGAATAAAGAACTCTAAGCCTCAGCATGGTTGTTAGACGTTAAGTTCATTGGCGGTTGGGGGTTAGCTGTATGCTATCCGGTCCACACCGGAGAGGCAGAACAGTAATCGACTAGGCCAAGCACAGCACCAGCAAGCGAGAAACGTCGGTCCGCCGGCCTGTGGAATCCAATCCATACCAAACACAGTGTCCGCAGTATCACTCGACGCCATCGTCCAGACAATCAACATGTCAGAGAAGTCACTCAGAAGTAACCGATCAGTACGATCATTTCAGGCTGGTTCAAAATCTTCAGAACTGTCAACATAAGTTCTATGTTAGCACAAAAACGTGCTAAAGCCGTTGCTGCTAAAGCGGCCTGCGGTACGAGAGACAAGCGGCTGAACTACGCAAAAAGCAAGCCTTGGCCGCCGCAGAATCAGCACGAATTCAAGCAGAATCAGCACGAATTCAAGCAACAATGGAGGCTGATTTAACCCTACTACAATCTGAAAAACAAGTCGCCGAGACTGAGGCGGAGTTCAAGCCATTGAACAATGTATTAGCGAACTTGAGGGTGGAAATGGCCCGCCCGATATCAACCTACCTCAGGAGACATCAGCAAAGCGCACAGAACAGTATGTGGAAGATCACAGTTATCCGCCAGTGTTACCAACTGCTGACTTATCGCTACTGACAATATGCAAAATTTGCAACCACCGGCTCTTACGCCCAATATCGCCAGTAATTTATACCAAGCAACAACCAGACACCCTGATCACCCCTTCTTTCCTGATTTAAATAACCGAGCTATTAACGCTACATCTGTCCCACGAGTAACAGACATTTAAATCACAGTTCAAACCTCGTGTGACAAGACCCGAATTTGCCTTCATTTGTGCCGGTATACACAGCAAATAATACAATGCCTATGATCACTGACTTTTCACAATATCTGCTGAAAAGAGATTTGCTGTTAACACGCTTGTGTACATTCAACGACACCCCAGAAGCATACACAGTGTGGAAGGCAGACTTTCGCAGCGTTGTGAAGATATTGGTGCCAGTGTTATGAAGAGATTGACCTCCTGATTAAGTGGTTAGGTCCACAATCAAAGAAACACGCCGTCAGCTTAAAAATGTCAAATGCCAACAATCCATTTCTCGCGCTTCAACGAATATGGGAGCGCTTAGAGGAAGCATTTGGCAGTCCGGAAATGGTGGAAGGCTCAATCAAACATAAACTTGCTTCCTTTCCGCGGCTGTCAACACAAGACAACAAGCACTGTATGAACTGTCAGATACATTGTATGAAGTGCTTTTCCTCAAAGAAGATCAAAAGTACGCCACTCTTTTAAGCTATTTTGACTCTTCATCAGGAGTACTCCCCATACTCAATAAACTGCCTTACAACATACAGGAGAAATGGACAATGCATGCGTCCAGGTACAAAAAAGAAAATAATGTGGTGTTTCCTCCTTTCTATGTGTTTGTTGAGTTTATCAAGAACCTCAGTCAGGTACGCAATGATCCTAGTTTTGCGTACGAAAGTAATGCCGCACAGAGCAGCAGTCAGAGTGGATATAGACAGTCACAGGTAAACAAACTTCCTGCACATCGCACCCCTTCTCCAAGAAGACAGACATTCAGCCAAATTGTCCTTTGCACAATACAGCACATAACCTCAACGACTGTCGTGCGTTCAAATTGAAGTCACTTGTCGAAAAAAGGGACTTTCTGCGGGAAAATAAGATAGTGTGTCCGGTGCTGTGTTCAACTGACCACGTTGCAAAGACATGCAATGTAAATTTATCCTGTTCTGTGTGTAAAGGCAACAAGCATGTTACAGCAATGCATTACGACAAGCGGCAGCCCCTTAAAGAGCCCACGGTGACCCCAACAGAGCCCGCCACGCCAGCCAATAAGGCGTTCGCCAATAACGGCGGGAGCGTATCTCTCTCTTTGGCGGAGCCACAGGGAAGCAACAACAATGAATAAGCATGACTAGTCAACCGGCACAGTGTGGCGGCACAAGGTTCTTTTTTGATTTATCCGAATCTTGGGGTGAAGGTTTTTCATCCGTATTATCAGAGAAAAGAAGTTATGGGTTTTGAGACAGAATAGTTGTATTATATCTTCAATATCATAATAATTGATTGTTTTGAAGTTTAAATGGATATCTTCTTTTTGAAGATCCACATTTTAATCTTGTGAGTAATTGATACTCTGGTTGAAAGCTTGACTTTGTGAAAATTATTAAAATCTAAAAAGTTAGGAGTGAGGAGCATCTTTAAAATCAAACAAGTTATTGCACATCCGCTTGAACCAACTATGAGACATCCAAATGAATTTGGTATATATTTATGGTTGTTAAATTTCTATCTTATTGTCCCAAACGAGTAAAAAAAAAAATCATTCATTTATGCACTTAGAAAATAAATCTAATTTTTACTTTTTTTTTTTGTCGAAACTGTTTTATCTAAAGTTCAGGTTTAATTTCAAAACAATCCAATATTTTATTTGTACAATATCTTTTGTTTACATTTCCCTGAAAATGACAATCATGAATAATATATACCTGTAACTTCAATACTTAAAACATTACCCTAATTTTACCAATCTCTTCAGTTGTTTAAAAAAGTGTAGTATCGCCCCCATACTTTATATTAATTTATCTTATAAATATTGTGAAGTAATTCATTTTTTTGTGTAATTTTGAAATACTGATATTCCTTTTTATTATCGTTAATTATAAGATAATCACAGAATATACATTGTTTGTCGGCAGGGGTTCACACAATTTTTTTTAATTAGGCTCTCCAATGAGTACCAGCACAAATGGTTTAATACTTACAGAAAATTATTTGTCAGGTTCGACCATGCTCGTCTCCATCCCCAAGCGCCACTCCGATTTTTGAAGTGCCTCTTGGCTTTGTACTCATCTTACTCCTTTGTAAGTGCGCTCTCAGAACATCCGCTCCAGACGAGACACTTGCAAGCTGCTCTTTTTTCGTTCCCGATGCTCAGGGCACTCCTGAACCTCTTCTTCCTCTTCATTTGCACGTTGTCCTTAGATCTTTTATATATATATATATATATATATATATATATATATATATATATATATATATATATATATATATATATATATATATATATATATTTTAATCCTATGTTGTTAATTAAATTTTGTACACTTAAATTTTGAAATCACAGTGCAGTATATCAGAATTATCAGGGAAGAATCTTACCTGCATGAGCTGAGAAAGCCTTCTATCAAAAGCCTCTGTTATAGTTTTTGATCAAAGGTGGCAGTACGCTTTTGAGCTTTCTTAGCATCTTTGAAGTACGCATTTAGTTTTTTTTAACCGCACATGAGTACTTGCGTACCAGTTACGTGAACCCGTTTACAGGCTTTTTTATGTTCCATCCTCTTCTTTCACAAGCTGGACAATTTTTAATTTATCGTAAGGAGTATCAGGAAATTCAAGAGGCTCAACAGCTGGTATATCGTTTCTATTTAACATCTTTTTTTGTTGAATATCTTTGCTTAAATGAAAATTCATCTTCACTCTCACGATTATAATATTCATCATCATCGGTTTAAGCATCTTCATTATCTGTTAAAGTACTTTCAAAACTATTGCTTGAACGAAACATGTGGAGTGTGACGAGCACTCCGCCGATCCCCATTATTGGACACAGTCCACACCAAAGCGTCACCTCCAACAGAGAGCTCACAGTATCATAGTTGTCTTCTGTGCTTATAATGACAATTTTTTAAGCAAAATAATTTTTTTAATTGTCAATCATCATAAAGACCAAAATCTTAAGCTGTATAAGAACTCATTTAATTATGAGAAAAACAAAGTTGAAAATTTTATTTTAAGCAGAAAAGTAGCTATAAATTACCATGATATTTTTGCTAAGAAAAGTATATTTTAAGAAAGAAGTAGCCATAAATACACCCGAGAAAATCATCTCTTTTTTTTTGTCCCATAAATAAGGTGAAGACAATGCATTGTGATGTCTGAAATAAAGACTACAAATATTACAAGAAACACCTTCAATCACACAAACACAAGAATGAAGAAGGGATACTTGGACACTCGATTGATAACAGTGATGAAGCATTAAAAGGACATATAAAAAATAAAAACTTTTAGGTTTAAAGAACCAGAACCAGCATCAATCGCTGAGGCAATTGATATGGCCAAACTAATTGTTGAAATTTTAATTTAAAACACCCTGAGAGAAATCAATACTTTTAAGTTGTATGTGGGAATAAAATTTAATATGGTAAAAGAAGATGGTGAAGAAACATCTTATAAGAGAACAAACCCTCACTTTATCACATCATTCCAAGGTTTCTTAGTTTGTGATAAATTTCAGAAATATGAACTAAATGTTGATGATAATGTGGCAGGTAGTGGACTTGATATTGGAAAAATCTTTTTTTTGGAGTACATAACTTGAAATCAGACCCTCTTAATGCTTCTTCTTATTTGATTTGCCAAAGAGAGATAAAGCTTAAAAAAAACATTTGTTAATTTTGAAAACAGAGATGATAAATGTTTCGTATGGTCTGTTCTTGCTCACGCACATCCTCCACAATGGAATCCAGAAAGAGTATGTCATTATGAACTGGAAGGGCACATGGTAATGCGCATACCTCTGCCACCTTATGCCTGATCCACGAGAGCATAGTGGGCCCGATACATCTTTGAAATATCATGTGATATATCGTTTTTGGCTCTATGTCTCAATGGTGAAGAATCACTTAAAAAATTAAGTAACTCTCGTAACCAGATCCAGATTAACAAAGATTAAACATGCGAAATACTGTAATGAGCATAAATCGGCGGTAATTAATATGCCAAAAGTAGGTTCAAATGTAGCATTAAAAAATAGCTCCGCAAAGCGGGCGTAACCCCTCAGCCCATGCATTGTAAAAGGAAGCAGTGATATCACGATGATGCAGTCACAGGCATGGGAGCGAGTCTAAAAAAAATTAGCTGAAAAAAACCGATGGGCCGAGGCCGAAGGCCGAGGCGAAAAAATGTCTAGGCCGGGGTTCGGGGGCCGCCCAGGCCCCCGAACGCGAAAGGTTCCAGGTGTTCTCACCTGCATTCTACTGCATTTCCTGGTCCCTTTTTTAAGAGATTGGTTAGTGTTGTCCTTGTTAACAGGGTAAAAGCACTGAAGACAATCATTGAAGACATGAAATTCATCTTGCAAATTATAATCAATGTTGTAATGTAAATTGTTGTCAAAATTCATTGTACAAATCATGAATCAATCTGTAGGATAATATTCTTTCATTGTCTTTATAGCAAATTAAACAAAGTTGACAATAATTGATACCAAGTTGCATAATAAGTTTGCTAAATAAGTGGACAATAATTGATACCAAGTTGCATAATAAGTGGACAATAATTGATACCAGTTGCATAATAAGGACAATAATTGATACAAAGTTGCATAATAAGTTTGCATAAAAAGTGACAATAATTGATAACAAGTTGCACTAAAAGTTTGCATAATAAGTTCACAATTGGTAACACTGTTGCATCCACTAGTTGTTGAGTTCTTGAGTCGATAATGTCGACAGGCGCCTAACCACTGAACATTGTTCACTTCTTTGTCTTTTGGTTCAGGTTGTGCTTTTTCTTGCTTGCACGTTGGTGGGAAAGTCTTGCCTTCTTTGCAGCCTTCTCAGTCAGTTCTTTTGTCTTGCGCTTGTCAACTTACTGAGAGCAGCTGCACCCACTTCTCGCCTTCTTTCTTCTTCTTTGTCCCTCCTGTCTGCCAGTTCTGCCTTGTAGGTTTTGTAGGCTCCCCTCATGTTCTTGCACAGGTCTAGGTCTATGGGACTGTGCAGTTTGTCAGTCCTACTGTAGTACTCCACTGCAGTTTTTCCTGATGATCGAAGATTGTACTTGACACCCATCACTGCGCTGTAGGTCTCTATGTTTAGTCGGTGTGATCTGACATCAAGACATCTCCCATGAGATTGAAGGCACTCTCAACTTGTGGCCCATGGAAGCGGACAGCAGAGCCTTCATCATTCTTGAGAGAGGGGGTACTTTCCACCTTCAAAGACCTTTTCCACCAGTCGTCGATGCGAGCAGACTCATCTTCCTGAGCTGGTGGCAGGCTAGAGTCGATCTGGAAACTCCGAACCTCCAGTTCAAAGGCATCACATTCCTCTGGTGCAAGGACATTTGTCACCAGGCGTGGCAACTTCAGGAGCTGCTCCTGGCTGACAGTGTGCCCTCTGCTGAGTGGATCAATTGCTGAGGCACTTCTGAGGACAGCATTATGCAGGGGCATTTTCTTCTGGAGGTACTTTCCACATGTCACATAGGCCTTCTCCACACTCTGCAAGAAGTCATGCACTTCTCCATCTCCACTACGGGCAGTGTTGACAATCTCAGACACACCAACTCCAAAAAACATCTTCTTCACTTGTAGCAGGTTGGCTTTCTCATCCAGGTCGAGGGTCTGAAGTCTCTTGCCTGAGGATGGCAGCTTCTCAGGTTTGACAAAGCAGGCCATGAACTCTCGGACAAGGTCCACCTGCTGGTCATTGAGCTTGTGATCAGTGGGGCCTTCATCTCAAACAGGAGGACGTACTTCTCAGCAGCGGGAACACTGATGTATAGAACATCAATATCAGTCTCATCAATTTCTTCTTGTGGAAGACTCGTGCAGTATACGCTCCTTTCGTGCCTTGCCATCTTTGGTCATATTCTTCTTCTTCAGAACATCATGGATCTGGCGTATTCTCTCCTTGGCTTTTGTGTCTACGTGCCTGCGATGGTAGACCTCCACAACCCGTGACAAGTAGTGTGTGCGATCAGCTTGAGAGAGGAAGCCAAAGTAGAAGACAACAAAGGCATCCCACAGCCGCAGAGTGTCAACACTGACATCATACACAGAGAGCCACCTGTGACTGACATACCGCTCTGGCATGGTATACCTGACACCAATCAGCCCACAGATTTCCTGCAAGAACTGCTTTAAGTCAGTGACCACTTGAAGTCATTGTAGATGTCAGAGAGCATGCGCTCTGCGAAGTTGTCGAATGGGTCGCTCAGCTTCTTGGACGCATTGTGAGCATGGTGACAGGATCCCCATCTATGTCCAAATGTGTGGGGCATTGTTTTCCCTGATGCAAACTTCGACTCCTGACTTGGATCCCCGCATGACTGAGCAGGAGTCCAAGAGGATGGATATGCAGTTCTTCCACGGTAGCTCATACTTCTTCAACAAGTCAACCAGTTCCTGGTGCAACGAGGCACTGTCCACTTTGATCACAACAAGGGACTCTAGATGCTGCACTATGACCTGCTTATGCAGTGGGCTGTAGTAACTGGCCAGGACACATAAGACCCTCTGATGGTTTGTGCTTGTTGACTCATCAATGTTCAGAGAGAAGTATTCCCTCTGCAGTGCTGATATCAACTGGTGATGTACGGTATGTCATAGTCCAAACCTAAGCTTGTAGGAAGCAGATGTCCTGTCCATTGTGAGCTGACCAAGGGCCTTTGCATCCAGGTTGAGTGCTTTGGCCAGGCTTATCAGTTCAGGGCAAGGCTGAATGGTAGGGAATGCTGTGCGAGGAAGGCAAGGACCATGGCTTGAGCATTGGATACCCTGTCACCTATTGGTACAGCAGGCATCGGTGTACAGGGATGGGGCAGTAGAGCAGCAGTGCAAGAGGTAGCAGAAGGTGAGGAAACACCTGGAGAAAAAGCAAAACCCAAAGCCAATGCAGAGTAAAAAAAGAAAAGCCAATCACCATTTATAATACGTGCTTCAGAAAGTGAATACAGTGACCGGTACAGTGATTACACTAAGCCTCAGACTATTAGTCATTGCCAGGTGCTATTTGTGGTAAACAAGATTGACCCAATTCTGAGTTGTGGCTTGCTTGCCAATCAACATAATTTATTACTGTAGTGAAAGTGCACCACACCACACTACACTACATTGACAGCATAGATGTTCTACTGTGTACATGTATACTGATAACTGTACATGTATAAAGCCCAAGGCTATATTTACCAGGAAGACTGTAATTGGATGCCCGGATTCTCTGAATATCACGATCTTCTTGCTTCTCGCATGGGATTCCAATGACTTGCACCCACGTCCTCCATAAACAATCTCCTTTGAGCACCATGTGCATACAGCCTTTCCTGGCTGGGCTATCTTTTGAATGAAAGCCCCACAAGCCACCGTACCGCATGGCATACGCTCCAGCCATTCCCACTTCCAGGAATTCTTGCAAGTCTTGTCAATTAGTGCAGCCAAACAAGCATCACAATCCGGGACAGCCTGCGGCTACTGAATGCGGCCATGTTTTAGAAGCGACCTTGGCCTTGCACACTCGGAACACCACGCCTCTAGCTCGATTAATGCTGCTGTGACAGTTTCAGGAGTAATGCGGCGAGGTGTCCGAATGTTATGTTAATGAATCTGGCAATGACGTCAGTGCAGAGTGCGCGGAATCTGTATTAGGGACCTCGGAATACTTTTTTTTAATAAAGATCGTCGGCGGCGTGAAATCACTCCCAACAATTGACTTAACCCCCCCCCCATACCCCTATTTTTTCTCAACGGATTTGTGCTTAACTCAGAACGTTCCTGGGTGAATAAATTCGCGGAATTCCGCGAATTCGCGGAATTTTCTCATGCCGGAGTCAGTTAGAGCACGTTGGACGTCATATCGAAAATCAGACTTCAAGATGGCTACCGTGGCGGCTAGTGAAATCGCAGCGCGCCCATTTTCGAAAGAACCTTCCTCTACTCAACTCCAACACACACACTGCAAAAATGCATTTAATCGGACAAGCCAAGCCGTTTCGAAATTGACGAAAACCAATTTCAAGACGACTGCCGTGGCGGCCACACTGAAAATCGCAGCGCGCCCATTTTCGAAAGGAACCTTCCTCTACTCAACCCCAACACACCCTGCAAAAATGATTTAATCGGACAAGGCGTTCTCCTCGAATCGACGGAAACCAATTTCAAGATGGCTGCCATGGAGGCCACATTTAAAATCGTAGCGCGCCCATTTTCGAAAGGAACCTTCCTCTACTCAACCCCAACATACCTGCAAAAATGGATTAATCGGACAAGGCGTTCTCCTCGAAATTACGGAAACCAAAAGTTGACGGCGCCCGAACACCGAAGTATGAACTTTGACCTCTGTGACCTTGAAAAGTAGGTCAAATCAAAAACCCGGTTATTTATCATGTATCCTCATCGATATACCTGTGATAAAAATTGGCGATGATCCAGCCATTCGTTCAGGAGAAATAGCCATTTTCTAGTTTTCAGTTTTGGCCCCCTGGTGGCCTAGCCGAGAATCAAATTGCGCTCATTATCGAGAGGAACCTTCTCTACCCAGCCCCAACACACACTGCAAAAATAGATTTAATCGGACAAGGCGTTTCCTCGAAATTGACGGAAACCAAAAGTTGAAGACGCCCAGACAACGCCTGTGACGACAATACCCCTTAGCCCAATTCGGGCTGAGGGGTGAAAAGTAAATAAGTCTATAAAGTATCCGTTTGTAATATATGTCGATTTTGAAAGTATCCTTGAAAAGATAGATGCTGTTTCTCCAAATCCAAATCAA
>CM068956.1:165543894-165564538 GCA_035128595.1 Eptatretus atami
CTGGAGTCCAGTGTGTCCTGTGTTGCTCAGAAAGGTCATGAAACGCTCCACTGGAGCCTCGTTCTCGATGGATCGTAGAATAACTGTGAGCTGGTGGATGTGGCTTATGTCAGGAGTAGAATCGACTGACACAGATAAGTATTTTGCCTCTTTCACACGAGCGACATTTTCCAGACAGATTTTCCGATGATGGAGACTAACTCTTCACATGTCGAAGATGAAAGTAGTTGGTGTGGCCACGACCTTGGCTGGCATATTTCTGAATGTGCTGCGCCAAAAATGGATCGTATTCCGCAAGTAATTCCATTAAACCAAGGTAGTTACCATTCATCTGTGACCCAACAATATCCGATCCACGGAACGCCAGACCACGCTCAGCGAGAAACGATATCACGCTCACACTTCGTTTTAGCACTCCCTCCAATAGGACGCAATCTCACTCACTGTTTGACGAGTTCAGTGTCCACACGACCTGCGGATGTTGCTCTGTCTGATAGCGGATGATATTCGCACAATGTACATGCGAACGCTCATGCACCTCAATAGAACGACTGGCATGCTTCCAGTCATTGAATCCTTCCCCGCCCAGGCAGTAGCGCCTGCAAAGAGCTTGCGCGATGCAGTACAGTTTCCGGTTGATGTGGAGAAGCAAAGCCAGGACCTTTTCACGGACTCTCCGTTTTGTAGTCTACGGTAAAAAAGATTCTTGGAGCAGCAGCATTTCCTACCTTCAACGAACTGTATGGATGAATCAAAGACCAGTCGAATTCTGCAGGGGCTCCAAATCTCTGATGCCCAGTAGTCGATCATCTCTGACGACAGTCGCTCAGGAGGCCAACATCCAATGCAATTGGCAAAGCCAGGTCCACGATCAGTCAGTATGTCTCGCGCTTCTTCATCGGTGGAACCTTCCGAGATGTTGGGCAAATCTTGACGCGGGGTTGTGTTGCCAATCCGCTTGTTCTGTCTCTGTTGGTGTTCCAGCCTCTGTCATGGACGAATCGCCTGTTTGTGCAGGAGTGAAAAACTCTGAGATTTTCTGGTCTTGTCGACGATGCCTGTGTCTTTCATCTTTTCCTTGGAACGTTTCCGCTTTGAGACCCACTGTCATATTTCCGTAGAGTCCTGGATTTGTGCCTGTCGTCACCGAAGCCGCTCATTGTGGGTTCTGCAGTGGTAGGTACCGAGTAACCGAGATATCATCAGAGTGCACGTGGGACGTACCAGAATCACGAACAACAAGTATGTTTCACACACCTGGAACATAGAAAGTCACACCGTGTTACTGTGCTGTGCGCGCAGCGTAGTTTCAGTGTGTACAATACTACCCGTGCCGGCCGTGTGCTGTGCTGGCTGCCTAGTTTTACCACATCGACTTTCACCTTTCACTCTCCTGGCTGGACCTCTGTATTCCGTCTGTGCTTGCTGGGCTCTGACGGGCAGTGCCGTAGTTAGTTGGTCACGCTCAACCATCTGAAGCATCGATGATCATCCAAAAAAAGATCCGAATGCGGGCCCCCAATGCCCGAGGCTTGCCCCTGGAATTTTTGACCACGTTGGATCCGTTCTGTGGACCGTGGAAGAAACGGCTTGAAAAAGCCAAAGCTTGAAAGACCCTCACAATGACGGACAATTTTGAAAA
The DNA here is from genome assembly GCA_035128595.1 of Eptatretus atami. Lineage (NCBI taxonomy): Eukaryota > Metazoa > Chordata > Myxini > Myxiniformes > Myxinidae > Eptatretus > Eptatretus atami. The sequence continues at coordinate 165,545,537 of CM068956.1, forward strand.
GTATCCTTACAAAGAGTTTACAATCTTCATTCACCGACAATAAACTTTAGAAGCACATTTTCAAGGATTTTCAAAATGTCATAAAAATTGTGGGGGGGGGGCTAAATGTGGGGGGCCCTGGGGCCATGGCCCACCTAGCCACCTCTAAATCTGGTAGTGGTCAGACCTTCTATGTCAGTGTTCCAACACCTCTCTCTTTTACAACCATCCACTTCATCTTCAACCATTTTTCGTTTTCTTTGGATGGCTTCTTGCCCTTTCTTTCTTTTCTTCTTTCAAGGTATTGATGGTATTTCTGTCGAGAACTGGAGGCTGAGGATAGCAGTTCTTTGTGATTTCAACTTTGAGCATTCCACTACCAGACAAAATAATCAATAATCTGCCTCAGTGCCACAAGCATTCCTTCACCCAGGTTGTCCTTCTCTATCTGCCTGTTGAGGGAAAAACCCCTCAACAGACGCCTGACCATGGGAAACTAGCAAACTTTACGAACTACCCCACAACTTCTCAAACTTCTTGTTTTTACCCACACATTCATAGAGTAACACATTACCCTGTCATCTTCAAACTTGAAGTCCTTGAACCTAGACTTCAGTTCACACCCTACTACATCCTGCAGTATCTTTGTAACTCGCAACCAACATATCTACTGTACATTATCACCACAACTCTGTTCAGAGTCACCAAATTTTCCAACAGGCATTTGAATTTGGACTTTGAGTGTTCTTGATCGTCACCAACCTGGGATCCAGAGAAGACATATTTCTGGCTAAACTATACTTAAGAGGACACCTTTCAAAGATTTGTTGACACATTTCACCACAAATAGCGACATTCTTCTTTGAACTGAACACCTGGCGTTCACTGATGGCCTTGGTTCTCAGGAGACTTCAGTTCACTTTCAGCCTTGAAACCAACTTCAATCTTTTTGTTTTCTACCCTTTCCTTTTCAAGATCCAGCTTTAACAAGTCATATGCAGTAGAAGCATTTTGTAATGCAACTGGCTTAACACACCTCTCTAACAAATTTCTGCAAGTCTCTCAATATCATGAACAGAAAGGGACCCATTGGCTTGTCACTGCAGGGTTTCCTTAAAGCCGGTTACCGGCGACCCGCAGCCGTTTACTCAGAGAAAAAATGTCAAAGGTCGCCGCCTACTTCAGCGCCGATTTTTCGATGTTTTTTTTTTTTGTCACCACGAAATCTCTACACCCCGTTTTGAAATCCAAGACGAAAACACATGTATTTCGATAAAACGGCTTATTTTTACTGTTAGTACTCTCGCCAGGTCTCGCAAACACTGACCTAAAATAACACAAGCAGCTAAAACACGCCTCCTGCAATAGAGAGTTCTCTGCTTTAGCCTCGTTTTGGACTGTTGGCCTGATACCCTGATACCATACAGCAATGACCTCAAGAAAATACTTTGTCGGCCTCGCAGTTTCGGTGCCGAAATGATGGCATCGAAACGGAAATCCCTTTTGACTGGATTTTCGAAGAAGTCCAAAGACATGGGAGGTAAGCTTCTGGCCATCAGTAATGGGTCTAAACTTGCACTCTCCGAGTGCGACGTTGTTGTTGTTTCATGAAACACATGTTTCACCTCGTCCTTTGAGCTTTTGTCAAGTGATGCAGCTCCAAAATACACGGTCACCCGTTGTGCCTTTTAAATTTATAAAGAAATTAGTCTATAAGCTTAAAGCAGCTTTTGTACATGTTATATCATGGTTATTTGCACTGAAAATCGCCGTTTATTCACTGAAGTAAGGCCAAGTATGAGCAGCTATGAACTGGCCAACTGAATACTGGTACCGCAGGTACATGCATGCACCATAGACTTGCGAGCTTTTCTTGACGGTATAAAAACACGATATTGGTGGATAATGTAAGGTGGAAGTTTAACAAAATTGGGATTGTGACTGACGCAGTATTCACACTTAGACTGTTTGATTGGTTGACTGATTGAAGCCAGCTGACATCAAAAAAAGAATTATCTGAAACGAGTGAAGTTAAATACATGTTTATCATTCATTTTCAAACAATAAACTAGTCTAAAGTTATTAGTTTGGCTGTTATTAAATCAAAACAAACACAATAAAACAATAATAAACTATTTAATAAAGTAAAATGAAATCGAGAGAGGGAAAATATGCATAAATGAATGAAAAAAAATTTACAATAAATATAATACTTAGCTTCCCTATGCTTAAATAGTTCATAGTTTTAGGGAGTTGTGAAGTTTAGGTGTTGTCATTGTTTGAGGTGGCCCTCAACTTCTGGCTAATGGTAGGCCCTTTTGAAAAGCAGTTTCTCACAGTGATGAATGCATTTGGAGTATTTTCAGTTACTCCACTGCTTAACATCCAAGCAATTTTCATTACATTTAGTGAGTACATTTCATTACTTACATTACATGATAATATGAGAACTATTCATGTCAAGAATCGTGCTGGAATGCATCTCCAGCCATCTAGGATCATCGGCTTTCAGGGCCCTCGGCGGGGCCCTGGACCCGGCCATACAGCTGCGCTTGCTTCGCTCGCGGTGATGGTAACCTGCTTCTTTAAGGTAGCCTCCTACTCCAAAAAAGGAAAAACCTGCTGTTTTGTACGGCTAAAATAGTGTTCAACCGCACTGGCTACTGACCTGAAAAAGACAGTTTTGCGACAGATAGCTTATCATTCATTGCACCATGCAGATTTTGTAAGAGTTGCTGGTTGTTCGGCTTCTTCTTCTTTCACATGCCTCAACAAATAACTTCAGTGAGGCCACAATAGAATAACTCTGCTGCAGACAGGACCTTCTCAACCACCTGTGCTTACAAAATTCAATGGGAAGTCTTTACACCCGTTACATCAGTAAAATCATCGCGCCTGGCAGAGGTATCTTTACGATCGTCCATGACGTCCATGAACGACATCGTCCATGACGGCTCTCGCTATTGGCTCCGTCAAGGCACGTGACGAAATATCGCAAGTGTTGTTGTTTTTTCTTCTTTCTTCTTCTTCTGCTGAAGACAAAACCTTTAGACGCGGCTCGTGGACACATTTGTCCTTGTTTAGAATACTAGTGCGAGGAAAATGAAACACCCTTCACCAAATAACAGGAAAATCTGATTTTTATTGCCTTTATTGACTTTTGAACATTTTCTGAATTTAAGACATTAATGTACTTAAATTGTACAACTCAGAAATGTGTGTACTTTTATGGTTTTAAGACCCGTACGACGTCGGTTCCATCGATGCATTGAAATCCCCCAAGACTAGAAGTGTATCTCGCCTGGGGCACTGATCAACCACAGACTCGATCGTGGCATAGAATGCGTCCTTCATGGTCAGATCAGTTCCCTCAGTCGTAGCATGTACAGAGACCAGAGAAATGACACCCAAGGAGTGACGAATCCTTGGTCTCATCATACGCTCGTTGACCGGTGTTACCTCAATTATCATTGGAGTCAGCTTATTGGACACAGCTACAGCAACACCTTGGGCATGGTAACCATCAGAGCGACCAGACCAATTGTAAGTGTAATCACCCACCATTATCTCACCGCAATCCGGTCTCCGAACCTCAGAGAGTGCTGCAATACCGATGTCCAAACACTTGAGCTCAGATGATAACAAACAGGTGATAATCCTCTCTTAGGAATGACATTCCAGGCACCCACCCGAAGGGACCGCCTCAGGTTAACCCAAGGAGACCGCCGTCTGGTGGACGACACCTCAGCACCACTCCGACACACTCTCCCGCAATCTGAGCCGGGAATGTTACCCTGTGGTTTCCTTCCTATCATCAAAGATTGGGGGCCATGAAGGCTTTGCCCCAATCCCGTTATCCGGTGAGCTGCCCTGCGAAGGGAAGCTGCACGGGAGGTACTCCCACGGAGTGGGTTTCAGATTTATTTGTGCTTTTGGTACGTTTTGCGGAACGAAGGTTTTACGATGGCCCGAGTGCAAATCCTGCCACCAACCTCCGAATAAGAAGTAACCCAACTGGAGGAGGACGTCTGCAGACACAGTTGGGCATTAGATATGGATGGCCGTTGGCTCACAAGGAGCTACTCCACACCCTTTGTCAGGTTTTGTTTTTAATCTTGCTGGGTGTCCACATCATACACCCTCCGCACCAAGAAACTTAGTGGGGTAGGCGGTTTAGTCGCCGACAACCCGAACATGGAACAGGTTTGTACAGGCTTACATGGTACCTGAAGCAAGTTAAAGATCTAATCTGACTTGACCTGACAATATTACGGAGGGTGATGCGTGGTAATAATTAGTCGGGGTTTGAGGTGAAACAAATGTACGTGCAGCTTCCTGCGACGTCACCGGGTGGGGGCTGGGTGTGGCCTCAAAGAGAGAAGGGAGGAGTTTCGTCACCCACGGAGGGTGGGAGATTGGATCGTCTGGGAGGAGTGGTATTGTCGAGGGAGCGAGGGGATGTGTTTTGGGGGGTTATGCGGGCTGGAGGGAGAGCAGAGAACGGGAAAGTTTGCCTCGCCTGAGGAGAAGTGTTTCGGCATCATCCCTGGTTCCTGCTCGTGTTCCTGCCTTCTCCCTGTGCCTATTTCATTCCTGTTTACCTGTTCGGTATCCTGTCTCTGTCTGCAAGGCTTGTTGGGGAGCTGCTTCAGTTTTGATTTAAAAAAAAAAAAATAGTTTGACTTGTTTGTTCCTCTTTTTGACCTACACTCAAAGCCATGGCCCATTGGTTGAGCCCATATAACATGAATTTTGGAGGTCGAAAATTGAGCATGAATGGTGAAAATATTATGCATCGTCAGGCACATGCCACTAATTTGGAGCCGGTGAGCAGTATATCCCCTGTCGATGTTGCAAATAATACAGTGAACCCATTAAAAACACACATATATGATAATTTGGCTGTAAAGATAATTTTTTTGGGGGGGAGGAAGGGGGAGCCACAAATGATGGCAAAATGACAATTTGTGAGGCAGATAGGTAAATGATGACAACTTCAATTAGAATAGATCCGTGAGGGTAATTTATCTATTTATTGTGTTATCTCTGAGCTTGAACGATAAAATAGCGATCACCACACTGTGTAGACATGGATATTGAACCAATAATGTGTGGGGGGTGAGCTCTCAGAATTAGGAACAAGTTCACATCATGATTATAAAATGTAAGACTTACCCAAAAAAGGGAAAGGGAAAATGACTCAATTCAACACAAGGAAAGTCAACACCCAGTTATAATGAGATAATGAAAGTCACAAGCACACTCTTTCAATCATAAACAAACAATATTCCAGCAAAATAAAACAAATTTGAGATTTTAAACGACTTCAGATCCTTATTATACATCCCCCATTGCTGCCCCCCCCCCATCCCCCGCTAAACCGTACCGTTATCTGTGCGATGATGATGTTCTTCATCCACCGTGTGATCTTGGCAAAGGTTTTCAGAACTGCCGTTTTCCGAGACGTGTGCACAGGCCTTGGTGCGAAGCTGCCCCAAGTAGGAATTGATTGCGAGCTCAAATGTAATTTCTTTGTTGCCAAGCCAATGGACCACAAATGGGGCCCCTCCAGCAGCACCATGTAAACCCATCATAGGAAGCAAGGGGATGTCTGCAACAGGTTAATATAAAGGTGTACTGTATCTGCTGCAAGGAAAACAGAGCATTTTCGGAGGCAAGGTTCTTCTATAGTAACGTTTTCTTTTTTTAAATTTGATCTGTGTAATATGAAAGTTAAATCTTGAACGTTTTTTGAAATATTGCGAACACAAGCAAAGTTCCCAAGACGGTTGCCATGGCAACATAATTAAGCCAATCACAGCTGTGATAAAGCCAGGTTGAGATCATGTCATGAGGAAAAGATAAATGTAATATAAAAGCTAAATGTTCAACGTTTTTTGAAATATCACGTGCACAAAAGCACATGGACGGATGATCGGTCGGTCAGATAGAACGCAATCAATAAATAAACGAGCAACCGGGTGAGACTCATTTTAATGCCCCCCCTCCCCCGTCTCCAATCCTTGTCAGAGGTGTGGGGGGGCGCAAAAACATATGGAAGGTTGGTATCAATATCTAATCTAAATCTGTTCTATATGTATAACCGATGTAAATGCAGGATGAGCAATTGTGTCTGAAGAGGGTAAATATTATAACCACAGCACATATAATGCTGAATGATACCTCATTGAGGAGCTCTTGGATCCGGAGGTCTAAAAATATCGATATTCACGCAATTTTGAGTTAAGTGCATTTTTGTTGTGCACACGATCCGGAGGTCTAAAAATATCGATATTCACGCAATTTTGAGTTAAGTGCATTTTTGTTGTGCACACGATCCGGAGGTCTAAAAATATCGATATTCACGCAATTTTGAGTTAAGTGCATTTTTGTTGTGCACATGGGCGGCGGACAGGCTTAAAGTCGCTTGTTCACAGACCTATCGAAAGTAAAAAATAATTTAAACACAAACGAGTCAATTCAGTTAAACATATAATTCCGTTTTCGTCGATTGACTTCACCGAGAAACCCGAGCAGTCTCAACAGTTAGTGACTATTATTCTGACTTGGCAAACTCCATAAGCATTCCACCCTCCATTGGGAACAAATTCCATTACAACAGCTGTGTGGAAATGGGTTATCTGCTGGTTTATTACTTCTGCCACCGAAGGTGAAGGAGGTTATGTTTTCACCCCTTTCTGTCTGTTTATCTGTTTGTCTGTGCGCAGGATATCTCAAAAGGTTGTGGACAGATCCGGATGAAATTTTGTGGGCAGGTTCGGTGTGTGACAAGGACGAACTAATTAGATTTTGGTGAAGATCTGTATCCGGATCCGACTGAGACAATTATTTAAGTGATTCTTCACCATTGAGAGGGCAAAAACAATATACAGCACAATATCTCAAAAAGTTGTGGACGCATTCGGACGAAACTAGGTGGACACATTGGGTGTGTGTGGCAAAGACGAATTGGTTCGATTTAGGTGAAGATCCGAATCCGGATCTGGATACGAGTGTTATTTAATTTTCAAAGTGATTCTTCACTATTGAGAGACAGTTGTATTGCATAATATCTCAAAAATGTATTGGGCCTGATATGTTCTCATGGATCAAGCATTACGTGGCGGAGGTATGCGCTCTACCGAGTGCCATTATAGTTTATAAATGCAACAACCTGGTTATTCAAGAACAAACACCAGAAAAAAAAACCAATAATGTATGATATTAATGAATTCACTTAATTTTTTTTTAGCCAATCAAGGAGAGCATGTATTATAGCGTGGAGGACATTGTCGAACCAAATGTCAATCAAACAGACTTACTTAACTCTGTTGTGCTCTGTTCTTCATTGTGTGGCCTGCGAGCCACTGGCGGCCCCTGGTGGCATAAAGTGCGCCCCCTGACGCACGGCCGATAATACACAATGTGAAAACACCCCATCATAATCCGCCATAAATGCTATCAAATTGACCCAGTGGTTTCAAATGAGTGTTCCAAAGCGAAGCGTAAAAGTAACATCACTACATCAGTCGATGGCAGTATGCAAACAATTTTGCTTGCAGCCCAGTAACCACAAGGATAATAAATTAAATAAAATAAAAAGTACGTAGAGGCGGGGCCTAATAGCAGCCATTTTGGAGTCCTGCAGGTGGTGTGGAGGCTCTCACACTGACGCCTTATCAGCAAAAGTGGACCTTCTAAAAAAATAGTGACGATCACTGCTGTCGTGTAATAAGCAAGCTTTAATTTTGCATCACAGAAACCCCATATCTATTTTTGAAGAAACTTGTCAAGATAGCCTCCAATTTAGTTTCTAAACTGTCATACAATTATGTATTACGAATGCAAAATTGATAAATACATCCTCCCCTCCACTTACAAACACATGGTGTTGGCTTTGCAGTTAAGGTGGCGGACTTCAGTAATTATTAATAATTTCATAGGGTCCCAAGTTAGAGCCCCTTTCGTGCCATTAAAATAACACCAGCTGGGTTAACTCAGCCTATCATCCTTCCGCGGTCAGCAAAATGAGAACCAGCTCACTGGGAGGAATGAGCCATTCGAGTATCCTGCATCAGTGACGAATAGTCCAGGATTGTGTCCCCTCGCCAAGGAAAAACTGCCTCGGCAGCCCTTTGCATCCAGAGATGCAAAAGGAGGGTCTCTTCTTCCTCTGATGATTTGACTTACAACCACTCCCTCACAAATTGCATTCCTTTTATTACCTTCCAACGTAAACTCCCCTGCAGATATTCTGTACTCCAAATTTTCTTACTTTCATCACAGATGAATGCTTCTTCTATCGCTACACCAAGTTAAACAGTACTATTATTTAATAACAAATTAAAACAATCAGCCTAAACTTTCACCACTGGTCCTTTCAATGTCTGAATCTGAGACAGCACAGTGAAATGTCACAAGTTAAAAGAAAAGCTGACCGGTCTTGGGGTTGATGCTGGCAGCGATGTGGAAGTGAGGCAGCGGTGCAATAGCAGAGCCTATGTTGGGAAGGGTGCACTGAGCAAGCCTGGGAAGGAGTGCAGCATCAGGAAGGTCTCTTTGCTTTCCAGTCCTCCACTGATTTAAGTGGGTGATCAACTGAGTCACAAAAAAGAAGGGAAAGAAAAAAAACATAAGCCACATTTGTTTCAAAATATAGAAAAACTAGCATGGCACTCTTCGATGTCACGACGTCACCAGATATGCCTCTGCCCACATAATGACATCAATATACATACTTTTACCAAGTTTGATTAAAATCCCTGAATGCAGATTCAAAATATGAAATAATTCTGGCTGCCAGGCCATACGTACAATCAGGATGAAATTTAAAACATATATTCCCCATTACAACGAGATCATTATTGTGACATTTCACGTCCATTGATGAAGCGGTTTGAGAGAGAGAATTTTTAAGATTGTCGTTCAATCCAATATGACTGCCAGACCAAATGACTCATTAATTATTTGTGAACACCCTGGTATCCCCAAGGCTTGGGGGAACACATCGGTGAAGTTTCCCTTCAATCTGTCAAGCCGTTCTGGAGAAGAAGATTTTTCAAGGTTTTGGGGTAATTCTATTATGGCTGCCGTGTGAACTATGACATCATAGGTGGAGAACTTTTTGTTCCTCATGGATAGGCAATCATACCTGGAAAAAGTTTCACCTCAATCTGTTCAGCCGTTTCGGAGATGATTTTTCAAGGTTTTTATGTTAAAAACTAGAAGGCTGCAAAACCACGTGACCGATGATGTCATCAATTTTTCCCCCCATACAATTTATCCCGAGATGGCCCTCAAAAATTTGCATACTGATCGGATAGAGTGTTTGACATATGCAATCGTGACGTCATAACAAAGTCACCTATAACATCAAAAAAAAATAATCACTCGTTTCCCATGGGGAGTACTACACATGTGCCAAGTTTCAATTTATTTTTTTTCCATGGAGCGGTTTCAGTGATAGAGGTCAAAATTTTTTCCCTTTTTTCCAACATGGCTGCCACACCACATGATCTTTGATGTAATAATTATTATCATTAAAACATTCCACATGAGTAGTCACACCTCCGGTGAAAGTTGTGTCAATATGTTTCAAGTGATGATAAAAAGTAGGATAAAAATAAAATATACAAGAATAGACAACGAAAAACCCCAACAACGAGAACGGCACTCATTGAGTGCATAATCTCGCCTCGCGCATTCATTCTGAACAAAAAAAACCATCATCAACTGAACATGCTACTATTGTGGCCCACTGCCATTATGATGGCCCATATACCCATATCATCCATCCTATTTATATAATTTTGCATCAATCGAAGACAAGCGGTTGCAGAGAAAACCACTTTTAAAGATAAAAATACATATATATGTATATATCACGCACGCACGCACACGCACACACACACACCCTTCAGGGCGAGACAAATAAAAAGGAACATGAAATATTCCCATTCCCTCATCACAATATTAACAAGTAATAAAAGCATTGTAAACAAGAACAACAACAATCAGAGAATGCAGACCCTCGCCAGGACTTGTTATGTATGGTGTATTTTGTGTGGCGTTTGTGTGCTGGTGTGTGACGTAATTAACGAGACATAATTACAACTGCCACTATATAACTGCTGACAGTGATGTCCAGGTACCAAGACATCCCGCTTTGATGCAACCCCGCTTTGATTGGACACCTGACACTGACCCATGGTGTTTATTATTATTATTTTATATTCAAATGAATTTAGAATGGATTAAAATAAATTCAATTCAATCAAATGGAAGAACAAATGGGTACAGTCCTGCATTGGAGTCATCAGAAGGAACCGAACAAGCAAAAGAAAAGATGAAGTCATCAGGAGGAACTTGGATAGGATTCACATTTCAGCTGCTACTCCGCTATCCTAAAACCCATCCAGCACAGCCAAGTGAGCCTTCTTATAAAAACACCAAAAAAAATCAAAAATAATCCAATTAAAAAAAACAATAATTTGGCTGCCAGACCATGCGTCCGATCAAGTTGAAATTTAAAACACGTATTCTCCATCACTACTACAAAAATATGTAAACAAGGCAAGTATGGTATGAGAAATGATCATGTGAAACCATCCCTGCATCTTTCATTCATAATTGTCCCGAGAAAAGAAGATGGTGTGTCGTTGATGTGTGTGTGTGTGTGTGTGTGTGTGTGTGTGTGTGTGTGTGTGTGTGTTGTGTGTGTGTGTGTGTCGTGTGTGTGTGTGTGTTCGTGTGTGTGTGTTGTGTGTGTTCTGTGTGTGTGTGTGTGTGTGTTCGTGTGTGTTGTTTGGTGTGTTCAATTTTACTGTCTTTTCAAGGAAGAAAGATGTTGGAATGGTTTCACATGATCATTTCTTGGACCATCCCGACCTTGTTTACATACTTTTTGGAGGAACATCCCCACATCCTTTTTTTTTTTTTAATGTTTTATTACATGTTTCTTTACTAAAAAAATATTATACATATACACTTACCGATTTACAATAGTTGTAGTCCAAACTTTATAGACGTGCTCACATTGCAATGGTAGTGTACATACTTTATAGATGATCTAACATTCTAAATAGCAAGTACTTCACAGAAATATGTGTGGGTTGTTGCTATCACCAACTTCCTGATAATATTCCACCATTAATCACAAACATTTAGGTTTGATTGGCCATTTGGCAAATGTGTCCAATGGTCCCACCCCATCAGGCTGATTGACAATCAAAGTCCTGCCCACCCCTCTGATCCCTTCCTTTTCCTTTACAAAGGAATGAAGTTTTGCATACTTTTCATGGAATCATTTCAAGCGATTAAAATTACGACAGCAAACGATGCACCAAGTAAAACTCTGCCGGATGGTATCTGAGTCATTGGCATTGCGTGAGGCAGCTCAGAAATACGCCATCTGAAGATGATGATAAGGGGACCATTAGCCTTACAGGCTGTGGTATGCGATTGTTTATGTTGTGCTTATTACTTGGCAAAAAAATTATTTATTTTTGGACAAATATTTTGATCGCCTTCGTTTGTCACTTGGCAAAAAAAGTTTTTCTTACAAGTATGTTGATCGCCTCCGTTTGTTACTTACTAAATCTAAAGATTTCGTAAGTATATTGATGACTCCGTCCTCTGTTTGTGGTTTGTTTGTTGATTTCGTAAGATAATTGATGACTTCCGTCCTCTGTTGTTTGTTTTTGTGTGTTTGTATGTGTGTTTGTGTGTTTGTTTGTGTGTGGTTTGTGTGTTTGTTTGTAGGCACATAACTCGAGAACGAAGAAGCTACCAATGTCAAATTACACCACGTGATTCAGGAGGGTGATGCTAGCGCTGATTAGATTTAGGTCAAAATCGGTTAAAGGTCAAGGCCACAGTGAGGTCAAACATAATTCCGTAAATTCATGTGGAGAAATGGAGTATTTTTGCTTCGGTCGACACGAGTTCGTTTAACTTCGATTTTAATTTTGTCTTCGGTTTTTGCGATCGCTTAGGACGCTTAAAACTCGGTTGTCGAAATTCTGGTAAAATCGGATTTTTGAGACGTTTTAAGATTGTATAAAAAATATTTCACTCGCCGCGTCACAGCTCGTCACGTGGTGCAGCGCGCTCGAGCAGAGGCGTCGTTGATCACGTAAAGGTTTTCTGTGTGCGCGCTGATGTGTTTCGATAAAGATGGTGTTTAAAAGTCATTTTTTTATCCCAATAAAGGTTATCGTCGCATGCCTGACTCGCTAAGCCGTCGGATTATGGAAAGATTGTTGGGATGGCGAATATTACGGTTTTGTGACTGATAAAATAATATGAAATAATTCGTGGAGAAATGGAGATTTTGCTTCGGTCGACGCTACGATTTTTGATGGTTTGGTACAGAATCATCGTGAAAACTTCTGGTTTGCGTCGCTACCTCTCTAGAGACAGCTTTTATTAGACAAGGTCAGAGGTCAAGTTGACGATTTCGTAAGTACCAGTCTATGACTGCTTGTTTGTTTGTTTGTTACTTGGCAAAAAAAATGAAATTTTTTGATAAGTTTGTTGATTGCCTCCTTGTTTTTGTTCTTTGTTTGTTGGTTTGTTTGTTTTGTCCGCTCGCCTCCAGCCCAAACCGCTCAACCAACAACCTTGAAATTTCGGAGATTAATGTCACCGACCTGCGACGGTCCCGCATTGAATTTTGTCCGTAGCCTGATGGAGTACTGCTCTCCCCTCTGGCTGGTGCTCCTGCCTCCCACCTTTCTCGGCTTCACGCTGTCGAAACCAGGGCATTTAGGATCATCGGCATCTCCCCAATGAAGCTGAGTCTTTGGGCCTCCTCACTCAATCACCGCAGGTGGTCGGTGTCTTTCTGTCTTCTACCGTCTCCTCTCCAGCCTTGCCCCCCCTGCTCTCTCTGCCATTGTCCCCACCACATTTGCACAGGGCGCTCAAGGTCCGCGCAACAACCCCCTTCTGGTAAAACTACCAAAATCACGAACACTGCTCACCTTCACTCCTTCATTCCTCTTTTCCCACCTTTGGAATAAACTCCCTCACTCTATTCTTCCCATTCTTCCCTCAGGCTTTCAAAACAGCTGTTCACCACCACCTCTTATCTCCCCCATCCAAATCCTCGATCTTTTCTACCCCGATAATCCACCCAAGCCCACTTCCTTCAATTCCCTGCTTTCCTTCTGAAAGTCCCTGTAATGTCCATCTTCTCTTCCCCAGTTCCCCGTCCCATCCCCATCCCTCTCCCTTCCACAGATCACCTAATGTGTCTGTTCCCCACTGTTTTGTCCCTTCCACTCCCGCCCTCTTGTCTCATGCCCCCTTGCTGTGCGTTGTGTGTTACTCTCATACTGAGCCTCGACATTGGTATACAAAAAAAAAAAAAAAAAAAAAATAAAATAAGTTTTGTAAAAATTTGTCGAACAAAAATGTCTACACAGGCCAATAGGCCAATTTGAGGTGCATTTTCGAAAATCCTCAAATTTCATCCATTTGACTTAAATTTGAACAGGATTTGCATATCACGTCAATGAATTCAATGACCTATTACTTTTGACCTATCGGGCTTCTCACGAGGCAGCAGTTCCGTGTGACGAGTTAGGCGTGGTAATTTACTTGGGTTTCCATTACACGGGAACGGACAACATGTGACGACTTAGAATGACGACTTACAGAACTTTATTCAAAGGGATTTAACATTCGATAAATTCGGGACTTTTTGATGCTGCCGACTTAGGCGAAGTGACGAGTTACACGCTGCCGACTGACGAGTTACACGCTGCCGACTGACACGTAGTCTACGTTATATATATGTAAATATATATAGTATATATTGTTGCGGATCTGGGTGGCGGGATTCTCACCCGGTCCGAGGCGCCACCCTCACCACCACCGTCTCCGTTGTATAACCGCCGGCTCAGCATAGGCCTCGGTCACGCGCCCTCAATCCGGATACCAACGTAATCCTTTACCTTGCCAGTTGGGAATAAACCCCTGGTTACAGACTGGTTTTGTCAGAGACCGAGCGGAGTCTACCAGTCTGTAACCACTTTGTTTTATATGCCAATCGAACGGATCGTTCCTCGACGCGACACGAATTAATCCATAGCGGCAACTTCAGACGAATTAACCAGATTTATTGGGAACATCGGGATCACAACATAAGCAAAATTCACGACAAAGCTTTTATTAACAATCCTCAACCCGTTCTTGACTAGGGAACCACGGTCTAAGGTTTCGAGGGGTCGCTACCGAAATATGCCTTTGACAACATGCAGACAAGACAGACAGACAAACAGCATGCATGCAAGACAAGACGAAGTACTTGGTGATGTCTCATGGACGCAACAGCCAAATGTCCACGGATTCGAACTCCCGCTCGAAACGTGTCGCCTGGCGAAATGGAGGCGTTGTACAATGCACCGCGTGCGCACGCTCTCCTCAGCGCGTTCTGGCCCCGCGCAATGTCGACGGCACAAGTCCGCCAGATCGACGATGGGCCTCAGCCGATCTCTCTCTAGGTCCAGAACACAAATCCAGGCCTGGCCGGTGCACCAGACAAGGCCCAAATCGAGGTTGACGGGCTCCGGCAAGCGGATCGGCAAACGTGACGAGCCGTTGGTGTGAGCAAGTACGAGGCTCCGCGGCCAGACGCAGGCCGAACCTGTCGATCACCTCCCCATACGAGTCGATCGTCGACTCCACGTGCAGGCAGCCTTCAAAGCCGGCTGCCGTCCCTCTCACGGCAGAATCCCGACGGGAGGTAGGTTCAGCGTCTCTCCGGCAGATCCAACACTGTGCTTCCTTCGTTCGCTCGCTTCGAAGTGACTCCGAGCACGCCTCGAGAACCCGACTGTTCTTCACACACAGCACTCTTTCTCTCCTTCGTTTCTCTGTTGCCTTCCCTGCCTTTCTTTCGGCTCGTTCCTCACGAAAAACAGACACAGCTGTCCCGTGTACAGCCGATCGGCGCCACGACTGCGCTCCCAGTTTCACCACAGTTTCTTTTCGTTTTCTCCTTCGACACACCAGCCCGCCTCTCTCGGCGAAAACCGACAAACTCCTCCCCCTTTGCGTCACTTCCTCCCTCTTTGCATCACTTCCTCCCTCTAGCCACACCCTCTCTCCAGGCCACACCCCCTCAGCCGGCTGGGAGGGGCCTATCCCGGGATGGGGTAGGAACAAGAGGGATCTCTTGTTTCACCACCACTGTACGAACACAAAAACAGTCTCTTACACCTCCCGACACACATATAACGTCCCTTATACCACACAACCCAGCTAAACAGGCATTTAATGGGGGATCTAAGCTAATCCTATATTTAGTAGTCCCATAAGGGCCATTTCCGTGACAATATGTATATATAAATATATATATATATATAGTTACAGTTGTGGGGGTAAGATGGAGGAATTTCAAAGGAAAGTTAGGATTGAAGAGAGTTTTTTGGTCTGTGGACGTGTCGGAGACATCTCGATGTAAATTAAGAAGGGAAACTGTGAGCTTAAGTGTGATGTGTCACCACATGGGGGGTGGTGCGGTGTTAATTAGATGGGGATGAAGGATAATTTCCCCCAGTATGCAATTGCCCCCTGTGGCCTATTCCTCCGTTTTTGCATTTACAAGCAAACCATGAAGGAGTTGCGTTTGTATACCAACAACAACCAAACGTGTTCATTATAACAGCTGATGTCGGCTCGATAGATTGGCTCCCTCGCCCTCCTCTCACTCAGTTCGATTCCGGAAACCCTCCATCTCAGCTCCGTGCATTTGGTGAAGTGTTTAAAATTTTGCGCATGAATTATGCTGCTGTAATAAGTGTAGCCTTTGCAATCATGACTGGAAAGCGTCTCTGGTGTAGCGAGGTTGGTAGTGTGAGCAAAAGACAGAGGAAGGCCATCACTATTGAAGTAAAAATGAAGGCGATTGTATTGTAAGTTGAAGGTGATTCATGTCATGATTGAAGGAGATTGAAAATTGAAGCCGTTAATGGTTTACCATTCAGAAAATCCCAGGGCTCTGAAGGGATATGTTAAAAATGTTTGGCTGTCTAATGGTATTCAAATGCCAAGAGCTGGATAACGGGCAAAATATTTTGTGAATATTTTAGCTCCCAGCTTGCTTCCGAGTTGAAGGAATACTGTGAGAAGGAGAATTTGAGTTTTAAAATTCTCATCCTCCTCGATAATGCTCCAGCTCATCCAACCTCCATCCAGGACTTTACCGAAAACATTAAGGTTGTGTTGCTTCCACCAAACACAACATCTTTAATTCGACCCATGTACCAGGGAGTGATTGCTGCATTCAAGGCGTATTATCTCCGAATAACATTTGCAAACCTGGTGAAATCAACTGATCATAATCAGATGACTGTAAAGGAATTCTGGAAGGCCTTTACAACAAGGAATGCCCCATGCAATGTTGAGGAGTCTTGGAAGGAAGTCCAACGTTCCTGCATGAATGGCAATTCAATAATTTCAGCGTGAATAATGATTTGTCAAAAGCACGACGTGACATCGCCGAAATGGCCAAGACTCTCGGCTTTGATGGGGTGGAGGGGGGTGATGTAGAGGAGTTGCTGGATTCATACTTGAAGGAGCTCTCAAATGAGGACCTTCTAATGCTGGAAAAGGAATGCCAGGTAGAGGTGTCAGAGGCAGAAAATGAAGAGGTTGAGCCACTGCGCACTCTCACAAGTAAGAGGATGGTGGAGGCTTTCCGCTTCATTGATAAGGGTCTCGCCATCTTTGATGAAGATGACCCCAACACAGAATGCAGCTCAAGAGTGGCCCGAAATGTCCAAGCGGACCTCAGTTGCTATAAGTTAATTCAAAAAGAAAAAGCAGATGAAGGCAGCTCAGATGACTGATTTCCTTTTCCAAAAAAAGGAAGGGAAAGAACATCCAAAGGACGATGCCAGTGAGCCCTCAACATCTAGTGGTCAAAAAGCTCTTCCGCATCTCATACCCTCTCCAATTCAACATCATCAACACCAACATCTTCACCAAGGTCATCTGTCACTGAGGATCCCCTCCTCTATAACTCTTCCACCTCCTTCCCCTCAACATTTCCAGAAACAAGAGGACATCCGCAGCAGCACACGTAATAAAGTGCAAACATCCCCTTTCTTAAAAATTTCTATTTTTAGTTAGTTAGAGAGCCCAGTGATGTTTAATTAAAGTATTGCGCACGAAAGGTTTCAAGATGTCATTGATGGCCCATGGCATGAAAAACTAAATAAACCGTTTGAGTTCAGCCACCATGGCCTTCAGGGTTTTAGGTCCCTGAAAAAGGCCCCTTTTGTACTTTCAATCAAACTATCGAGCAAATGAGAAAAACGAAAATTGAAATCATCGATTTATTGAACTGAAATCATGAAATGACAACTCAAGGATGAAAATATGCAGGCTTGGCTGAACAAGAAGGCCCCAAAAAGGGCCCCCGGTTTGTTTTGATAAAACTTTTAAGCACGGACTCTAAAGTGGTCTTAGAATACTCCTATAATGTCCAAATCATCAAAAACACTGCTCAAGAAAAAAATTACCTTGGCCCGCCGAGACAAGAAGGGCCCAAATTAGAGGAGGTGCTGGAAAAGGGCCCAAATCGGACACTTGAAAAGAACAAGCGTATGCTGTCATAAAGCAGTGTCATCGCTATCATCAATGTCATCCAAGTCGTCATCATCTTCTAACAAAGCACTTTCATCTATCTGTTCGTTTTCATCATCACCATCACTATTTTCATTGTCTTCCTTCTGCTTTTTCGGGAATAACATCGTCTGGAAGTTGGTCGCTTTCAAATCACACAAAACGATGTGCCGTCAATCAACTCCCAACCCTTACGAGGTATTTTGGTCACACTGTTGAGGTGAGCATCATGCCAGTATTTCACCATGAACGCAGTTCTTTCAATTTGCTGTCTCACCTCTGCCTTGCAAGGTGGTAAGCTACTCACGTCACCACCTTTCATTTTTACAAATGATTTGGCAGGGTCCTTGGGAGCGTACGCTATTTCAAATACACAGTTGTCTGTATTTGTTCAGCGCCATGGGCTTTTTGGCACCGTTCAACAAACACGTGAAGTCTTCAATGGCTTGCACCACAGTCTCGTTGGGCGCTTCTCCACCTAGTTCTGCGAAGGCTTTCTGGTACCGTTGATCTTTCTCCAGAATAGCGAGCGGGCGCTTTTTCCCCTTTCGTGAGAAGGCTGGAGTTTAATCGCACCCCGTGAATGAATGGAACGCAGGGAGCACGGCGCATAACAAGAGTCCACATGCCTCTGCGATCCGGGATACGTTCACATATCTTCTGTCACCTCGACCTGACGTGCCAACTTCCATCCATACACCTAGGGTCGTTTCGTGAACGTGATGGAGGAGTATGACGAGGATATCAGTGTCAGATGCCCTGATCACCACGTTATCGTTATCGGACAGTCGTGACTCGTTGATGTGCATAAGGTGCTGGCAGATTCTCGTGTCTCCTTCAGGATGATTGCTGCATAGTTCTCCAACTATAGACTTATGGATCTGACCGCCCTCCACAGCGAAGCGTGCGCAGACATCGTCAACTCCAATAAAAACTTCCTTGTCACGGAGCGCATGGGCATGACGTTGGTCTCCCAAATCTTTCAGAAGGAATTGCGGTAGCTGGCGTTTAAATGACGTAGATTTCAGAGCCTTATTCAAATCCTTAGGGCGGATTTGATCTGGGCCAGTGATCGTGTAGCTCTTCAGCGCCGCGTCTTTCCCGTTCACAGTCTTTATCCAAGGTTGTTCATAGGTGTCGAAGACGATATGAACCCTCGTGGATGGGTACGCAACAACAGCGTGAAGAATTGATTGCGATAACCCTCCATAAGTTGGTGGGAGCGACGGTGGGAGGAGTCGGAGCTGGTAGCTACCGTCAATAACGTGCACATCAACAGCTGGTGGACTTCCATGCTGTGATACTTTTTGTTCAAGGAAAGAGAAAGGGCGCTCTTTTCTGTGTGCATTATTGTTCCGTCCGTTTTGCACATTGTGAGAGGTACTGGCG
>CM068956.1:165588008-165598392 GCA_035128595.1 Eptatretus atami
AGGTCAGAGGTCATGTAAGGGAGGGGTCTCATTTTGGGGGAATAATTCCCTGGCCCAGAGCCAAAAATGACTCCCCCGGCCCCCGCACGGGGCGGCGTGGAGGGAGAGCGTGAGGGAACGCCCTTTTCGGGAACCTTCTCGAAGGAAGGTGGAGCCGAAAACGGGGCGGGAGGCGAAGGGCGGGGCCCCGCGCTAACAAAAGGCGGACAGGAGGGGTCTTCAGTTGGAGTGAGTGGTTGGTCGAGGGTTAGTCTTCGGTTGGTCTTCGGTTGGTTTTCAGTTGGTCGAGGGTTGGTTGAGTTGGTACGAGAGTCTGGTTTTCGAGGGAAGAGGTCCCGCGCCCGCGGCTTGGCGAGCGGCCCTGTCATGAAGGCACGGACGGGAGACGCGGCAGTGCCCGATGTGAGGTGGACCTGCGCGTCTGGACGGGGAGTGCCGGAGAGGGTTCGCCGGCCGTGAGTGAGGTCGGGGCCAGGCGCGACCACGCTGACGGTCGTGGGAGAGGGACTCACCAGCCACAAAAGGGAAGTCGGACTTTCCTTTCTTTTCCTTTGTCTTTTTGTGAAATGTGTGTTGGCACTGGTCCGTCAAGTAGAACTGTTTAAGTGTTGCCGTGTGTAGCGTATTCGGTTTTAACCCTTCCTTTGCTTTATATGTGCATTTGACTGTATGGCTGTATATACGTGCCCTTGTGCATTCTGTCGTGGCCGTGCGAAAAATGCTTGCTTGTTGAACTGTGCCCGTTTTCGCTTCGTCTTTTTCTCCATTGACTCTCACATCCTGTTCCGTAAGGGGTTCTAGTGGGTGCAACACTCCGGTAATTAATCAGAACGTCAAGGTCGACGATAACAACGCTGGTTATTCACTGTAGCAACGGAAGGACGCGCTAAGCGTTCGTGTACGGAGTCGGCCTGTGCGGGTACGATCGACCTTCGATCCATTCGCGCAGGACTTAGGTAGTTCGAAATTTGGCGAGCAACTCTATCCTGCCGGGTGGGCAATTGGCACGAGTCGTGGTGAGGTTAAACCCCCACCGTGACTAGCTCCCGGCGTTGTTCGAGAGGGTCACGAGAATTGGTCCGCCGGTGGCGACGTGCGGCGATTTCGAGTTTACGTGGCTGTCGACGACAGCGGGAAAGCGAATTCGCAAACACTGGTGTCAAGGAGTGGGATACAAACCTCATCCGTCTCTCCACTAAATTCACGGGAACGGAGCAGGGGTGGTGCGAGGCCGACCCCCTCCGTTCCCTCCAAATTACGGCAATTTAAATTAACCCCTTACGAGAAATAAGATGGAGTCTCAAGGCGAGGGGAGCGGGGGGTAGTTAGGAATGGATGTAGAATGTGTAGAAAATCCATCGGTCAGGACGGAAACCCGAGGCAGGAAATGTTTGGTGATACATGAAACAATTTCCCCCCCAACAGGAACCAAGAGCGAAATGGGGCACGGCAGCGGCAGAGGCCGCGGTGGTTACACCTCCCTCCCCCTCCGCCAAAACCCGATCCTGGCGAATCGGCTTCAGCCGAGTGCACCCGACAGCCCAGCTATGCGCCATTGCTGGCGGCAACGAATGTGAAAATGGAATGGAAAAACGCACTCAAAATGGAAGGAATCAATAAGAAATGAAAAACAAAAATGCCAATTGAAAGGATGAAATGAAAAGATATGGAAACAATGCGCAACAATGAAGGAGGAAATGGAAAGGAAATGCGGGGTGAGATGCAGAACTGGGCCGAAGCCTGCCAGGCGGGCAATGAAGGCAATAAACAGGGGAGTCAAAATGGCGACGCCACGTGTGGGAGCGAACGAGCGCTGGAGGGGAGGTTGCAACGGTTGTAGAGGCCCGCAATGAAGGCCAGGCGGGTGAGGAGGAAATAATACGGGAGACGGGTTGGGCAGAAGCGTGAAGGTGACGGAAAAGTGACGGTGACGTGAGGAAAATTAAATGGGGTGACTGAAACGTCGTGAGACAGACACGAGGTGACGACGAAAGCAGAAATAAATAATAGTGGGACAAGGGAGGTAATGGGTGAAGAGGTGACTGAGTGGGCAGAGAACACGGGAGGATAGAGGGTGATTGGAACGGGGTTAGTGACGAAACACACAATTGAGTAGTGGAGGACCATGAGGGGGAGCTGGGCGGACTGTTTTGGGGGACCGGTGCGAGCAGCTGGATGGCCCTCCTTTCGGGAAACGGAGGGAGACGCTGTTCCTCTGAAGCTGATCACGACAGGTGACGTTCGGTCGTGCTTGGCGAGGTCGAGGGAGCGAGTGCTGTGGACAGGTTTTGAGGCGAGCTTGGGGGGTATAAGAGGCCCTGGGAACCCTTGTGGGGACACGAATCCCAGTGTGGTGTCCCGGTGTGGTGTGGTGAAGGTGTAGTGCGCCGTGTGTTGAGTGGTGTGGGTTTGGAGTGTGCGGAGTAGTGCCTTCCCAGCACGCCGTGCGTGGAACAAACCACGGGAGTGAGTGAAGGCCGCGAGGCGGTGGAGGCATGTGTGGCGAGGGAATGGCACGAGTGAGTGAGCGGGCGAGTGTGAAGGGAGACGTCGTGTGTCAGGTCGGACTGCTATGTAAAGGGGAGATGACGGTCGGCATGGCGGGAGCACGCAAGCGTGCTACATCCCCGGGGTGAGTGTTATGTGTGGTGTCCTGAGTGTCGTGACAACGCAGGTGTGCGTGGACTCGAATGGCGAGCGACAACGGCGACAGAGGGACACAAAGCCGGTAGCCCGCGTAGTTCATTGGGGACCGTGCCCGGGTTCAGCCCAGCGGCGAGCGGCGAGGTTCAGCGTGCAACGCACGAGGGCGCACGTGCGCGGCGTGCGGGAGTGGAACCCGGTCCGGAAACGCCAGAGGTGGATAGTTGCCGTCCACTAACGGACGGAAACAAAGTGAGGCAGGACAGATAGGATGGAACCGGACGGGTCATCCACAAACGAGCTTAGTGTAAGTTCCCAACGAGGCAGAGCCAGGTTCAGGCGGAGACCCCGAGTGCAGGTTTGTCTTGAGGGTGCGCACAGGTGACAGTCATAGAGCTGCCTGGTTTGGAATACCGGCAGGTAGGTAAACCTGCCGTATGTCCTAAGCCAAGAAGGGAAGAGGTACTACAGGCATGCTGCAATGACCAGGCGGAGGTGCCAAAGTGCGCGAGCTGGAGAATGCCAGCTGGTGCTGCGCAATGAATAAAAAATTTACAGAAAGCAAGCCTCGCTCGGGAAAGGATTCCCTGGGCAGGGTGGAAAGACCCCTGTCCGGCACCAGGATGACATACAAAAGTCGGAGAAGGTTGCTAGAGCTGGACCGTGCTTCATGGCAGTCCGGTAATTCTTGGAGTCCGTGGAAGGAAGAGAGTGTTTTTGTAGCTTATAGGAGGGGAAATTGAAATTTTGAAGATTTGAGACATACGATTCTGAATGTGTAAGTGGGGACGTAGCTTGCTGTAGTTGTAAAGGAAGTGCCTGTTCACAGGGAAGACGTGGGAGCACGAGTAGTTGAGGGGTTATGATAGTGATGGCAGATTCAGCCGGTGATTGAGAAGTGTGAGAGGAAAATTACAGATGAGAAACGGTATGGCGGGTGAGTGAATGGAGTCGAATGTGGAGCGATGGTGCATAGTGATTGGGGGGAGGAGGATCCGCCCCAGGACCGGGGTAGAGTAGTAGTTAGTGGGTTATGAAATGAAAAGGAAGGCGTACTTTGGTTATGGGAATCGTAGGTCCGATACCATTTGAGGGGCAGGAGCCGTGTTGAAGGGCTGGAGCAGTGGGCGAGGGAGTATCGGACGATGGTACCGGGCACCGGCTATCGGCGTGGTAGCAGGGATGGGGGGCCGGGATAAAGCGTAGTGGAACGGTGCACCCATGATGCGGGGCCAGGGCGCATTAGCTGGGGAGTGTCGTGGGCACGGGGACCCTCGGAAAGGGCGCCGGAAGCCAGCCTGCCCACGTGAGCATTCGGGGGAGTCGCCATGGATGCACCCCGGGTGGGTGTTAGGGAGCTGGTAGGCCAGACAGTGTAGTAGCCGGGGGTGCCATGCTGGACCGAACGGAGAGGGTAGCCTGCCAAGGGAGCCACCTCGTCCACCAGAACCGTGTGCAAGGGCACGGTAAAGAAAATTGGGGGGCGAGGCCCGAAATTGTGAGGACAACCAAACAGGCGAGGGGAATCTGGGTTGATAGAAAATAGTTAAGCGAGAGGCGTTTGTTGAAAGCCCGGGGTAGTTAACAGTTAAATGGATGGGTAGATAGGAAGTGTACCCCTCGCACCATCATCCTTCGTCCGTTTGTGGGCCGCTGGACCCACTTTGGGTAAGATCGGACGTCGGGAGGGCCATCCTGAGGCTTGATTGGGCCTCGACACAGGACGCTAGCCCTCCCTCATTCCCTCCGGGAAGGAAACGTAGGGTTGGAGTAGGCAGGACGAGATAGGTTAGCCCCGAACAAAGACGAGTAAAGGGTTAAAGGGACGATTTATAGTGGGGAAAGTAAAAAAAAAAAAAAAAAAAAAAATAGGTTGGGCTAAATTGGTTTTACAAATAAGGGAGTGGGTATGGACAGGACAGGCAAAGCGATAGTTGGAGGAGACGTTTAGGTAGGTCCGAGCCCGCCTTCTGAGTGGCCAGCACCAACGCACTCCTCCACCAACTCCCACTGAAAGGCAAAGGCGGCCACTTCATCGGCTGGCTGTGTTTGCTGCGAGGCCTGTACCAGCCGATCGTCAGCAAGCTGTGTTACTGCAAGGCCCTGTGCGGCGATCATCTGCTGGCTGTTTGCTTCAAGGCCTGTGCCGGTCGATCATCTGCCGGCTGTTTGCTACAGCGGCCGTTGTCACATGCCTGCCTTGCCTGTTGCCACCTCTGCTGACATGCCTTATGCCTCTGCCAATGTCCATTGCCCCGTTCTGTTTTGCATTTGCCCCCCCCCTTGTTCATTGCCATGTGTGGAGATCGTGCAAGTTTGCAGGACTGTCCTGTTGGCAGCACAACGGGCCTGCAGTGGCGGCCCGTGCCCGGTTGCTTTTGTTTTCTCCTGCAGAGTCATTGATCCTGGGCCATGGTTTAGTGTAAGATTTGTAAGGTTAAGATGTATGTACAATATGAGTGCGCCCCGGCATGTTGTCATAGCGCCGGCAATTTATTTAAGTCGTCTGTATGAGTGGTTTTGTTTAGTTAGTTACTCAGCCCTCAGGTTATTATTTTGGGGACACGAATAACATGAATGTCGCATCCAGGGATCCGTAGGTAAAGTACTAGGGGAGAACTACACATGAATGGCACAGAGAAATTTGACTGACTCGGACGAGTCTGTAAAAAGGAAGGGGGTAGTGTTAGGCTGTGGAAATTCGCATAACACCATAAAGGGCCGCAGGTGAGATATCTCGATAGGAAATGTGAGTTAGCCCAAACCCGTTGTATAGAGGGAATTTGTGATCATCCGGGCTGCGACGCTTTGAGTCAGTCGTTTTTTCTTTCTCTATCTTTTATTTCAAACAAACAGCATCTCAAAACCATGCATCCCCATCACAGGCCAACACACTACACCACGCCACCGCACCATCCACGCTACCACATCTTCGCCACTACGTCGCTTCCGAACGGCAAACAAAGGCGCCAAGGAAGGAACAGCGGAGCCTGCGCACTTTTCCCCCTGATTCCTCGCTATTTCTCCGCTTGATTCTCCCGCCTGATCTTCCCGCGCTTTGAGTGGAGGGAGGGGCGATGCAGGTCAAAGTCAGAGGTCATGTAAGGGAGGGTCTCATTTGGGGGAATAATTCCTGGCCCAGAGCCAAAATGACTCCCCCGGCCCCGCACGGGGCGGTGGAGGAGAGCGTGAGGGAACGCCCTTTCGGGAACCTTCTCGAAGGAAGGTGGAGCCGAAAACGGGGCGGAGCGAAGGGCGGGGCCCCGCGCTACAAAAGGCGGACAGGACGGGTCTTCAGTTGGTTTGTCGAGGGTAGTCTTGGTTTGGTTTCGGTTGGTTTAGTTGGTCGAGGGTTGGTCGAGTTGGTACGAGTCTGGTTTTCGAGGGAAGAGGTCGCGCCCGCGGCTTTGGCGAGCGCCCTGTCATGAAGGCACGGACGGGACGGGACGACGCGGAGGCCCGTTGTGAGGTGGACCTGGCGTCCGGACGGGAGTGCCGGAGAGGGTTCGCCGGCCGTGAGTGAGGTCGGGCCAGGCGCGCCACGCTGACGGTCGTGGAGAGGGACTCACCAGCCACAAAAGGGAAGTCGGCTTCCTTTCTTTTCCTTTGCTTTTGTGTAAATGTGTGTTGGCGCCGTCCGTAAGTAGAACTGTTTAAGTGTTGCCGTGTGTACGCGTATTCGTTTTAACCCTTCCTTTGCTTATGTGCTTTCTGATTCTGTATGGCTGTAATACGTGCTTTTCGTGTGCCGGGAAAAAATGCTTGCTTGTTGAATGTGCCGGTTTCGCTCTGCTTTTCTCTATTGATCTCCATCCTGTATCCGTAAGGGGTTCGTAGTGGGTCAACACCCCCGTAATTAATCGGAACTCAAGCATCGATACGATAACACCGCTCGTTATCAGGTAGCACGGAACGGACCGCTTAAGCGGTTCGTGTCCGGAGTCGGCTGTGGCGGGTACGATCGCCCGGTCGACATTCGCGCAAGGTACCTTACCCAGCCAGGCAACACAACGTTGTTGCACGTCGTTTTGCAGTTCTATCCTACGTCAGAAATTGGTCAGTGGGAAGTTGTTTTTGGGCAACACCCATGAGTTCGGTTTTCAAGTTCGTGACAACATTGAAATCTGACATTGTGACAACCGTTGAAATCTGCGGTTGTTGCAGCGTCGTGTTCTGGTTGTACCTGACGTCAGAATTGGGTCAGTGGGAGTTGTATTTGCAACACCCATGACGTCAGATTTCAACGTTGTGACAACGATCAGATTTTCAATGTTGTCACAACGTCAGATTTCAAATGTTGTCACAAACGTTGAATCTGAACGTCGTTCGCAGCGTCGTGTTCTGGTTGTAGCCTGACCGTCAGAATTGGGTCAGTTGGGAAGTTGGTATTTGCAACACCCATGACGTCAGTTTTCAACGTTGTCAACACACATTGAAGCATGACGTTAGTTTACTTTATCACAACGTTCAAAAATGGGAGTTTTTCGTTTTTACCCTTTCTTTGCATACGCAAATAACGAACATTGCATGTTGCATGAACCCTTCAGCTTCCAGTTGATAGAGCCCTCGACGTAGGTCGGGGCAGCGGAGCAACGCTGTTCTAACGGTGCCATTATCAAAACATTGAAGTTGTATTGGCAACCATCATTAATTGCCCAAGTAAACATAATGACTCACAACTTGAAAACAACTGTAATTCATATCATTTTATTATCACGTATCACGCAGAGCATTATTGCGGCGAAAAATTATACAAGCAGTAATATAAACAATAATAATTCTTAATTCGTACAAAAAGCACACACTCAAATACACAACGTACAAATAATAAAAGTAGATACCATTGCATTGGAGAACATATACTAAAAATTGGGAATAAAGAAATCCACATGGGTAAAGTCGTAAATACCTTTTTGACAAATTCACTTTTGTGGCAAAGCACAGTTATCAATTCAAATTCAGAAAGTTCTGCTCCAGAGAGGAACTGTGGAGCTTCTTCTTCTCTTCTCAAATATAATTGAACTGCACAAAAGGCACCATTAAGTACAATAACATCATCATGCAGTGTTAGTAAAAACTCTGATAATTCCTATGCTGCATACGTTAAATGGGCATTAGGAGCAGAAAGGTATTGACCGATAACTTACATTTATATAAATGTATTAAAATTTTAGCTACTTGATGAATAATACCATTGTTACAAGATTATAATTAAGCAACCTCAGGTAAGAATTATGAGACGAACGAAGAACACATATAATTTTGCGATACGACAAATAATAGTTGACATTCAATAGGTAGAAATTCAGCAATGATGGTAAAAGAGGAAATATGTGGGTCACATTGGGCAAGTCAAAACACCTTTTGATAGAATTTCTCCTATGATATATATATATATTTAGAAATATTTTACTTGTTTGTCCCCACAGCAGGCTCAATAGAAATGAGATGCATAAAGATCTAAACAGATGAAAACTTGAACATGATTAACAGTGCATAAAATTATATAAAACTGAATTAGCACTCAGGCAAATAATGAGACCATATATATCTATGTGTGTGTATTCAATACAAGAAAAAATATAAATCTAAACATCATTAGTATGAAAAACAATTGAAATGCATCACATAAATAATCCAAACGCACAAAAAATAATTTGTTGGGTGTTTTCAATATAATTTCAACAAAGAAAATAAATAAATTTCATTCTGGCAAATAAAGTCAGCATGTATTATTTTCACATGTAACTTAGGCTGGGTTTCAACATACAACATTACAATTAACTAAGCTGCAAATTCTTAATAATCAAAGGAGTGATACGGCTGGCAGCAGCGTGTTGCTGTTACTCGTTATTAACTACCTAGTAGGTCCGTAGCGTGCGTGCGTAGTGGCAAAAAACATTTCAAACAAAAGGCCGTTCTACTCGCTCTCCTAGTAAATGAGACTGGATTGGGGCAGTGTGTTTATCTATAATGCGCATAAGAATCAAGAAATTTTGGAGAATAAGTAAGCTCATCACACCGGAAGTCCGTACGTTTGTTACCCGTTGGGGAAACGCGGCTGAGGAATCTTTCCCATCGGCCACGCCTACGCAGTTGGTTTGGTAAACAAATGGCATAATTGGGAAGACTTGTCCAATTAATATAAACCTTGAAAAGGCAACACTAGGTCCCTAGCAATTAGCTGGCAAGTTTTCAATTAGATCGGAAAGTGTTGTCGAGACAACAGCGGTCAACACACACACACACACACACACACACACACATTGGAATTATAGATAGATGAGGGCTTGTTCTGCCGCGCACTCACACCAATCCAGGGGCATATTTCAAATGTTTGTGATATGGCAGTGTCACTCTGCCCTGTTGCTGTTGGCTGACTGGTCATGGTAGCTCGTCTGAAAAATAATAAGAATTTCCATCTTCGTAGTATATTGGCTTATGATCATCAAACAAGAACTTGTAATGTGGAATTACGCTCAAGTCATTGGCACATTATAAACTGTCTTTAGCCCAGAATTCATTTATCTCTGACAACTTTATAAAATTCAGGTTCCGGAAAGGTCTCTTTTTCCCTTTCCACATAGATTGTATGTGGACTACAGCATTGCATTCACCCTTATTTTAAGAAATAAAACAATTTGTAACCAGTGTTCAAGCAAGCTTGTAAAATTTTTAGTTCCAACTGCTTTTAAAAAGCCTCAATTAATGTTATTCTAAATAATATAAAGTTTTTTCATGTCTTGATAACCTTTACAAAGGAAAAAAATGTGCACCGAAAAAACTTGAACAACTCCCAGTGACAACTACCGCATGAAGGCTTTCATTGTTACATAGCGGAGTTTGTCGGCGCAGGGTTAATATAGTTTTTTTTATGAAAACCACATTTTCGGGCGAACAATAACTGACATTGTTCCTTTTCCTTTGTTTTAGGCTAACTCGTTAAAAGAGGCATAAAAATATATTTATAAAAAAATATATATTATGAGGCTTTTTAAGGGCAGTGGAACTTTTATTTGTAAATTGCGGTACAATGCGGTAACTCGTGGACCCAACGGCCGAAGCATTATCCAGAGAAAAATATTTTTAAAGGTTCTGAAACAATTTACTTGTCGCAAAGTATTTTGCAGAGTTTCCTTTATTTTACCACAGACCGTGGTTTTTTTTTCACCAAGCCGTGGAAAATGAATTGATTAATTATTTACGTCGATTTCTCCACAGACAGGGCCACTCAGGGCATATGGATATCAGCGACAGCTAAACGTGATAAACGAATGATGAAATCGGTGCGGAGGATTGATCGTCAATGCCGTTCCCGAGTCCAACGCTCCAACGCACGATCGAGAGCCCGAAGGGTCCGCGGGAGAGGTTTACATTGAATGTAACGATACAGATTCCTCACACCAGTAACAGGACAGAAAAACATCATGGATTTGTGTCTTTAACGTCAAAAACAAAAGCTAAGACATAACTCGATTATAAATTATGCTTAAAATGATCACGGCGGAAGATATATTTAACTATAAAGCGGAAGGTTTCTGAGATAACGCGGATTGTGTGTCAACTCAGAAAACAGCTGAAAGTTTCACGTTTAACAAACCTTGCAAATGGCGGCTCGTTGATGCGGAAAAAGCAATTAGCCAATCAGATCTCTCTCCAGTGAAAGGAAACTACAACACACACGTACGAGGTGGAAAAGCGGTCACATGGACAACACGAGGGCAGAAAAAAAGTTTTCGAT
>CM068956.1:165598417-165638184 GCA_035128595.1 Eptatretus atami
AAAAAGGGAGAGAACGGGGTCTTCCAGTTGGAGTTGAGTTGTGTCGAGGGTTGTCTTCGGTTGGTCTTGGTTGGTCTTCAGTTGGTCGAGGGTTGGTGAGTTGGTACGAGAGTCTGGTTTTCGAGGGAAGAGGTCCCGCGCCGCGCTTGGCGAGCGGCCTGTCATGAAGGCACGGACGGGAGACGCGGCAGTGCCCGATGTGAGGTGGACCTGCGCGTCTGACGGGAGTGCCGGAGAGGGTTCGCCGGCCGTGAGTGAGTCGGGCCAGGGCGCCACGCTGACGGTCGTGGGAGAGGGACTCACCAGCCACAAAAGGGAAGTCGGCGACTTCCTTTCTTTCCTTTGCTTTTTGTAAATGTGTGTTGGGCGCCGTCCGTCAAGTAGAACTGTTTAAGTGTTGCCGTGTGTACGCGTATTCGGTTTTAACCCTTCCTTTGCTATATGTGCATTTCGATTCTGTATGGCTGTATATACGTGCTTTTCGTGTGCCGCGGAAAAAATGCTTGCTTGTTGAACTGTGCCGGTTTCGCTTCGTCTTTTCTCCATTTGAATCTCCATCCTGTATCGCGTAAGGGGTTCGTAGTGGGTGCAACATCCCGGTAATTAATCGGAACCATCAAGTCCGACGATAACACCGCTCGGTTATCACTGTAGCACGGAACGGACCGCTTAAGCGGTTCGTGTCGGAGTCGGCCTGTGGCGTGTACGATCGCCCGGTCGACCATTCGTGCAGGTACTTAGGTAGATCGAATTTGGCGAGCAACTCTATCCTGCACGGGTGGGCAATTGGCACAGTCGTGGTGGGGTTAAACCCCCACCCGTGACTAGCTCCCGGCGTTGTTCCGAGAGGACGACTGAATTGTCCGTCCGGTGGGCGACGTGCCGCGATTCGAGTTACGTGGCCGTTCGCACGCCGGCGAAGGTAGTGTGTAAAAGTAAAGTGTGAAATGGATTATCATATAAAGTGGTGTATGATTAAAGTTATTCATATGTAGTAATACTTTAAATAAAAGTAATAATTAAATAAGTTTGAATAAGGATATTGCATTGCTGTGTTGACTGACTGTCTGAACACAACTTTGAGGTTGTGGGTCCATTGATGTTGAGTAATTGACTGATGTGGACCTGCGACCAGGGTTGTGGATCCACCGTTTGGAGAGGTTCTGGACTGAAAGGATCGAAACCTCGATGAAAAACGGTGCCCAGCTGATGATCCAGGAAATTGGGAAATCAGTTGATTGTTCATAAGTGAAGGTTATAACTTCAAATAAAATAGCTTTTTAAGTACTTACCAGTACGTAATTTATCTGTGTTGGTGCGTTTATATATGTGTTTCTATATGCGTGTGTGCGCGTGCATGCCTGTTTTGTCTGGCTTCCTTCTTGGGACTACAGCGCAGTAATTGTTCTTTATTTTGATTATGCTCAGATTCATCCCATGTCATCGTCAGTTATCTTACCCATCCGCCCGCTCTTGGCACTCTGAATACTGGGGTGAGGCAGTTGCTTTGAAACAACTTGCATTCTCCTCCTGGACGGCAAATCCAACCGAAGGCAACCTCAGATCATTCCACAAAGCCTGCAACAAGTGTGTCTACTCTCTGGGGAGCCAGAAAAACATCTGTCCAATCAAAAGAATGAGTTTTCAAACTCATGCTTGGAAATTAGACAAAATCACAGCATTACATTAAAAAGGTGCAAAAACGGATCCCCCTAACGACAGAACAATCAGCTTACTTCCAATCACCAGCAAGGTCATGGAATCCATCATCACAGTCGACATAAAATCATTCCTTTTTCCAACAGCCTCATCTCAGATCATCAATTTGGATTCAGACCTGGTCACTCTCCTTTGGACATGCTGCTTCCACTCTCCCAATAATGGTGGAGGCCCTCAATATCAGACATGAAATCAGGGAGGCTCTCTGGACATATCTCGAGCCTTTGATATCTGGGATCCTGCCTTGCTCTCCAAACTGGCTGCCTCTGGAATCCAAGGCCAACTCCACTCTTGGATTGCTGAGTTCCTCCACTCTTGGATTGCTGACTTCCTACACTCTCGTAGCCAACGTGTGGCTCTCAACGGCACCCATTCTTCTCTTCTCCCTGTCGAGGCTGGAGTCCCCCAAGGCAGTGTTGAAGGCCCAATCTTATTCCTAGTCTTCATCAATGATCTCTCCGAATCTCTGGAAAATCCTCTTTATCTCTCCACCATGACATCTCTCAACCTTCTGACAGACAGGCAGCAGCCTCTTCCATCTCCTCAGACTTTGACAAAATCACAAACTGGTCAAACACTTGGAACGAGTCATTCAATACTGAGAAATATCTCTATCTCTCTATCTCAACAAACCATCCCATCTACTTTCTCAAAAACCATCTCAAAGAGGTTCAGTCACTCAAACTCTTGGGTGCCACTCTCAGCCATGATCTCTCTTGGGGAAGCCAGAATTCAAAGATGACCTCCAAATCCAGATGCCAACTGGGCATCCTCAATTATGCAAAGTCCTTCCTTGGAACACCTGAGCTCCTCTCCACCTGCAAGGCTTTCATCCGCAGCTTGATGGAGTACTGCTCTCCCCTCTGTGCTGGCTAACCCGCCTCACATCTTGCTCAGGTCGACGACTTGGAAACCAAGGCTTTCAAGATAATTGAAATCCGACGATGAAGCTGAGTGTACGGGCCCATAACTTCACCATCAGCCTGGTGTTGGCTTAGTGGTTAGGGTGGCGGCTTGGGATCCTAGGGTCCTGAGTTCAAGCCCTGTTGGCCGCTGAATTAATACACCAGGGGGTTGATTCAGCCTGTCATCCTTCCTTGGTCGGTGAAATGAGTACCAGTGTGTACTGGTAGAGGAGCTCTTCATCAGCGACACAGTCATGCTTCCAAGAAATGATAGCTACCCTGGCAGCTAAGCTGCCATACGCAATAAGAAGACGACTTCACCATCGCCGACTGGTCGGTGGTATCTCTGTGTTCTTCAGACTCATATCTGGTCTTGCACCCTCTGCCCTGTCCATCATTGCAGTTGATCTGCAGGATGCATGCGGTCCACCAGCAACCCCCTCCGAGTTAAACTGCCTAAATCCAGAACCACTGCACAACTCCACTCATTTATTCCTCTCTTTTCCTGCCTGTGGAACTGCCTTCCACACTCTCTTCAATCTCATTCTTCCCTCCGGTTATTCAAAACAGCTGTTCTCCACCATCTCAGGCCATGCTCCATCCAAAGCCATGATCTTTTCCACATATTAAAAAAGAAAAAGGAAAAAAATAAAAAAGCATGGACGGTACAATTAGAATGCAAGTACGACTCCAAAAAAAAACTCTTGGGTGCCACTCTCAGCCATGATCTTTCCTGGGAAAGCCATATTTCCAACCTGGCCTCCAAAGCCAGTCGCCGACTGGGAATCTTCCGTCATGCAAAGTCCTTCTTCGGCCCACCTCAGCTACTGACCACATACAAAGCTTCCGTCCGCAGCCTGATGGAGTACTGCTCAAACCTCTGAGTTGGTGCTCCTACCTCTCACCCTTCTCGGCTTCACGCTGTGGAAACCAAGGCATTTAAGATCATCGGTATCTCCCACGATGAGGCTGAGTCTTTGGGCCTTTCACTCTCTCACCGCAGGCAGGTCGGTGGTCTTTGTCTTCTACCGTCTACTCTCCGGTCTCGCCCCCCCCCCCCCCCCCACCGCTCTGCGATATGTCCCACAATATTTCCGCAGGGCGCTCAAGGTCCGCCAACCAACCCCATTCTGGTAAAACTACCAAAATCACGAATCACTGCTCACCTTCACTTTTTCATTCCTCTTTTTCCCCAACTTTGGAATAAACTCCCACACTCTCTTCAATCCCGTTCTTCCATCCAGGCCTTCAAAACAGCTGTTCACCACCACCTCTTATATTCCCCCATCCAAAACCTCGATCTTTTCTAGCCCCGTTAATCCACCCCAAACTCACCTCCTTCAAATTCACTGCTTTCCTTCCTGAAAGTCCCTGTAATGTCCATCTTTTATACCCCGTGTTTCCCGCCCCATCCCTCTCCCTTCCACAAATCTCCTAATATCTGTTCCCCACTGTTTTGTCCTTCCCTCTCCCGCCTCTCTTGTCTCATGCCCCCCTTGTTGTGCGTTGTGTGTTCGCTCTCATACGAGCCTCGACAATGTATACAAAAAAAAAGGTACTACAGGAGCACACAAAAGTCCTGGCAATGGTCTGCAATTGCTGATTGCTTTTTCTTGTTTACTTTTTTATACATGCCGATTATAAAAGCTGTAAATCCCGTTTTGCTCAAGCTTAACCGATTTTTCTGGACGTTTAAATTATCGTTTGATTAGCTGTGATATCTTGCAGGAAAGCCATTCTTTCTGAAGCTTTGTGTCAAAGGTTGGAGCGTACTTGCATTGCACGAGGTTGTGCATTTAATTGCTGCAAGTTGTGCTTGCATCGTTTTCATCCAGTCGGGCTTGGGTGAGCACGGACAAGTGTAAACAACCACACCAACCACAATGTGCATAGGAACAACAAAACGATGATCTGAGTAAGCAAAGCTGATGCTTCTGTGTCAAAGCGGTAGAGTTGCAATAACATGGACATATGTGTCTCCAATAGACAATGAAGTCATTTTCACAGACATGTGTAATTCAAGCATTGCAGCGAGTTGGCCTGGAGGCTGTTAGCTAACCCCCCTGACTCTGGGGTTGGAGAGGGGGGAGGGGGGGGCAGAACTCTGGTTGGTTTGAAGGAGTGGGTTGAAGAGACGGTCCATGCATGGAGGCCACGTGGAGTGCCTGTAGTTGGCGAGTTGCCAAGCAGAGCGTTTGTGATTTACTGCCCACCTCCCATTTTCTACAAAGTCAAAGCCAAACATGCCAACCCAAATAAAAGTTAATAAACTTCAACATGCATTTGCTACTGTAGCTTGAGCACAAATGTTTCCAACATAAAAAATATTGGTAATGCTCAGCAGATGGAAGCCAAAAGCAACTGCTTTACGAAGTTCCAAGGTCACTGCCAAATAAGTTTCTCGATGCAAAATTCACCATTAAACACAATATTTGTCTTCTGCACCTTGCTATTCATTCTGATCAATTGGTATGTTCAATAAAAAAATCCATTGTTATGATGTGATATTAAACGATGGATTTTCGACACTTGTGATGTAGGTTGTGGTGTGTTATTCATCCCTTGATTTTTCAGGTACATGATGTTATCAAAGTACAGTGTCTTCACAAAGTATTCACACCCCATGACTTTTGTCATATTTTGTTGTGTTACAGCCTGAATTTAAAATGGATTAAAATTCACTTTTTTTGACATACCCCATAATGACAAAGTGAAACATTTTTTAGAATTTTTTTTACAATTTTATTGAAAACTAAATGCAGAAATATCTAATTACTTCCACCACCGAAGGTGAAGGAGGTTATGTTTTCACCCCTCTCTGTTTGTTTGTGTGCAGGATATCTCAAAAAGGTGTGGACGGATCTGGATGAAATTTGGTGGACCGGTTCGGTGTGTGACAAGGACGAACTTATTAGATTTTGGTGAAGATCTGGATCCAGATCAGACTACTAGAATTTTTAAGTGATTCTTCACCATTGAGAGATTTGGCCAAAAACGATATTTCGCACGATATTTCAAAAATGTATTGGGCAGATATGTTCTTGTGGATCAGGCATTATGTGGCGGAGGTATGCGCTCGACTGAGTGCACTTCTAGTTTACATGAGTATTCAGCCCCCTTAGTCAATACTTTGTAGAAGCACCTTTGGCAGTGATTACAGCTTCGAGTCTTCTTGGGTATGTCTGTATCAGCTTTGCACATCTGGATTTAGGGATTTTCTCTCATCCTTCCTTGCAGATTTTCTCAAGCTTTTTCAAGTTGGATGGGGTGTGTCGGTGAACAGCAATCTTCAAGTCTTTCCACAGATTCTCAAAGGGATTAAAGTCTGAGCTTTGGCTCGGCCACTCAAGGACTTTCACATTCTTGTTCTGAAGCCATTCCAATGTTGCTTTGGCTGTATGCTTGGGGGTCATTATCCTGCTGGAACGTAAATCTTCGCCACAGTCTAAGGTTTTTTTTTGCACTCGAAAGCAGGTTCTCAAGGACTTACCTGAATTTGGCACCATTCATTGTTCCCTCTATCCTTATGTCTCCCAGTCCCTGCCGCTGAAAAGCATCCCCATTGCATGATGCTGCCACCACCATGCTTCACGTTGGAGATGGTGTTCGATGGGTGATGAGCTGTGCTCGGTTTCCGCCAAATGTGGCGCTTTGCATTCAGGCCAAACAGTTCAATTTTCGTCTCATCGGACCACAGGAACTTTTGTTTCATGCTCTCTGAGTCTTCCACGTGCCTTTTTGCAAATTCCAGGCATGCTGTCATGTGCCATTTTCTCAGGAGTGGCTTCCGTCTGGCCACTCTCCCTTAAAGCCTTGATGTGTGAAGTGCTGCAGAGACTGGTGTCCTTCCAGCCAAGGAACTCTGTCGTTCTGTCAGAGTGGACATTGGGATTGGGCTTTTGGTCACCTCCCTGATCAAGGTCCTTCTTATATTGCTCGGTTGCTCAGTTTTGGCAGACAGCCAGCTCGAGGAAGAGTCTGGGTCGTTCCATATTCTTTCCATTTCCTGATAATGGAGCTCACTGTGCTCTTGGGAACTTTCAACACTTTAGAAATTGTTTTGTACTCTTCCCCAGATCTATGCTTCCTCACAATTCTGTCTCGGAGTTCTACAGACAGTTCCTTTTGACTTAATGGTGGAGTTTCTGCTCTGACATGTACTGTGAACTGTGGGACCTTATATAGAAAGGTGTATTTCTTTCTAAATCATGCCCAATCAATTGAAATGGCCACAAGTGGACTCCAAGTTATAAAGACATCTCAAGGATGATGAAAAGATATTGGATGCTCAATTTGGAGCTCAAATTGGAGTGCCATAGCAAAGGGGTTGAATACTTATTGATGTAAGACATTTCAGCTTTTCATTTTAAATTAATTTGTAAAAAATTTTGAAAAAAAAAAAAGCATTCCACTTTGACATTATGGGGTATTTTGTGTAGATCAGAGACAAAAAAAATCTCAATTTATTCCATTTTTAATTCAGGCTGTAACACAACAAAATGTGAAAAAGTCAAGGGGTGTGAATACTTTCTGAGGGCACTCTGACCACATGATTTTGAAGCATATCACCATTTAGCATTAAAACCATTATATCAGCCAGAGCCTGGAAACTGACGTCACAATTTAATGCATGCATGTATGACATCATCAACACAAAAGATGCAAATGCAATAAAAAAAATTTTTGAAAGCATCTTGTTCAGTCTCATCCAAGGGAGCACAGAATAAAATGGCTGGAAATGGAGCAAGGTCAGAAATTTATAAATCACATTGAAGGTCAGGTGATGTATGGGAGCATGCACTGGAGCAATGAGTCACTGCGTCCACTTTCCGCCGGTACTCCAGGGGCCTCCATCTGGCCATCCCCATCTCCTTGAGATGCCGATCAACCTGCTGCAACTGTGAGGCACATGGTTGGCCCATTGGCCTCCTCTACTCACGAGACTCCCTTGCTGAGAGAATCTGGTGAGCAGGATCAGCGTCAGGAAAACGAGCCACATGTCCATACAGCCGCAGCTGATGCTCAAGGACTATGCAGGTAACAAATCTCATTCGAGTCTCTCTCAGCAACCGCTCGTTGGACACAAAGTCCGACCAGCGATAGCCAAGGATTCTCCGAAGAGACCTGGTACCAAAGGAATTAAGTCTCCATCTCAGATCCCTGGTCAGAGTCCAAGTCTCACATCCATAGAGCAAGACTGGAAGCACCAAGGACCTGAAGACTCGGACTTTCGTCCGCCCGCACAGGTACCGGCAGCGCCACACCCCATTATCCAGTGAATCCATGACTCCCCAGGCCCGACCCAGACGTCTGTTGACCTCTGACTCACAGCCAGCAGAGACATGAATATCACTGCCAAGGTAAGTGAATCTCTCCGTGATCCCAACATCCTCACCACAAACAGGTACATACAAGATAGCAACATCCAAGATGTCATTGAAACCTTTGATCCTAGTTTTGACCGAGGAAACCCATAAACCCAGTAGCTCTGACTTCTCATTCAGCACCCCGAGGGCCCCCAAAAGGACATCCAAAGTCTCCACAAAGATGACTGCATCGTCTGCGAAATCAAGATCAGAGATCTTGACACTCCCAGATAATGCACAGCAGCTTGATCTCTCTGACACCCTCCAAAGAATCCACTCCATTCAAGCGCTGAAAAGTGTGGGGGTCAACACAGGCCCCTGCCAAACTCCAGTAGCAACTGTAAATAAGTCAGAGATGGAATCACTACATCTCACAGCACTCTCAGTACCAGAGTATAGTTCAGACATGAGATCGATCAGTTTTGGTGGCACCCGACGAAGACCAAGAATCCTCCTGAGGGTATCCCAATTCACTGAATCAAACACTTGGCAGAGATCAACATAGGCTGCAAGCAGCTCCTGCTGAACCTCTCATCTGCATTCGGTGAGGACCCGAAGAGCAAGGATACAGTCACTCGTTGGCCTCTTTGGTGTAAAGCCTGACTGCTCTGGGCGCTGGTGCTTCAGCAGATGGCGAACCGTATCAAGAATTATCCGAGCAAAGATTTTGCCCGGTACTGAGAGCAGCGTCACCCCTCGGTAGTTGTTGCAGTCCCGGCGATCACCCTTCCTTTTCCAGAGAGGGACAACAAGGCCCCTCTTCCCGGCAGTCGGGATGACGCCCATGTTCCAAACAGAGCACTGAACTGCATGCAACGACACGAGTACAGCATTTCCACCAACCTTGAGAATTCAGCATGAATGCCACAGATCCAGGAGCTTTACCCCATTTCAACCGGTTCACCGCAGCCTGTGTTTTCACAAACAATGGTGGACACAGTTGATTGGAGGGTCAGCAATAGGATAGTAAACCCTGACATCCAACTCAACAGCTGGTGGGTCAGCTTGGTACAGCCACTCAAAGTAACCGGCCCAGCGGGCCTTCACTTTGGACAACTCTGTCAATAATCCACCAACATCCACTCTAAATGCAGTACACTGAGGGATTGGCTTGGAGGAATGCAATGCGTGAATTCCCCTGTAAGCAGGACGAGAATCACTTGACCAAAGGTGATGCTCTACCCCCTCACAGATTCCTCGCAATAGGCCTCCTTGTCCACCCTCAGCGTCCCTACAATTATATTCCTCAATTCCCTGAACAGCTAAACTCTGCCATTCAGTCTGGCCCTGTGACTCTAGTCAATGGTATCCAGTGTCCCTTGAGAGACAAAATTCTTCTTTGCCCGACGGTAAGTTCCAAGATATCTCCTGGAAACATCAAGGACGGTGGTCTTGAAGGCACTCCACAACTCTTCAGGATCCCCCAAAGCACCCAAACCCCCAAAATCTCCACTCAGCCTGTTTGCAAACTCCTCAGCTACCCTCTCACCATTGAGCTTGCCAACATCCAGCCTAGGTTGGGATGGTACCATTCTCCTGGATTTAAGCTGCAACTTCAGCGTTGCTACAACAAGCCTATGGTCAGTATTAAGGAACCGAGCACTCTGGTGGACCCTGCAGTTCTGGATCATCCTGCATCGACAATCAATGAGCACGTACTCAATCTCCTTTGCCACACCATCAGTGTTGGGAAACCAAGTCCAGCGATGAGCTTGTGGGCGTTGAAACGATGAACCAGCCACCCTAAGTCCATGACATCTTGCAAAGTCAAGAAACTTTGTGCTATTCTGGTTCACAGTTCCAGACCCATGGGGACCGACACATGTCTCATAACCATCCCTATCAGTGCCAGTCAATGCAATGGAATCCCCCAAGACTAGAAGAGTATCTCACATGGAGCAATGATCAACCACAATGAAGACTCTGCAAAAGTATCATAATTTGAATACCAAAGTATGAAAAGGTAAACAAGCGGCCTTAGAGCGAAGGACAAAACTATTGTACTGTCAGTCGTCTAAATCCCCGATTATGAAAAAAAAATACCAATGAGGTGAAATCTGAAAAACGATGAGGACAAAACAAACTGACAATAGCTCAGAAAAGTAGACAACTACATCACTGCAGCAAGAGAAACTCAGCAACTCACCAAAGTTACCATAATCCTTGCCATCAATTATTGTATACAGCACAAGAATCACTGAAGGAATGTGAGTGTTGATATAAAAAAAGAAATAGGAAAAGAATGCACGAGGTGTT
Source organism: Eptatretus atami (assembly GCA_035128595.1). Taxonomy (NCBI): domain Eukaryota; kingdom Metazoa; phylum Chordata; class Myxini; order Myxiniformes; family Myxinidae; genus Eptatretus; species Eptatretus atami. The sequence continues at coordinate 165,608,664 of CM068956.1, forward strand.
GCCATTGTCACTGTTGTGAGCATTGTCAATGTCTAAACAAGCAAGACAGGGACACGAAAAGCAATTTCAAATGGACACGTAACCCACGACAACATTGATTCCAACAAAATGGACCCTCATAAGATGGATTCGATAAATTCAGCTCAAATTCATCTTTCACTGACGAGAGAGATCATCGAACATCTTTTCCCGCGCAGTATTGAGAAAAAAAAAAACAGGGCAAGGGCTGGGTCTACGAGCAGCAAATTTGATTGGTCCACATTATATAAAATGCCATTATATTTTGTTCAATTCTGCAAAACGGAAGGCTTTTGAAAGTGACAAAAGGCAATTTGTGATCAACAGTGTTCAGGTATACAATTCATTTTAAATAAAATAAGATTTTTAGGAGATTTACCACCGTTGATGCCATATTTAACCACCTTGATGTCTTTTACACCACCTGATGGTCTTTTACACCACCTTATTTAACACTTAACATTAGTTCTTCATGCCTTTTGGACATCCTTACAAACATAAAGCTTCCTGTTTGGAATGATTTCCAATTTTGTTTGACTGCCAGACAGGCAGACAGAGTACAAAAGTGATCTCACTCCTCTCTGCTCATGTGCGATCGGGAGAAATTCAGAGCCGAAGTACTGCCAAAGTAGAGGTTCTTTTTCTGATTCATGTTCAAAATACAACATTCAGTTCAAGTTAAGTTGTTCCTCAATCATAAACAAACACTTGTGAACATGTAGACAGACAGCCAGACAGACAAAGCGAACCGATAGTTTCACTGCGCTTTTTGTTTCACGCGTGCAGGGTAATAATGACCGCATCACCAAATGCCACGGTGGATATAAGCCACATCAAATGCCACATTTCTCGTGAAGATGCCACGGTGGATATAAGCTGCAGGTTTTCCTCAAGTCAACAAATGCTTAGAGGCTCAGCAACAAAATTGTGAGTGAGGCTGGAGGGGAAGGAGGCCGAAAAGATGGATGCAGTATCTTGAAGCAGAACGCAAGTGGCACTATATTTTCACGAGTAAAAGGAAAAGAAAAAAAAAGAATTGTTGGAAAGAAAACCTTTTTTTTTTATTTTTTTTCATTGTCAGGAGCTTTTAATAGAACGATACTCGTATCTACAAAGTATCACCATGGATGGAAAAAGCACATGATAAAGAGCTCCTCTGTACCATGACGTTCAGCAAGCGCGCGCACGCACGGACGCATGCACACACACCTACCTATTTGGTCAATGATGCCTTTGCCGCATATCTATGGATAAATTTCCTCATTTGGTTTGCACTAAATTATTATCCGAATACAATATAACATCCATATCCCTCGAATAATTAAAACATGTCCTATTTCATGACAGAAGCAAGACACTTGGATAGAATACCAGCACACAGCGATGCACTCTGCGCAACATGTCATGATTTTTTGTTTTTAACATCCAAAAATCAAATACAGACAGGACATCCAGCTTCATGTCATTCAAAAGAATGTTCGGAGAAACTACATCCATCAAAGTACTGCGACAAGACACAGCAATGTGAGATTTCACTTCACCGAGAACAAATATCCATGACTGAACAGTTCGGAGGTCAGCAAGCCACCAACAGGGAGAGGGATCCTGCCACAATCACCTATGGACATGAGAAATTCTGCATAGATCTATAATCCAAAAAAAGCAAAACACTTTCAAACCAGGAGGGCACTCGGTAAAGTGCATACCTCCGCCTGATCTGTGAGAATATATCGGGCCCAATACATTTTTGAAATATCAGGCGAGATATCGTTTTTGGGCCATGTCTCTCAATGGTGAAGAATCACTTGAAAAATCAAATAATTCTCGTATCCAGATCCGGATCCAGATCTTCACCAAAATCGAATCAATTCGTCCTTGCCACACACCCAACATGTCCACCAAGTATCATCCGAATCCGTCAACTTTGAGATATCGTGCTATATATCGTTTCTGGCCCGATCTCTCAATGGTGAAGAATCGCTTTAAAAATTCCAGTAGTTGGATCCGGATCTTCACCAAAAACTAATCAATTCGTCCTTGTCACACACCAAAGCTGTCCACAAAATTTCATCTGGATCCGTCCACAACTTTTTGAGATATCCTGCACACAAACAAACAAAGACAGACAGACAAACAAACAAAAAGAAAAGGGTGAAAACAACCTCCCTCACCTCTGGTGGCGGAGGTAACAAGACAGAAATTCAACTGTGGTGGACCCATGCTTTTCATATATGGCCTTATTTTGATGCCACCCTCATTCGTCTCAAATTACTTCTGTGTCAGATTAATTCCAGGTCCAAGCAATCCTTCACTGTTTGCTTTTATTCGGTTTATGCTGCTGTGCTTTTCACAAGGACGGTATCAGTCATGAAGGAGCGCGTGGCAGCACCTTACCGATTGCACTGCTGCGCGGCGCTCAAGAAGCAACCACTCATCGCAGTGCATATCACTGCAGGAAAGCTTCATTTATCCATTTCTTCTCCAAGTAAATGCAAGTGTCAGGTGCCGAGAATGGAAGGCAGCATGGAACACTTACTACCGATAATTCTGAATCCCAGACAATACAAACTATTTTTTGTATACGGCCTTTCGATTCCAGCCATTTGCATTCCGATCAATCAACATGATCACCTCGTGTCCTCCTTTCCTTTCCTTGCCACAGCTGTTATAATGGTTTTCACCGATAACTATCATGTGCAGGAAAAAGTTAAAAGGAAATGCAAGCAATAATTAACGCCTCTGACAACTACCTTATTCACGTCCCATTTTGTGCATCAGCCACACAAATAATTTTTAATATAAAAAAGTAAAAATAAAAATCCTATTGCGAAGCCAGGCTAAGCATCTTGTAAACCCCAGATTGAGATGTGTATTACCATGCTGTCAGCTTCTTTGGCATCACAACAACCGATCAGTACTACATACTTGACAACAACAAAAAATTACCCTCAAAAAGAAGATTCAGAAATATGGCTCGAATGATGATTATTTTTTCATTTCAGATTATTGGGAGATAGCAGAGATAATAAAAATAAAACACTCATTGATGTCTGCAAAAGATGCAGGACAATCAGTGCAAACCCATTTCCTTTTTACATCCAATGCCGTTGCTAATATTTGTCCGAGGATTTGTGTTCTTGCAGAGATTCACAGCCGATCAGGCAGTCATAGAAAGCACGGACGCACCGTAGTGCATCTGATTAAATGCTACTGCGCAACCAATCACCACCATATTGCGCAAATTTTAACAGGGTTGATGTCTGTATTAATCCACAATCTCAATTAATCGCTGCTCCACCACCTCCGCAAACTCTCCTGCCACCATATTTAATTGAAAAGCACACATTGGAATCGAGAAACAGCTGATTATGGGCAATCGTCCACAACACGATAATGACCAATTTCCTCAAAATTAATGCACCATGCATGACGATATGTTTTGCAAGCAAAGGACCAGATCAAATGCGAACAGCCCTCAAATATTCAGGGACAAAAATATCATGTTTGTCTTATCCAAACACGAATCGATATTCGATACCAAGCCAAATGAAAAAAAACAAAGCTCGACATGGGAAAAATAAATAAATAAATAAATAAATAAATAATGAACAAAAAGACAGCTTGCCAAATGGAAGCAAACACAATCAAATTCAACTTTTACTTTCGGCAAACACAAAAATACTTTCAATGAATAGTTTACATGAAAGCATGCCGTTGGTAATATTTCAAAAGGAAGATTCGGAATCTCATCGGAATCTGCTCTTTGAGGCAGGTCGACGTTCAGCAGAAGGAAAATAGCCTCCGTGCAGGATAACACGGAATGTGGAGCTCTTTTAAAAGCTCCTGTCAATTTGGCAGTCCAAAGCCCCTTGCACCATTGGCATTTCTCGTGAAGATGCCGCGGTGGATTTGTCATTCATTTCCAGCAATCAAATGGGTGTGCGACGTCTTTTCATCATCCACACAAAGCATTTTCTCAGCTTGCTTCTTAATGCGGTACATAAAAACCCCTTTCACCCACCATCCCCTCCGGCGACAGGTAAAATTGGAGGGAGCAGAGGAGAATGTGGATTGTGACTCTCATTGTAAACCCAGTGAAAACCAATATGAAAGGGCAGCTTTGAGAGGACAGAACAAATAAAGGAACAAGATGCAATTGTTACCACATGAGGTTGCTATACAAAAGGTTCAAACTCCAACAGCTTCCATGATACAAATAAAACCAAAAACAGATAGGAAGCAGCAACGGATCATTCCCTGTTTTACAAGTATCACATTCTAACAAGTATGGATGGCAAGGGACAGAATAATAAATCTGTACACGACATACACAAACCAGAGGAATAAAACGACTTCTATGAGCGAGGAGCTCAAGTGTTGATAAAAATTGCATGAATGTTAGAATTACACTCGAACAGAAAATTTCAACTGCAGTACATTCTCGTATTCAGTGAATAATGCTTGCCCAAATCAACAGTTGTATTGTTTTTTTCCTTTCTTCTGAATATAGCAACACTTGGGAGCAACAGTTAATTGTTGGAGGAGTGGAAACATTGCCGACAAGTATGTGTTCTTGCCTCCGAGCTGTCTCAACTGGGTTTGAATATCAACCCAATGACAAACTCTCATCCTGGTGTTTCGCATGCAGCGCGAGGCATCAATTTGCACGCCATTCTTCGAATAGATGTTGCCCTGGGTGTCCTCTCCGCTCGCAGCTGTTTGCGGAATATTAGAGATCCTATGGTGTCCTTTGCAAAAAATAGGTGAGCTATCGCCAGCACCCCAGCCAAGTTCCAAATACCTGCTCTAACTGCTTGGCTTAATGTAAGACCGGGTCAGCTTATTCGTGAAAGACCGAGGACAAAATAACGTTTCTCTGGCCAACCCCAAGAGGTAGGAATAATTGTGGCCATCAAAGACTCATTATATTACACATCCAGTAGATAGAGGCAGTCCCGTTTCCAAACACAATATGTTCTTGAAGATGTGTTTGTAAGCTGGAACAATAAATCCCCTTTAAATACATGCAAAGAGTGATTAATTAGTTCCCAAACACAAATGAAACCCAATATTTACTAATTTATATTTTTTAACATAAAAACGTTGTTAAATGTACTTCTTTTTTTTATTATCAAAAATGAATAACTTAGAGTAAATGGAACATGTGCAATGTAAGGGACGATGAGGGATAACGAGCTGGTTAGAAGGGCTTATGGTGAAGCAGGGCGAGCACCGCTGTCTCTCGTGCTGGTAAGGAACCCCAAGGAAAGAATGGCGTGTGAAATGGCGGAAGAGTGTTGAGGCAAAAGCCCGTGGGAATGAGGTGTGAATCATGGTGTGAAGGTGTGAATGGGTGATTAACTCTCCAGGTCCGATTTTCTTCGTTTCACGCTTGGCGCAGTATGTTTAATGAATGGATTGAGCATTCAAAAGACCAAAACATGAGATGAAGTGCAATGTTGGTACGAATGGAAGCCGGATGTTTAGAAGCTTGGGAATTCATATACACTCAGTCGACAAAACATTGGGAATACCTGCTCTTTCGATGAAATAGACTGATCAGGTAAATCCAGGTGAAAGCTGTGATCTCTTATTGATTGCACCTGTTAAATCCACTTCAATCAGTGTAGATGAAGAGGAGGAGACAGGTTAAAGGATTTTTAAGTCTCCAGACAATTGAGACATGGATTGTGTATGTGTGCCATTCGGAGGGTGAATGGGCAAGAGAAAAGATTTAAGTGCCTTTGGACGGGGTATGGTAGTAGGTGCCAGGCACACTGGATTGAGTCTCTCAAGAACTGCAACACTACTGGGTTTTTCACGCTCAACAGTTTCCTGTGTGTATCAAGAATGGTCCAACACCCAAATGACATCCAGCCATCCAGTGGTCAAAAACGGCTCATTGATGAGAGGCCAAAGGAGGCTGAGACACATTGTGCAGAACAACAGACGGGCTACATTTAGTCAACTGACAGTCTCGTACAATGTTGATGCCAAAAGACCCATAAGAGAATGCACAACTCGTCGTACCTTCACGTGAATGGGATTATGGCAGCTGACGACCGTACAAACTTCCACTTCTTTCAGCAAAAAATACAAGAACCTGCAGTTGCAGTGAGCTGAGGAATACAAACAATGGACACGGGAGGATTGGAAAAACATTGCCTGGTCTGATGAATCCCAGTTCCTGCTGTTTCATGCTGATGGGAGGACTCGGGTACAGAGAAAACCATACGAGTACATGCATCCATTATGCCGTGTGTCAACAGTGCAGGCTGGTGGTGGTGGAGTGAAGGTGTGGGGTGTGTTTTCATCGCACACATTGGGCTCCTTCATAAAAGTGGAGCAACGTTTGAATGCCACAGGATATCTGAACATCATTGCCAATCAGTTGCATCTCTTCATGGCAGCAGTGTATCCATCTGCTAATGGATTTCTTCAGCAGGAGAATGCACCGCGTCACAAGAATAGGATTGTCCAAGAATGGTTCCACGAACACGACAGTGAATTCAGCTTACTGCAGTGGCCAACCCAGTCACCAGATCTCAATCCAATTGAGCATCTGTGGAATGATATCGAACAAGCTATTTGGAGTAGAGATCCACTACCAGTCAACTTGACAACAGAGGGAAGCATTTTTGTCAAAATGGGCACACATCCCTGCAGAACGCTTTCGACACCTTTGAGAGCCCATGACCTGACAAATTGAGGCTGTTCTGAGGGCAAAAGGGTGTGCAACTCAATACAAGAAAGGTGTGTTTCATATACTTATATTTATATACATACATATTGTTGCGGTTCTCGGAACCGCATGCGTACAACAGATGTGTCCCAAGACAGTCATTTCATTATTATACGTATAGATAGTCCCCTTCCTTTTGTTTAGCGGGACAACAAGGGAGTGCGTTGCGTTGATCTATTCGCTAGAGTTGCTTCAATCATTTTTTCCTTCATTTCATCCCCACTCTTCTTCCTTTCTGATTATTCCTGAGGTAAATCAGCTACGTGCGCCTTCGCTGTAAGGTGGGGCCTCGTGGAGGCCAGCGCGTGCGGCGCCATGGTGGGGAAACTCCGAGTCATGTGGTGTGCTCGTTGGTGCTGGACTATTGACTCGAGCTTCCGATGGTCTGGGGAGACTTGCGGATTGCATTAGAAAGGCATGCAAGTAAATACCTCTTAAGAGGCTGCACGAATGGCGTTTTTCACGGCACGGGAAACACGGCCAGCACGGCGCCCACGCTACACGAGACGCGTACGGAGGCCAATAAAGCCGACTCCACACCATGTTGGGCAGGATACGAGTGTGCGGGTAGAAGCAGCTTGTTCTTTTTTTAACCTCAATACCCAACGCATGTTGGTGTTCGCCCCACGCACACGCTAGCAGAGTCGTGTGGACATGAGCACTGGCCACGTGCGTAATGGCGGAACCGCACGCACTGTATGGAATGTGCTTGAAAGCAGACACGGACGCCGCTCGTGAAACGTGCATGGATTTATCCATGGCGATGTACCTTCGGTCCTCGCTGGCAGCGGTGGATTCTCCATGGATGGTGAACGTCTTCTCGTCTCTGCGGCCAGCGAGGCTGCGATTGAGCCAGGAAATGTACAGTGCGGGCCACGTTGGCGCGCGCAGAACGAACGCATTGATCAACGCTGGTCGAATGCCCGAGCGGGCATGCGGGACCCTCGACCGGTCGCCCCAGGGTTTTTTGCAGGATGATTCGCGTGCCAATTTCGGTGTGGGCGATTCATGTCATCTCGTGGGTTCGGAGCGCAATATTGCGCTGTTTGAGATGGCCTTGCCGGAAACGAAGTGAGGCGGTTTCCGGCCCAAGCTGGCGGGCCATGTGAGGGGTCGGGGCCAATCGGATAGCCCGATTGGGTGATGGTTTTGATTCGGCATGGCCCCTCCCCCCGAGCTACGGCCCTATAAAGGTCGGGCAGTCCCTCTTGCCCGGTCGGTCTGTGTTTCCTGCTCCTCGTCCGCCCACGCCTCGCCTCGCGACACCGCCACGACCCGCCTCCTGCTCCTCGACTCCCCTCCTCGTCGACCCCACCACCTACTACTCCACCCTCGCCCTCTGGACTCCGCCCCTTCTCCACTCAAGCTCCTCCTTCACGAACACAGTCTCCACACGTGCAGCTTGGGCCAGAGACAACGCCCCACTGTCGGGTACTGCATCCCGGAGTATCCCCCCCCCCCGAAACGTATTGGTGGCACATCGTGCTATTGGGCACACAGGTACCGAGATCATAGCCTCAACTCCCCCCCCCCAAATATATATACTATACACATATATTATACAATTATACATTATATATTTATAATATACATATATATTATAATATATGTATATGTTGCCTGCTTTTGCATGCACAAGTTTTAGGCAGCAGTGTTTGTTTTGTTCCAAGTCTCTTGGTCTTTCTTTTTGGGTTCCAGAGACTTCATTATTGGACACCCCTTGGAACATTTCTCCCCTTATTGATTGTTTTTCACCTTGTGGACAATAGCCAACCATTCTTCTTCTACTTATAGAGTGGGGTTCGTTCCTGCATGCCTGTGCTCATTGTTAACTGGGTGACTGGTACACCATTACATGGAAGAGAGGCACAATGGTCATTGTTCTTTGATCATCTCCTCGCTGATCGCTGTTTAACTTCCTGGTGTTGTCAGCATTTGTCTCGCATTGGATCTCCCTGACTGCATGGCGAGCACCTTGCCCAGTAAGCCGGTGGTGGACAGGTGCAGGTCGCATTTCAGCGAGCAGAGAAGCTCGTAAAAGAGGCGAGGGCTCTGTGGATCAGCAAAGCGCCGCACAGCTGTGTGGCTGAGTTCTGCCCAACGCGCTCTGCTCCGGCCACCAGCACAGCAGCACGATCCACCAGAGCCCATTGTTCGTCCTCCACCCCCATGGCAACCAGGCATTTTGGAGCCTCGGTCAGAGCAGCACCCTGCATTGTGTGGAGATGGTCTGGGCACTGAGTGCCACACTCCTTCCATTCATCCACAACTGAACTGTGAGAGGATCGGCCTGCATTGAACCAAATGAAATGTGAGGTGCGCTTGTCCTGCGTGACGTACGTTCCACCGACATGTACGAGCGTATACACTGCCTCATTGACCATTTTCAGTAAGACATGTTAACATGCCTTCACGTATTGGAGGAGTGAGATGTTTTTATGTTGCACTGGGTTTGATTATTACAAATGTTCACACACACTACATGAGACCAGAGATTACGTCCTGCCCACCAAATTTCATTCGCATCCGTCCACAACTTTTTGAGATATCCTGTACACAGACAAAGAAACAGACAAAGAAACAGGGAGAGAGGGATGAAAACATAACCTCCTTCACCTTCGGTGGCGGAGGTAATGAAAAATAAATAAATAAATGAAAAATCAAATGCAGGTGAGCAACCCGAGACAATGGCGAAACACGGTTCGTGTGCTTACTCAACGTGTAAGCACACCCCGTTCGTATTATTATCCACCTCATCCTAGCCGGCAAGAACACAGTCAAACCTCAACCAAAAACAAAGTTCGCTCCTAGAATCTACTGCAATGGAAATAATTGCTGGACAAAGCACTAACCAAACAACCTCACCATACCCTGCTCAAAAAAAAAGAAGAAATACTGAAAACAAAGATGATTTTTATTTTTTAAAAACAAACAAAACAACAACACATCACACACACACACACACACACACACACACACACACACACACCTTGCATCTTCAACACTCAGACTCCACAGCTTCTGGGTTGGAAGGAACCAACAAACAACCAACCTCACAACTGACACCATTGACCTGCCTCCAAATTCAGATTAAGCCTTTCACCGCAATCTGAGCTGCACGTCTTCATCTTCCTTCTTCTCACAAATTCTCCACACCTCACCTCAAAACTACCAAAATTACTCACCAACCTTTCTGCTTACACTGCATCCAGCTTGCTGTAATTTCCCTTCTTCCTCTCATGTACCTGCTCCATGTTCTCCTCCTAAGAAATTGAGAGCTCACCCAATATTACCGATCCTTTGTTGCAACAGAGCAGATCATAATCGGGCCACAACCTTGTCGAATGCAGATCATTACCAGGAATACCAACAGCTGCTTTAAGGCTCCCATTTCTTGCAAATCATGAGTCTTTGCCAAACCTCTTTCCTCTTTTCACCTCTCATCACGAGGACCTCTCTCAGAAACAGCACTTCACCACCAATCTTCTCACTCCTTTCTGTCTCTGTTTCTCTCCACCTCATCAGCTCTCCCTGAAACATCTCGACCACCAACAGTCGGACCTGATTGTGCTGCCACTTCAAATGAGCACACACTCATTGTATGCTGCAGCACACCCCCGACCTACATGCCAAAAGCAGCTCTCATCCTGCTCCAACCACTACACCCTACAGTTAGCTGGCGATGGAAACATCCTGTTGCCCACAACAGGAAATAACACCAGAGCTGTAGTCTCCATATTCCATGCTGAACCATTCCCATCACCTGCTTCTCCTGCAACCGCTCCTCCACCTCATCCACCTCAGCTGTAATCTCCCACTTTTGACTATTTCTTCACCACTGGATTACTTGATGTCTGGGGTTGGCTTAATGGTTAAGGTGGTGGGCTTGGGATCCTCAGATCCTGAGTTCAAATCCCACTCGGGTATTGAATTAATACCAAGTGGGGTTGACTCTGCCGAGATCGGCAAAATGAGAGCCAGCTTGCTGGTATCCTGTGTCGGAGTGGCGACCCGTCTAGGATTGTGCCCAATAACCAAGGAGACTGCTTAAGGAGCACCAACGCTCTGCACAGAGTATGGTCCCAATGGATGGATGGATTCCTTGACGATAGATGGTGGTGTTCTTTTAAAAACCCTCACTGTCACTTGTAGTTTTCTATCTTAAAAGCAGCCTATCTCATCAAAAGAAAGTTCACTTGGAATGTCATCATTCGCTAGCCAGCTGTCAAACGATGACATTGTTGAATGAAAAGTAATAACCGATAAGTTAGGGCTTTACCAAATATGTCATTCTTACATTTTCAAAAAATAGCACCGCAAAGCGGGCGTAACCCCTCAGCCCCTTGACGCAAACCAATTTCAAGATGGTGGCCATATTGAAAATCGCAGCAAGGCACGTGTACGCACAACACCAGATCAAGTGCAAGCAGAAAAAAAAGAAGAAAAAATAAAAGAAAAGCAGAGCACCCCATCTGTGATGTCATTTGACATTTATTTTTGCTTTGCAAAATAAAAAAAAATAAAAAATCAATCTGTCAAGCCGTTCTCAAGTTATTGTCCGGAAACCAATTTCAAGATGGCTGCCATGGAGGCCACATTGAAAATCGCAGCGCGCCCATTTTCGAAAGGAACCTTCCTCTACTCAACCCCAACATACCCTGCCAAAATGGATTTAATCGGACAAGGCGTTCTCCTCGAAATTGACGGAAACCAAAAGTTGACAGACGCCCGGACGGACAACGCCTGTGACGACAATACCCCTTAGCCAATTCAGGCTGAGGGGTAAAAAAGTAGTGTGCATATCTGCTGCTCCCATCCCACCCAACCTCAACAGTTTACATTTTATATCCCACCGAGAGGCCAGATCTTAACCAAAATCTAATCAACTTGTTCTTGTCACCAGCACAACTCATCCACCAAGTTTTGTCACAACCCATCCATAACTTTGAAATATCATGCGAGATATCATTTTTGCCCCTATTTCTCAAATGTGAAGAATCACTTTAAAAGTATTGTCTTCTGATCCAGATCTTCACCAAAATCTAATAAATTTGTCAATGTCACACACCCAACTTGTTCATCAAGTTTCATCCAAATCCACGAAATAACCTTTCAAGATATCCTGCTCACAAACAGACAGGCAGACAAACAGGAGTGAAAACATAATCTCCGTCCACCTTCAGTGGCGGAGGTAACTAGAACGACACTCGTTAGAGCGCATACTCTGCCAGGATGAAGAGTTTACATTTTGTCGCCCACCGATAGGCTGGTGATAGCCCACCGATCTGAATGTTCTCCAAAATCAAATGAATTCGCCCTCGTCACACAACAAACCTGTCCACAAAGTTTCGTCCAAATCCATCCATAACTTTTTGAGATATCGTGTTCACAGAAAGACAGACAGCCAGGGGTGAAAACACAACCTCCGTTCACCTTCGGTGACGGAGGTAATAATACACCTGAGCGGGTTTGACAGTCATCTCGGATACAAAACTTGATGCGACCGAGTGTTAATCAACCTTCGTGACTACGGAAAGTGAAAACAGAATTCAAATTGAATTTAAAATAAACGCGTGAGGCCGCTCAAAGCAAAAATCTCCATATTCTAGTAATCATTCCAAACATCATTATACAATTTTCAAACCCGCGTTTATGGCCGTGAAATAAATACTCTAAGTGTGTGCATTTAATGGCTGTATCCAGGACAGAGCTGGACCCCAACTAAAAAGGACCCTCGGGCCACCGAGAAGCTCAATCACTCGCTGCCTGCATGTCTGCGCGGCGTCACGTGAGCAGCCAGCTCTCCGCCAGGTGAAATGTTTTAACAAAATCATAAAACGTCCGTTTTTCACCAGAATTATTTCAGATACTTGTAGAGCACATCCCCAAACCATCTAAAATATAAACATTAATCTCACAGACGCTACGAATAAGCAGTCCCTCAGGAGAACAGGTTACGAGGTGAAGCAGTGAACGGAAAGCATGTGGTGTCACTTCCAGAGTCTCACGGTTATTTGAATTCAATATATTTTCCTCATGAAAAGTGTGTTTCTGAGCGGATTTGCACGAAAACTATCTTCATTAAATGGGTAGCTATACCAGAAGGTCCCAAAAATGAAAACAGAAATCAACTAGAACTTAAGACAGCCTCGTTACATGGCATGGAAAGGGATGGAAGGCCATGGAAGCTACCCCTCGCTGCAATGCATTCCACACAGACCGAGGATATAAACATTCAATTTTCACAAAACTTGTTGCAACTGAGTGTCAATCAACCTGAGCGACGATGAAAAGTGAAAACAGAATTTAAATTGAACTTAAAATAACCACGCGAAGCCGTGTTGAAGTCAACGGACCTCGTGTTGCCCAATAATCAGGGCCAGATGACAGAGGTAACGAGAAACTAGTTAGTCGAAATAAATCTTCTTAATAATCCCCATGAAACCCATTATGCATTATAGCCGTCCGATGCTTCCTTATAGGCCATTCGACCAATCGGTCATTTTACACTTGATGACCCTGTAACCTTGACCCCGAGGCGAAAATGGGCTCAGACGATGTATAGAGAGCGACTGGTATTATCATCGTGTCAAGTTAGAACTCAATCGGCCGAGACGTCTCGGAGGAGATATAAAAATAAAAATTGACGGATGGACGGACGGATCTGAGGACATCGAACGGTTATATTAGGTCAGCGAGCTGACCTAATAAGAGACCTACCACTCTGTCATTCAGCTCTTCTATGAGCTTCGACATACATATAAAAGGGTTTGTGTTGACATGTGGGTTTATTAGGAGGGGAAAAGGAGGGAGCTGCGGTAATCAAATAAAAAAAACAAAATTATATGAATCGCTAAGCATGAGAGGAGTGAGACTGAAAACTTCCTTAATGTACAGCTTCATGCTGGGCATCCATTATTAGCAGAATCTTCAGAAAATAAACTTTTCGCTTTGACATAATAGCATAGATTGCAGGACTCAGAAAAGTTCCATTGTACACATAGTACATGGTTTGTTATTTCACCAGCACACAAAGTATTTTGCAATACCTCATGAATATAAAACAAAGTATCATTTCAAGGACATCAGGAATTTCATGAAGTACGTAAAAAGCTTAGCAGAGAACGTAACAGATCTGGAGGAATAGAAGAACAATGCTTCCACCAAAAAAAAATGAACGGTGGATGTGGAGATTTGCAATTCCCATCGATTCCCAAGAAACAAGAGCAAAACACAGGAGACGCATGACATTCTCAATTGCGAACTTCTTCTTTGAAAAGAATACCTGCATTTCTTCAATCAAATATTTCATCATTTTGCAACAAGAACCAATGAGGATGAAATGAATTTAGAGGGAATGGAATCGATCAAAATAATGAAGGAGTTTGGGAATAAATAAATTAATTGGTTGAAATTTAACCTGACACTATTACAACTCGTAAATTAATCTCTTTAATCAACGTTAATGGATCAAATGGCACAATTGTAATCAAAACAAATTTTGTCTATTTGGAACATAATTTCAATCAAAAAGGATTTTTTTTTTTTGTTTCCACCATGATGTATTTGACAAATAGTGATAACAGGAATAAAAATTTGTAAAAATCAAATTCCCACCTGGGAAGGTACTTGCTGGTTTTCCGCCAACTGAAGGCAGTCACAGCATGAGGGTGGGCCAGGTAGAGGAATGAGAACGAAAGATTGGTTTGTCCTTGAGATGAGCACAGCAGTGAGCGGTACCACACTTTCAAGAGGCAGTCGTCCTTCCAAAGACAGGTAGAAAATCATCTTCATTTTCACATGCGTAAAAGAGTCCATTACATGAGCTGTTGGTTGTGTTGACGAGCACAGCAGGAAGAGGTGAGCGAAAAGAAATGCTGAGTGATAACTATGGTTAAACAAAACTGTGGTGCGTAGTTGGATTGCTTACCTTCCCTACTGTGGCAAAGTACGCCCCGTCTGATGAGACCTTCACGTGACACACAGGAGTGGGCGTCCTGTAAGATAGTGCAATGTCAACTGAAGCTTTACTGAATCAACAATCATCTATAATACTCTTCAAAGGAGCCACATTCATCAATTATTGTCAATTTAGAACTGACATCACCTATTGGTTGCAAATGCCTCCGTTATTCTTAAAGGTGCAAAGAAAAGTTGTCAAACTTGTCCTCATCAACAACTCAACTCATCGACAATGTTTTGAAATAACATACTACATTTCGTTTTTTTGGTCCGATCTCTCAAGAGTGAAGAATCATTTTAAAAATTCTAGTATCCGGATCTGGAATCAGATCTGGATCTTGACCATAATGAAATCAAATCGTCCTTGGCACACACCCAACCTGTTCAGCAAATTTTGTCCGAATCCATCCATAACTCTGAGATATGCTGCTCACAGTCAGAAAGACAGACAGACAGACACAGGCAAACAGAGGTGAAAACATAACCACCTTTCACCTTCAGTGGTGGAGATAAATACAGTGGCCTGCAAAAGTATCCTCCCCCAACCAATAATGCCACATTCAGATGAATTATGAGGGAACAATTTTTCCAAATGAACTTCTTAATTCATAACTGAAGAGATCAAACAAAACACTGTTGTAGTTAGAGGTGGTTCGGTGTCAGGAATATCTGCAAAAAAAATAAAAAATGTACAAATCAAAATTCACTGGTTGAAAAAGTATTCAGCCCCGAGGGCACATTTTGGTGGAAGCACGTTTTTGCAGCAATGACTGCCATGAGTCTTTGTGGGTCGGTCTCCACCAGCTTTGCACGGTGAGATGGTGAAATATTTCCCATTCTTCATATGAAAATTGCTCTGGCTCTGCCAAATTCGATGGGGATCGTCGATGGACGACAATCTTCAAGTCTCACCATAAATGTTCAATTGGGTTCGAGTCAAGACTTCGACTGGGCCACTCAAGAACATTTATTACTTACAAAATCAAAGATTTCTCAAGCATATTGGTCAGTCGATTTTTCTGTCTGTCTGTCAATCGCCTTCAGGTCACAATTTTAAACCGATCTTCATGAAACTTCACCACATGGTAGAGTTTGTCATAAGGACGAAGCATATTGAATGAGGTCAAAGGGTCAACGCAGGCCAAAGGTCAAAAACTTAGGTGAGATTTCTAAAATCCACAATTTTCATCCGATTGACTTGAAATTTGAAGAGGAGTTGCATATTTGGTCAATGAATTCAACCACCAATTAATTATTTTTGAGGTCAAATATGTTTTATGGATTTTGCAAGTATCGTACTCTGCACGACGGCATCTTCTTGTTTTCTTCTTATTCAGCCAATCCAACGTGGCTGAAGCTTTGTACTTCGGATCATTGGCCTGCCGACCCAAGCAAAAACCCATTCCTTTCCTGTAGTAATTCTCTGAAGACTACTATAGTAGGACCTGTTACCAACTATAGTATGAGAGTACTACTCTCATATACTATAGTTCTAACTGTAGCATTTTTGCCTGGGAAAATGTGAATCTCCAACATGGTTTGATATTCATGGCTGGCTCAAGCAGGTATATATCAAGGATTCTCCTGTACTTTGCACCGTCCATGAGACTTCTATCCCAACAAGCTTGGCAGTCCCTGCTGAGGAAAATCAGCCACATAAAATGATGCTCCCACCAACATGCTTGTCAGCAGAGATGGTGTTGACTGGATGTTGTGCAGTCTTCGGCTTGCGCAAGATGTCATGCTTTGAATTTAGACCAAAAATTTCAATTTTTGACTCGTCTGACCACAAAACTTTTTCCACATGCATGCAGTGGCATGAAGATGCTTTTTCGCAAACTCCATATGAGCATTTAGATGTGTCTTTTTCAGCAATGGCTTCTTTCTTGCCACCTGTCCATAGAGGCCAGCTTTGTGAAGAGAACAGGATATTGTTGATTGATGAACACTGACCCCCATCTTGGATACAGAACCTTGCAGATCTTTCAAAGTCATTGTTGGATTTACAGTGACATTCCGAACCAGTTTCCTGCTTGCCCAGTTTCGGAGTTTGGATGGGCAACATGATCTGGGTAGAGTCTAGACTCTAGATGGTATGATGCGTCTATATATATGATATACATTTGTATATAGATTATATACATATATATATATCATATAATATATAATATTTGTATAAGATTGGGGCAGTTGGGTGACACATTTTTAAAGAAGAAGAAGGCGCTTCAACCAGAAGTTAAAAAAAAAACACTTGATCGACTCCGCTAATTTGAGCAAAAGAGCGAGAGCAGACCCGGTCTCAGGGCAACGTTTCGCCGGCTCATCAAGCACAATTGACCCCGGGCCTCGGCACGTGTCCGGTTTTTATTTTGATACGACCGCTCATTTCCGGTCATGTGCTTGTGCTCGAGGTCAAATGGAGGAGTGCTTTTTAAATTTTATTTGCAAAAGTAAAAGCAAATGACAAATCACATAATTGAAGGGGTGCCCTGATTTTTTTTGTTTTTATTTACACGTGATCTGGTGTTGTATGTGTGTGGATGACGTGTGTGTGTGTGTGTTGTGTGTGGTGTGTGTGTGTGTGTGTGTGTGTGTGTGTGTGTGTGTGTGTGTGTGTGTGTGTGCGCTTGTCGTTTTTTGTGTTTGTGTTTCCGGGGCATGAACACGGATGGTTTCGTGTCCAGGTCGGGCATGATGGGTGTTGGATGTGCGAGTGTTGAGGTTCTCGTTGGGTGTTGTGCACATGTGGATGTGGTGTTTGGGATTGGGCATTTGTTGCTCACCTTACCCAGCCATTTGCACCATCCAGTATTCACCATTTTCATTAGAGGTGTGTATTGTGTGGGTATGCACTGTCTCCCGTTTGGCCACCCTCCCGGCTCTTCACCTGCCATGCTTCCAAAATCAACCTGTGTCATTTGTTCGATGTAGTGTCGAGGACAAGGGTCCCGTCAAAGTCAAATTTTGTGGCCAGATTGCAGGCAATGACGTGCTATAGCTGACTGGGTCATTTTTTCAAGCCCGCTCTGTCATGTTCATCTAGTGGACATATGCACACCTCAAATGTAAATGGCTGGATAAGGTGAGCAACAAACACCCAATCCAAAACACCACATCCAACACTCACACAACCAACACCTCATCATGCCCAACCTGGACACGAAACAAGCCATGTTTGTGCCCCGGAAACACAAACCCCCGGAAACCCGTTAGACCCCCTGCGGATGTTAGACCCCCAGATGTGATGCTAGATGTTAGACCACCCCACCCCCCCCCCCCCCCCCCCCCCCACCACAAACACCAAAAATCGGCATTTGCCTTCTCACAAACTACACATGCAATTCTGATGAAACTTGACCAGCACCTATATTACCCGTGATGCACCAACGTATGATCATGGCATTAAAAAAAATTCCATGGGTATTTACTTTCTTCTCCGTTACATGTTTTGTGGGTCATCCTTGCCTACCAGTGGTTCCCTGGTTTGTTATCCAGCCATTACCAGGTGACCGCTCAGGAGTATTGCCCCGATGTTTATTTTAAGTCAAACCAATGATAACATGCAGTTCTTTTGTGACGTTTCATACAAATAATTTGCTCCTGAAGTGGTTTCGGGTAAATTAGGCAAAGGGGGTTGAATGAATATTTATGCAACTGAGAATCATCTGATTTTCTCTGCTAATCGAACTTATTCATATTTTAACTGCATTTTTTAGCTTTATCACTTGGAAGTAGTAGGTGAAGACTATATAACAAGTTTGATTTGAAAGCATCATGAAATAAGCCAAGGTGGTATCAAAATGTGACATTTGGGAGGGGAAGGTGAATACTTTTGCAGGCCATTGTGTATAACTACGGTGAAGATTGGTAAGGCATGATTAAGAATGGCACAAGGAATATTCAATAAGGGACCATATAAATATTACATATGCACAATGGTGGAATGGGGAAGCTGATGGAAAGAAAATAATTGAGAAAAGGAAAGGAAATAAGATGGAAAACAAAAGAGAAAAAATGTCGAGGAACGATGAGCAATGTCTGTTCCATGATGAAACAAAACATTACAAACATTGTTTTATGATGGGCCACTCCCCAAAATGAGTCTACCTGCATTCCCAAAGACAGCTCCAAGCTTGGCCAGTAAGCTCAGCCTCACCAGGTGAACCATCACAGCCCGGTGAGCCTGCCCACATTTGCAGGCAATCCGAGGAAACAAGTAGCCATTGCCCTGGAGCAGCACACAAATTACCAAGGGTAATGAGTGAAAAAAGAAACACAACATATTGGTTAAGCTCCATTTAAAAGATAAATTTTAGCCACAAAGGTTACATTTGAAGGAAAATGCATGAGTAATAACCACAGGACCTAGCTTGGGGAGTTCATTACCAACACCCTGCGTTAAAAAATAAACGAGAAATAAGTAATGGAAATGCTTCAAGGATTTGCAAGTACTTTGGAAAAAGAATAGAATTATGAAGACAAGTGGGTAGCGATGAAACCAGAACGACTGCTGAGGGGGTGCGTAGCATTGGGATTCTGTGTACACTATGTGGGAACGTCTTTGTAGTTGTTGAGGAACACTGGGAAGGGTTCGAAACAGTGTAGCGATTACCTTGCGTAGGTCTTCTTGGGTTGCTTTACGCAGCTTCTTCGGCGAGAGGAATGTGGGAGGGTTAATATACATGTATACATGTATATGTCAGATGCACCTCTTGACTGTTATGGTGAGCATCGCCATCGCCACGGATTATGTGATGCTCATCATAACAGAAGGATTGCCTGATGTACAAACGACGAATGTGGTCATCATTGGTTAGACATCTATCGGTATGCCATCCTGATGAGTACAAACAAGCTTGAAATCTGGCCCCGTTTGATGCTCAACTGATGTTGACGATGTCACCTTTGGCTGTTTGACAGAGTCACCGGGACAAGGCCTCTGGGTTGGCGTGACCTTTGGTGTAGGACTATGTCCAATGGAGATCGGGAATGCTCATCACACTCCAAATGTTTTCCATATACAACATATATATACATACATACATGACATATACATACATGTATATACATATACATATATATATATATATATTATATATATATATATAATATATATATATATATATACACACACACATATATATATAATATAATACATATACATAAGCCTGGTGTTGGCATAGTGGTTAGGGTGGTGGCTTGGGATCCCAGGGTCCGAGTTCACGCCCTGTGGGCTGCTGAATTAACACCAGGGGGTTGACTCAGCCTGTCATCCTTCCAGGTGGCGAAATGAGTACCAGTGTACTGGTCCCGGTGTATGCCCTGGTTAGAATAGGTGTACCATATCCCTGTGTGTCGTAAGAGGCGACCAGGGTTGGCGTCAGGAAGGGCATCCGGCCATAAAACATTGCGGGTCACGATTCATCCGGGCTGCGACGCTTTGAGTTAGCCATTTTTCTTTTCTCTATCGTTATTTGGATCCAACAACATCAAACCAACCAACGACAACGGCAAAAAGAAACCTGCGCTAGTGCACGGGTTTGCGCACCCCTCTGCGGTGCCAAGGCTGGCACGGGAAGGGGGGCAGGGCAGCTCCCTCCCCATTGGTGGAGGCCCGGCGTGAGGCGGTCGGAGTGGGGCACGCCCCCTTCGAGAGCCTTCTGGAAACGCCTCGAAGGGAGGTGGAGCACGAACGGGGCGGAGCCCCACGCGGCGAAGGGCGGAGCCCCACCTTACAAAAGGCAAACGGACGCGAGGCTCTCTCTCTCTGATCATGGCTCATGTTGGCTGTAGCCTCTCTCTGATCGTGCTCATGTTGGCTGTAGCTCTCTCCGAAAAAGGCACCAGCTCTCTCTCCAAAAAGGCTCGGTCTCTCTCCTTGGGTCTCGCTCTCCAAAGCGCTCCCTTCCTCCTCTCTCGTTCCCCGCTCGTGGCCCGGCGCGGCCTGTTGGTGGAGACGCGGACGGGAGGCGCCGCAGTGCGGCCTGTGGTGACCTGCGCGTCCGGACGAGGGGTGCCGGAGGGGGTTCGCGCGCCGCGGGAGGCCGAACCAGGCGCGACCGCGCTGACGGTAGTAGGAGAGGAGGACTCGACGGTCCATGAGGGAAGTCACTTCTTTTCTTTTCTTTTCGGGCTTTTGTATGTGTGTTTGTGGCGCCAGTCCAACAAGTAAAACTGTATAAGTGACTGTGCTGTAAATAATTGCCTTTTATTCGGTCGTAGTGCTTTGCTTTGTTCCTATTTGCCTGCTTTTGTTCTATTTGCCTGCTTACTGTGTGAAATAAAGTGCTTGATTGTTGAACTGTTCCCCCATTTCGCTTCGTCCTTTTCTCTGTTGAATCTCCATCTTGCATCACGTAAGGGATTGATAGTGGGTTTAAAACACCCGTAACCAATCTGAACCGTCAAGGTCGACGATAACTCCGCTGGTTATCCCTGTAGCACGGAACGAGCCGCTTAAGCGGTTCGTGTCCGGAGTCGACCTGTGGCGTGGTACAACCCCTCGGTAGGTTACCCGTGCGAGTACTTAGGTATATCGACTCGGCGATTCACCCTATTTCGCGCGGGTAGAATGCGGACTGGGTTGTGGTGAGGTTAAACCCCCACCCGTGACTAGCTCCTTGGCGATAGTTCCAGGAGGGTCACGACAGAATTATCCGTTCCGGTGGGCGACGCGTCGTGATTCGAGTTACGTGGCCGATCGCACGCCGGGCGAGCAGAATTCGTAACATTGGTGTACAGGAGTGTGGGATTCAAATCCACCTCGGTCTCCAACTAAATTACGGGGATCGGATCAGGGGTGTGCGAAGCAACCCCCCCCCCCCCCCCAATTACGAGCGGGCAAATTTAATCTCTTACGAGAAATAAGATGGAGTCTCAAGGCGGCGGGAGCCGGGGTAGAAATGTATATGTGTAGTAATGTAGAATCCATGGCCCGGGATGGTTCTTTCTGGGGAGCTCACCCTATTCTGAGCACGAACTTTGCCGGCAAACTAACTCGGAGTCGCAAGATGGCGGCACGGCCGCACTCCAGCGCAGAACGGAGCGGGCCGCTATTGTTGGCACGGCGAACGGCACGACACGAGGCGAGCGCTCAACAACCGTTTCAAACCACGTGGTCATGGAGGCGAGGCAGGCGGACATTGGCAGGCTTCGGACACAATGGAGGAAAATGGCAAACAAAGCTGGCAGAAATAAAAAAAAATGCACGGCGATTTGATGGACGATATGGATGCGCACAAGAAGGCATTCAAGAGCGATATGCGAGGCCTGCAGCGGGGCATAAGGGCAATTGCGTGCAACGAAACAAGGATAAGGGAGACACAAATAAAATGGAGACCAGGGGAGTAAAAGAGACAAAGATCCAGGAGAAACTAATAGACACAAAGAGACAACAGAAATTAAATGTACAGAGACACGGGAGATAGAGGGTGAATTGGACGGGGTTAAGGACGCCCACACCATTAAGGTAGTGGAGGACCATGAGGGGAGCTGGCGGACTGTGTGGTAACCCGGTGCAAAGCAGCTGGATAGCCTCCTTCGGGACGGAGGGAGACGCTATTCTCCTTGAAGCGAGTCACGACCAGGTGGGTCCAGTCGAGCATTGCGAGGTTGAGGGGGCGAGTGCTGTGGACGAGTGCACGGAGAGCTTGGGGGGTATAGAGGCCCCGGACCCTTGTGGTGGCTCTAATCCCAGTGCGTTGCCCGTGTGTGTGGTGAAAGGGGTGAGTGCGACCGTGTGTGGTGGTTGGTTCAGTGGCCGAAGTGCATGCCTCCCGCACGCCGTGTGTGGATGAGGCACGTGTGTGGAAGGAGCCACGTGTGCAAGTGGAGAGGCCGTGTGCGAGAGGAACCACGTGTGGAGGATGAAGGGCATGCGTGAGTGAACGGTCGAGTGCAAGGGAGACGTGTGTGTGAGAGAGCGTTATGTGAGGGAGATGACGGTGGGCATGCGGGAGCACGCAGCCGTCTCCGGTGTGAATGTAATGACATGGAGTGTGAGCGTCGTACACGCAGGTGTGCGTGGGTTGAATGGAGCTTGAGCGCGAGAGTGCGACGAAGACGACGACAGAGGGACAAAGGCCGGGTAGCGCCGTAGCTATTTTGAGCACCGCGCGGGTTTGCACGGCGGCGAGCGCGAGGTTCGTGCGTGCAGCGCACGAGGCCGCCACGTGCGCGCTTGCGGGAGTGAAATCCGGTCCGGAAACGCCAGCGGTGGATGTTGCCGATCCGCGGACGGACAAAGGTTAGCTGGGATAGACGAATTTGGACCGGATGGGTTCTCCACGCGAGCGTGTGTGAAGCTCCGACGGGCAGAGCATGTGTTTGTGTGGGAACCCCTCGAAACGCGAGGCTTGTTTTTTTGATGCGCACGGTGACGTCATGGCTGCACGTGTGGTTGAAATCCGGCAGGAGGGTGAATCCCTGCCGGATGGTACCGTCCAAGAGGGACGAGGTGTGTGAACAGCTGCCATGACGTCACGGGGAGTAAAAGAGCGCAGGTTCGAGTTGCCGCGCTGGTGCTGCGCATGTGGAAAAAATGGAGGACAAAAGCAAGCCTCGCTTTCGGGTGAGCAGGATTCCCAGGCAAGGGGTGGAAGACCCCCTGCCTGGGCACAGGATAACAACTAGTTAGGGGAAGGGTTAGTGATAGATAGACCGGTCTCATGGGGCAGGGGAATCCTCATGGGGCCCGTGGAATGGATTAGTTAGAGGATTGTAGTCAGATTTAGGAGGGAAATGGAAATGAGGATTTGAGACATGGACAGACGTTGAATGAGTAGTGGGGACGTAGCTTAGCTACGTAGTGTTAAAGGACGTGCTGTAGTGTAAGGGACGACGTGGGAGCACGAGGTAGTTAGGGGATTTAGTGAGCAGAATGGCAGAGATCAGCGATGGAGTGAAATGAATGGAAACATGTTGAGTGAGTGAGGCAGCGGGTCTGTGTGAATGGAGCGAATGTGGAATGCATGGTGCGATGAGTGATTGGGGGGAGGATGACTCCCGCTCAAGGGACCCGGGGTCAGAGTAAAGTGAGTTAGGGGGTAGTCAAATTGACAAAATGGAGGTCGTTTTGTTGTTGGTGGGAAAGTAGGCTCGATACCCGTTTGGAGGGGTGCAGGAGCCCTGTTGACGGCTGGGAGCGTGGCTGCGAAAGGTGAGTATCGCTGAGTGGGTACCCGGGCACCAGGCTAGTCGCCGCGGTAGGCCAAGGGCCATGGGGGCCGGGATAAGCTAGTGGGCACAGGTGCGCCCGCATGATGCGGGGGCCGGGGCGCCATTGCCGCGTGGGCAGTGTCGTGGGCACGGGTGACCCTCGGAAGGGCCCGGGAAGCCAGCCTGCCACGTGAGCGTTTCAGGGGAGTCGCCATGGAGGCACTCCCGGTGTTTAGGGAGCTGGTAGGCTCGGAGGCAGTGTAGTGCCGGGGTGCCATCGTTGGGGAATCGGCAGAGGTAGTGCCTGCCAAGGGAGCCACGCGTCCCAGCCACGAAGCCGTGTGAGGGCACGGGAAGAAAATTGGGGGGCATGGCCCGAAATTGTGAGGACACCAACACAGGCGAGGGAATCTTGGTTGTTAGAACGAGAAGATTAAGCGAGAGGCGCTTGTTGAAAGCCCCGGGGTAGTTTAAAGGTTAATGGATAGGGTAGATTAGGAAGTGTACCCCTCCGCACCATCCATCCCTTCGCTCTCGTTGTGGGCCGTTGGACCCACTTTGGGTTAGATCGCTGAAGTCTGAGGAGGCCATCCTGAGGCTTGAGTTGGGCCTCGACACAGGACGCTAGCTCTCCCTTATTCCCCTCAGGAAGGAACGTAGGGGTTGGGATAGGCTAGGGAGACGATAGGTTAGCCGAACAAGGACGATAAAGGAGGTTAGGGGACCATTTATATGAAGGGAAGTAAAAAAGAAAAACAAAAAAAAATAAGTTGGGCTAAATTGGGTTTTGACAAATTAAGGGGTGGGTATGGACAGAGACAGGCAAAGGCGATAGGTTGGGAGGAAGACAGTAGGTCGATCCGAGCCCGCCTTCCGAGTGGCCAGCACCACCGCACTCCCTCCACCGACCTCCACTGAAGGCAAAGGCTGGCCAACTTCATCGGCTGGCTGTTGTTACTTCAAGGCCTGTGCCGGCCACTTCATCGGCTGGCTGTTTACTGCAAGGCCTGTGCCGGTCAGCTTCACTGCGGCTGCGTTTGCTACGAGGCCTGTGCCGGCCAACGTCACTGCTGGCTGTGTTTGCTACAGGCGGCTTGTCATGCCATGCCTTGCCTGCCTTTGCCTTGGCCCATGCCTACTGCCCTCGTCATCTTTTGCCCCCGTTCTGTTTTGCATTCCCCCCCCCCCCTTGTTCATTGCCATGTGCGCCAGGATCGTCGCGCAGTTTGCGAGGACTGCCCTGTTGGCAGCTACAACACGGGCCTGCAGTGGCGGCCCGTGCACCGTTCTTTGTTTCCATCCATCCCATCAATAGATCCGTTGTGTTCATTGCGTGTGCCACTTGAGCTGGCACGGAGACTGCGTTGCGCAGCTCATGCGCCGTTGCGTTCATTGCGTGTGCCACTTGAGCTGGCACAGAGACTGCGTTTGCGCAGCTCATGCGCCGTTGTGTTCGCTGCGTCCATTTCCGAGGGGGAGGCCTTGGACTACGTGTGTGCAGCCGGCCACATTCCCTGTCACCTGCATCCCTGAGCCAGAGACTGCGTGCGAGCAGCCTGGCTCCCTGCTAACTGCTTTTCTCTTTGCAGAGTCCATTGATCCTGGGCCATGGAATAGTGTAAATTATAAGGTTAAGGTGTTAGTTGTGTATTGTATATGAGTGCGCCCCGGATGTGAGTCTTAGCGCCGGCAATTTATTTAAGTCGTCCGTATGCATGGGTTTGTTTAATTAGTTACTCAGCCCGTAGGTTATTTATTTTGGGGACAGGAATACCTGAATATCGCACTCAGGGATCGGAAGGTAAACGTACTAGGGGAGAACTACACATGATGGCACACGAAAATCGACGACTCGGGCCGAGTCTGTGAAAAGGGGAGGGGGTAGTGTTACGGCTGTGGAAATTCGCAATACACCATAAGGGTCCTGAGATCAGTTATGACGCTAAGTTCATGTGTATTTTAGTCCACACCTGTTGTTTAGGGGGAATATGTGTGATTCATCCGGGCCGCGACGCTTTGAGTTAGCCATTTTTCTTTTCTCTATCGTTATTTTGGATCCAACAACCTCAAACCACCCGACAACGGCAAAAAAGAACCTGCGCTAGTGCGCACCCCTCTGCGTTTGCGCACCCCTCTGCGGTGCCAAGGCTGGCACGGGAATGGGGGGCAGGGCAGCTCCCTCCCATTGGTGGAGGCCCGGCGTGAGGCGGTCGGTAGGGGAAACCCGCCCCCTTCGAGAGCCTTCTGGAAACGCCTCGAAGGGAGGTGGAGCCACGAACGGGCGGAGCCCGCGCGCGAAGGGCGGAGCCCCGCCTTACAAAGGCAAACGGACGCGAGGCTCTCTCTCTCTGATCGTGGCTCATGTTGGCTGTAGCTCTCTCTCTCTGATCGTGGCTCATGTTGGCTGTAGCTCTCTCCGAAAAGGCACCACTCTCTCTCCAAAAAGGCTCGGTCTCTCTCCTTGGGTCTCGCTCTCCAAAGCGCTCCCTTCCTCCTCTCTGCGTTCCCGGCCTGGTGGCCCGGCGCGGCTGTTGGTGGAGACGTGGACGGGAGGCGCCGCAGTGCGGCCTGTGGTGGACCTGCGCGTCCGGACGAGGGGTGGCGGAGAGGGTTCGCCGCCGCGTGGGAGGCCGGAACCAGGCGCGACCGCGCTGACGGTAGTAGGAGAGGAGGACTCGACGGTCCATGAGGGAAGTCACTTCTTTTCTTTTCTTTTCGGGCTTTTGTAGTTGTGTTTGTGGCGCCAGTCGACAAGTAAAACCTGTATAAGTGACTGTGCTGTAAATAATTGCCTTTTATTCGGTCGTAGTGCTTTCCTTTGTTCCTATTTGCCTGCTTTTGTTCCTATTTGCCTGCTTACGTGTGTGAAATAAAGTGCTTGCTTGTTGAACTGTTCCCCGCGTTTCGCTTCGTCCTTTCCTTTGTTGAATCTCCATCTTGCATCACGTAAGGGATTGATAGTGGGTTTAAAACACCCGGTAACCAATCTGAACCGTCAAGGTCGACGATAACTCCGCTCGGTTATCCCTGTAGCACGGAATGAGCCGCTTAAGCGGTTTGTGTCCGGAGTCGACCTGTGGCGTGGTACAACCCTCGGTAGGTTACCCGTGCGAGTACTTAGGTATATCGACTTTCGGCGATTCACCCCATTTCGCGCGGGTAGAATGCGGACTGGGTTGTGGTGAGGTTAAACCCCCACCCGTGACTAGCTCCTTGGCGATAGTTCCAGGAGGGTCACGACTGAATTGTCCGTTCTGGTGGGCGACGCGTCGCGATTCGAGTTACGTGGCCGATTGCAGCCGGGCGGGCGAAATTCGTACAATATTATATATATATATATATGAAGCCCGCGAGGAGAAGTGATGTAAGCGACATTTTTTAATGATATGATGATAATAGGTTCGGATGATAGGGTCGGGGTAAAATAAAGCTATATGGCATCAACTCCAAATGTTCGATTAGTCCCTTGCATCACTCCTCTCTCGCGGCACCTCATATATATATATATATATATATAATATATAATATATACATAACATACATACATCCACACATATACAGCTCTGGAAAAACGACCACTGCAAAATTTCAGTTTTTCTGATTTTACTATTTATAGGTATGTGTTTGAGTAAAATGAACATTTTTGTTTCATTCTAATAAACTACTGATAACATTTCTCCAAATTCCGAATAAAAATAGTCATTTACAGCATTTATTTGCAGAAAATGACAACTGGTCAAAACAGTCTGAAGACGACGATGGTTCACGAGCGGTATTTGACGTGTAGATTTGTTCAGAAGTCAAGGATGAGACAATGGATAATGTTTGACCAAGTTATAAAAATGATCAACATGATGTGGTACGAGTGACAGGTTATTAGCTGCAAAATGTCGAAAACCCGGTTTCGTTCAAACACTTTCAAAATTGACCTTTGCATAACCTTTAAAGGTCACAAACAATGTTGTGGACATTAAATAAGCAAACGGATACGTGCTATAGCTGAATGGAGTTAGTTCGTCGAAGAAGGTCGAAAACTCGGTTCGATTCCCCCAACTTTGAAATTTGACCTTTGTGAACTTTAAAGGGTCAAAGGTCAAGGATTATGACCTTTGGTGCAAAACTTCCTCTGGAACATTCCAGGAACAATATAACGTCATATAGGCTATATGGACTTCGCACTCCTCGGATTATCCATCTTTGATGAATCACGTAAAAACAAACTTGAAGGGGGCGCACGGGCAAGGTGTTCGAGATCGAGCAAAATGGTTTCAGACTTTAGGTGGGGAATGACCTCAAGATTATGCATAAAAATATTGTCATCCTAGCTCTCAAGTTTGGGCGGTCGTCTGATTTTTATGTCAAAATTTTCTAAGTTTCGTGACCTTGACCTTGGGCTAAAATGAAAAATCGAGCTCCGTGGGGCTATGCAGGTGCCATTGGGCCAACCAAATACCGAAACCCCTGCCAGATTCGACAAACCCCCGAGGAGAAGATGCAAATTGAAATCGGCTACCCCTAAAAAACACAATTCACAATTTTCTAAGTTTGTGACCTTGTGGCTTGACCGTGGGACGAAAATGAAAAATCGAGCTCTGTGGGCTATGCAGGTGCCATTGGGCTAACCAAATACCGAACCCCTGCTAGATTCGACAACCCCTCGGAGAAGAAATTTTTTTATGTCAAAATTCGCAATTTTCTAAGTTTGTGACTTGTGACTTGAGACGAAAATGAAAATTCGAGCTCCGTGGGGCTATGCAGGTGCCATTGGGCTAACCAAAATACCGAAACCGTCAGATTCGACAAACCCCTCGGAGAAGATGCAAATTGAATCGGCTACCCCGAAAAACATGTTTTTTGGGCGTGGCTCCGCCCATAATGGGCGCACCACGCCCATTTTCAGGAAAACACAACTCCATCATGATATAAAGCTCCACCAAAATCTTATCAGGATCGATCAAACCCACGGAGCTATGCTCGGACAGACAGACAGACACACAGACAGACAGACAGACATACAGACAGACACAACACAATAACGAATATAGTGGTCACTTATTTTTTTCGTGAAATATTTTTCGTGAACCAATAACACAAAGATTCAGTGTTTCAGACCTCAAATAATACAAACAAACAAGTTCATATTCATTTTTAAACAACACAATACTAATGTTTTACTTGGGAAGAGTTCAGAAATCAATATTTTGTGGAATAACCCTGATTTTTCAATCACAGGCTTTCTGCCGTTTGGCAAGCTCTCCACTATCTTTCATTGCTGTTGGGTGACTTTATGCCACTCTGGCACAAAAATTTAGCAGCTCAGTTTGTTTGATGGCTTGTGACCATCCATATCATCTTGATCACATTCCAGAGGTTTTCAATGGGGTTCAGGTCTGGAGATTGGGCTGGCCATGACAGGTCTTGATCTCCATCACACCTTCATTGGCCTGGCTGTGTGGCATGGAGCATTGTCCTGCTGGAAAAACCAATCCTCAGAGTTTGGGGAACTGTCAGAGCGAAGGAGCAAGGTTTTCTCCAGGAAACACTTGTACGTGGCTTGATTCATGAGTCCTTCACAAAGACAAATCTGCCCGGTTCCAGCCTTGTGAAGCACCCCAGACCATCACCGATCCTCCACCAAATTCA
>CM068956.1:165672068-165677068 GCA_035128595.1 Eptatretus atami
ACATTTCACAAATGGGGATATTTATTAAACAATATGGAAATGAGGGGAGCACGTAAGGGCAGAGTTATCCGACGATAAGAAATGCAGTCAATGTACAAGCAAAAAGCACGAAACAGTTGCTACTTATAGACGGGCCCACACACACAGACACACACAGAAATGGATCCCAATGGTCTTTATTGAAGTCTTCCAGCTCGAGGAAAGGGAGCTGGAGACCAGAGCCTGCGCTTGGACCTGTTCACTCGTGTGGTCTTCGACGATACCGGCCTGACGGGGACTCGAACCCGCAACACGATGCCACTCCAAGCACCAGGGACGGAGAAAAAGCGTCGGACGCCAGGTGGACGAGATGAGAGACGACCCAAGCACTGCCAAGCCGGACGAGTCGATCTCCAGCACCTCAAATCCGATCGCTGCCAAGCCGACCAGACCAGACGAGTCGATCTCCGGCACCTCAAACCCGATCGCCCAACCCTAACACTGTTTCCAAGGCCCTGGCGTTCCTTACATTGCATTTCTCCTGCGGGCTGGGTGTCGTGGGAAGGATCGCCGTCTGAGACGCTCGCCTCCCATTGGTCCGGGGTTTGTGGAACGTCGGTGTCTGAGACGTCTCACGCCTCCCATTGGTCGAGAGGCTGTGGGAAAGTTTGCCGTCTGAGACGTCTCGCCTCCCATTGGTCCGGGTTCATGAGAAAGTCGATGTCTGAGACGTCTCGCTCCATTGGTCGCGGGTTCGTGAGAAAGTCGATGTTTGAGAAGTCTCGCCTCTCATTGGTCGCGGGGAACATTACATCTCTCTGGGGCGGAGTCGGAGCTCTGGTGGCCGAGGAAACTCTGCCCACGTACGTGGTCGAACGCACGTAGACAATGGTGTTGGTGTGAGGAAGCGAGGTGAAGGCGTGTTGTTGTAAACGAATCTCCGCAGCGCACACACGTAATTCCCGTTAGACACAGGTAGAGGGCCCTAACTCTAAACACACATTTACCGATATAACTGTTCTATAGGGACCCTGGCTGTTGTGAGCGATGGGTTCCAGATTCGTAACAGTATCTTTGTTAGTGCCACCATCTCCGGACCATAAAGGTAGGCCAATGTTGCACATGACATCAGAACCTTCGCTTTCAATTTCCTTGATATCTTTCTGTCTGCCATTACTCCCAACCAAAACTCTCCCTTCGTTCCCTTGTACAACTCTTCCACAAACCTAGCTTCTGCTTCCGGCACTCCCAACCATCTCAGTCTCGCCATGACCATCTCTCTCGGGACAGTGTTGTTGGCCTTCTCCGGGTCCACAAATCTCAATGGCATTTCATTTTGCACCTCCAACCTCTTCTCCACCAACTGTCTCAGCATGAACATCTCATCTGTCATCTTCCTACCTTTTCTAAACTCCTGCTGCTCTTCTTCAATCTTCAATCTTCAAGACTTAGGAGCGTAATGCCCCCGTACTTCCCCGGGTCTTGAACATCACCCTTCCCCTTCCATATCAGCACAATTAACCCTGTCCTCCACTCCTCAGGGACTGAACCCTCTTTCATACATACATTCAACAGCCTCTGTACACCCCACGACAACTTCTCCTGCTCCAATTATCATCTCTGTACACACTTCATCAATGCCTGGCAGTCTTCCCTTCTTCATCCTTCTCAATGCCATCTGCACCTCCTCCTCCATGATTTCCACCAAATCCACTTTCCCCTCTTCATAACAAGATAGCTTGCTCCAGCTCCACAAAATATCCTTTCCACACTTTCAATACTGCCCCCTCTCTGTCACGAGCCTAGTGCCCCCATCCTAAATCACCGCCACCCCTGCACGTCCTGACTATCCCCATCCCTGTCATGAGGTAGTTTATAAACCATCCTCTTCCCACAATCCTCTTCCAACTGGTTGTACACCTCCTCCTCCAAATCATTCCTCACCTCATCCACAACTCTCCTTGCTGCCTTCTTATTCTGCCCATACAGGTGCATCAACCCTGCATCCGGTTGGCTCTCTCTATCCTCTTCCAAACCTCTCCTTTTCACAAACTGCCTTTGCTACCTCCTCCGTCCACCACATTTGGTTTCTATCCCTGGATGATGCACCCTTTCCTGACGTTCTCCCACACAAAACTTCTGCAATTCCCCTAAACGCCTCTCCGTACTTCTTCCACTCCTCCTCCAAACCTTCCGCTTCTTCGCGAAGTTGCTCACACCGAGCCCACAACCTCTCCTTGTACTCCATGATGACATTTCCCCAATACATCCCCCACCTAATAATATTCTGACCCCTGCTCTTAGTCTCTCTCCTTCCTTCCATCCATACCACAAACACCACAGGCTTTTGCTGGGTGGTAATATGCTCTCCCACCACTGCCTTACAATTATTAACACTCCACAACTGTCACTTCCTTCCCAACACCAAATCCAGTTCTGTTCTCTGTTGTCCACTCCTCCAGGCAATCTTGTGGCTTTCCCACTTTTGAAAGAATGAACCAGCTATGGCTAAGCCCATTCCTCACCACCAGCTCTTGACCCTCTCAATTCCTCGTTCCCCAACCAAATTTACCAACACATTCCTCTTCACCCGGCTCCGCTTCTCCCACATGTACGTTAGTCTCCTGCAATGCAAAGCATCACCTCCAGCTCAACCATTCCCATCATCCTGTCCAGTGCATTCCTGAATTCCTGCTTCTACGCCCAAGTCCTTCCCATTTGTGGTTTATTATCTGTTCGGCTCATTATGCTTGGGCGAAAGCATTTGAAAGTTTTGCACACAGATAATGCCAAAAATCAAAGGTTTGGTCACATGATGCCAACAAGTACCCATTCAACTCCCCATGTGGCCGACACTATCCTTGAAAAGTTTGTTGGCGACCAATTAAAAGTGGTAAAATACCAAATAGATTACCCTTACCCATATTCTGAATTTCTCCCTGAAATCACAAAATATATTAAAGCTGAAAAAATTTTTTCCCCCATTAACTCCATGGACAACAACTATCGCAACCTACAAGTTTGTCGAAACCAATGAAATGTATGCGTTATCGAGTGATTTGATTTTGACACATTTAGGACACCCCCCCCCCCCCACCCACCGTCAGCAAGATCACTTCTGCCACCATATCCACCCCCATCTTTGCATCTGCCTATTTTTTTTTTTTTTTATTATTTGACTTATTCTGCTATTTTTGCCTTACAATAATTTTTTATGCTAATTTGGGACTGGCCCTAATATATATAAATTTTATAATTTATAGCTTATATTTTATAATTTGCTTTGCGCTTATTACTATAATAAATAATATTTTTTTTTGGCCTATTTTTTTTGCTTATTTCGCATTTTTCGGCTATTTTTTCCTATTTAAATTTTTAATATTCTTCGCTCTTGCTATTTATTTTTTTCAATTATTAAATTATTATTTATATATTTATATTTTAATATATTATATTATATTAAATGAGGCTATTAAATAATAATTTGGGTTGTGGCTAATATTTTTAATTTTAATTAATTTTATTATTATATATTAGCTTCTTTAATATAAATAATTATCATTTACAATTTTATTTATTTATATATTTTTATATATATATATTATTATTTTTAATTTAATATAAAATATTAAATATATTATATCTATTTACAAATTAATTAATTTTATTATTATATATATATTTTTTTTATTATTATATATATTTTTTAATTTTAAGCTATATTTTTTTTAAATAATAATATTGCTAATTTGTTAATTTTAATTTTTTTATTCTTGTCTTTCTTCTTCCATTGTACTTATTACCTCCGCCACCGAAGTTTGTGTGGAGGTTATGTTTTCACTCCTGTCTGTGTGCAAGATATCTCAAAAAGTTGTGGACGGATTCAGACGAAATTTGGTGGGCAGGTTGGGTGTGTTACAAGGACAGATATATTTGATTTTGGTGAATATCCACATCTGGATCCCGATACTATCATTTTCGAAGCGATTCTTCACCATCGAGAGAAAGAGCCAAAAACGATATATAGCATTACATCTCAAAAAGTTGTGGATGAATGACAAAACTAGGTGGACGAGTCGGGTAGGTGACAAGGACAAGCCGATTCGATTTTGGTTGAGGTCCGGATCCAGATCTGGGCTATCAATGGGATGCACAACGTAAACTGTTCAGCCTGGAGGAGGTATGCGCTCTCCCGAGTGCCATTCCAGTTTACATTGTGCCTGGGTGTGTTTTTGTCTGCCTTTTCTCCTCATTCTGTAGGTCTGCAAAGCTGTCATTTTGTGCCGACACTCCTGTAGAAAAATAGTACCGAGCTCACTTTAAGATCAAGGAGGCCAGGAAACATCGCATGCATTCAGTTAATTTGTTAATCAAATGTCCAAATGACCTGAAGGTAAGTAAATATTAAACTTCATGCTATGTGATCCTTACATGCAGAGAAGTCAGGACTGGATTAACATGAGCTATTTTCACGATGCCTGGAATGTGTGTAACGAGTGTGAAAGTTAAACAGACACTTCACAAAGGCAGGCACAACCATGGACATTTGTTGACTGAATGTCGACCAACTGCCATGAGAAGCAGAGCAATGTTGATGTTTTGGCCGTGAGCTCCATTAGAGATCTGTCTTGCTCGGATGAAGGGCTAATGCACGAAACATCTGCTATACTTTGCTCTAGCCGGCAGTCAGCAAATATTTCATTAAAATAGCAATTACAGTGCAGTTAAAATTTTGGCAGTTATTTAGTTTTTTTTTAAGTCTTACATTTATGTTGCTGTACAGACCTGAACAAAGAACCTTCCGAATTGCCTAGAGGTATAATGAAGTCAGAATCAGGAAATGGGAGACAGAGGGAGCAATTGCTCCTGAAGGAGAGCACGAGAACAACGACTGCATTGTTTTGGCAAACTCCAAAATATACGAGTTTGTTCTCATTGAAAATGTCTTCACAAATCAGCAACCACGTCAGTCCTTTCAAAGATGCGTCATCCGAGGTACAAACCATGCCAAAACAGGTAAC
>CM068956.1:165682068-165684879 GCA_035128595.1 Eptatretus atami
GTGGTCTCATCGCCAGTGATCACTGTGTTGAAGAAGTTGAGATCGCTGTTCACAGTCTCCAGCATGTCCTGTGCAATCTCCAAACGGAGTTGCTTCTGCTCGATCGTTAGCAGCTTTGGCATGAACTTCGCTGAGATTTTCCTTAAGCCCAAATCCTCAGTCACAATGGAATGAACGGATCTAATGCTGACGCCCCGCTCGTCTGCAAGTTCTCTGATCGTGATTTGACGATCCTGCATCAGCAGGGTTCTCACTTGGTCAATGACGATCTCATTTTGGGATGTTGAGGGCCTACCAGAACGTGCTTCACTTTCCACTGATGTGCGACCATCTTTGAAGCGGTTGTACCACTCTTTTATCTGTGTGGTGCCCATTGCTTCGTTCCGAAGGCCTGTTGAATCTTGCGGATAGTTTCCACTTGGGAATCGCCAAGCTTTACACAAAATTTGATGCAGTAGCGTTGTTCAAGTTTTTCCCTCATTTTGTCAAAACATAAAATCCGACGGCGCTCACTTACACTTCCTCACTCATCGGCGGTCTGTCGGCGACTGACAGCTTCTGCAGGCGGGAAAATATTCACGCATACGGATTAGGATCGCCTACATACGTGGCACGGCTAAACACGGGGCGGCTCCTAGCTTCATTTGTTTACGCACGAAAAATTAAGGTTGGATACTTTTTGAACACACCTCGTACAATCCTATCCTCATGTTGCAACATTAAATGTGCTGCCAACAAATGTCGACATGCATTCAGCATGTGGCAAGAGAGATGCTTTCTTACAATGAGCAACCTGGCCGAGAAGACGCTCCACCAACCTCAAAATTTAACAGACAGTAAAGCAAACGTCAAACGTCTTGTCAAGGTACGCAAATTGGTATTTTGCTACTTTTAGGTCACGTATCAGCATGTGCTGCCAAGGGAGAACATTTTTTGAAAATACAACAGGAAAAACCGTTGCAGTACATGGTCCTTGGCTAACAGGCGCAATCTTGGACTATTCGCCACTCCGACGCAGGATACTCAAATGGCTCATTCTTTCCAGTGAGGCGGTACTCATTTTGCCAACCTCAGAATGATGACAGGCAAAGTCAACCCAGTTGCTGTGATTTTTAACGGCACGAATGGGGCTGAAACTCAGGACCCTTAAATCTGAAGCCAGACACTTTAACCGTGCAGCCAAGACCAGGCTTTGGGCATCGCAGAAGTGGGCGATTTATCATCTATACTAGTAAAAGGCAATGCATGTGCGTGTCTCTTCCATAACTCCAAAACCATGAAACCTAGCAGCCTGAAACTTTGCATGCATACCAAGAAACCTCCAAGGAAGTACAAGAGAGAAAATTGTGTGTTTTGCTGAATTAAAACACCCCTTTTGAAGATAATTAACGGCCTTATTGAATTATATCCTTCATCATGCGATCCTCGGCCACCTCGCTGTTTGGGGTCTTGAGGAGTTTCCTCGCTGGGGTCTGAAGCCGCCATGTTTTTTGGCCTGGATGTAAGCTCCAGATTTGAAAGCATCAGCAGTTCCGACTCCCCCAAAAAGTGTTTATTTGTCCAATTCGGACATAGCACAGGCGTTTCCAGGTGCATAGTTGTATCGAGGGCAATTGGTAATCGCTTGCCAAGCCAGGCGTTCCGTCGGAGTACTTTAGTGCTTAAGCCACTTACTGAGCCGCACAGTACAGTTCGTGTCCTGATCAGGATGTACAGTCGACAGTTACTACAAGGTAGAGAGGTACACATACAGCACACACGGACGTGGTACATTGGATAGATTTGGATCTGTACGGACTCTCTGCGGGTGTGTGGACATGCCATGCCTGTTATGGGTGATGTCGTGGCAAAGTTTCATCTCGTATCTTGTGGAGGTTCTATCAGGTTTTCCTTTGTCCTCGCACCTGTTTCTAAAGCATTTGGTTTTCGGATTTGCTTTACAAAGGTTACATGTTTCTTTTTGTGAGTTTCAAAGCAAAATACATTTGACAACACCGGGTTTTCAAGCCATTTGCAGTATTAACGTGTTTTCTGAATTACAGAGCCAATTTTTTTTTCCACCAGTCACACGCAGCTGTTTATAAAGAATTATGTTTGTGATCATATCCTTGAAACATCGAAATGAATGTGACGTTTTTTAGTGAAAGCTACTCAAGGTTTTTGGGTTGTATGCAGTACGTACTGTAGTCGGTAATCAAACTGACTCCAACCTGCAGATACCCGAAAAATTACCGATGTCGGCCAAGCGTGTGTGTGTGTGTGGTGTGATTGTGTGTGTGTGTGTGTGTGTGTGTGTGTGTGTGTGTGCATTAAAAAAAAACGGGTCTGAAGGGGTCTACAGAGAGAGTTTACAGTGGGGGGGGAGTGGGTTTCCCTCCCCAAAGAGGCATTTGCTTCTTCTCAAACGATACACACAATTCGATGAAACGTCACGACCACCTTCATCACACATGACGATACCAAAGTTTGTTCATGACATGAGAAAAACTGCTCTAAGGGGATTGCCCACCAAAATATGTATTTGCTTTCTTCTCTCAAACTACACATATAATTCCGATGAAACTTGACCACATCTTCACCACCCATGATGTCTAAAGTTTGTTCAACACATTAAAAAGAAAAAAAAAAAATGAGCAATCAGAGATTGCAAACCCTCGCCATGACTTCTTTTGAGTGGTGTATTTATTTATAGTTTTTAGAGTAAATCCAATATGGCTGCCAAGCCATGCGACCTATGATGTCATATATGTGTGACCCTTTGTTCTTCATGGACACGCGGTCATACGTGTAAAGTTTTGCCTCGATCTGTTC
>CM068956.1:165688234-165702806 GCA_035128595.1 Eptatretus atami
GATAAATGTAGGCTGTAGTTCAAATAATGCAGATCACAGAGTATGAAAGAACTTATCCTAGCAAGCATTACGAGATATGAATCACTCCTTCCAAGCATTTACACTGGATATATTAGGACATGTATATGAAGCTCAAAGCAGGCATGAGAGTCAGTCTAAAAAAAATTAGCTGAAAAAAAACGATGGGCCGAGGCCGAAAAAAATTTTAGGCCGGGGTTCGGGCGCCCGCCGCCGACGCTAAAGTTCCAGGTGTCTCCCTGCATTTATCTGCATTCCTAGTGTCCTTTTAGAGATTTGTTAGTTTGTCCTTGTACAGGTAAAGCCTTGAAGACATCATTTACGACATGAAATTCACTTGCATTATTAATCATTGTTGTAATTAAATTGTGATGTCAATCTTGTACCATCATGATTCAATGTGGTACTATTCTTCTGTCTTTTATGAATTAACAAATGACAATATTATACACGTGCATAATAGTGGGCATAAATTTCCAGTTGCATTCCGTTTGCAGATAAGTGACTTATATAAGTTGCACTAAACGTTTTGAATAAGTCACATTGGTACACTGTGCTCCACTAGTTGTGATTCTGAGTCTTACGTCGCGACGCCTAACAACTGAACATGTACTTCTTGTCTTTTGGCTTCAGGTTTGCTTTTTCTTGCTTGCCTTGTGGGAAGTCTTTGCTTCTTGCAGCCCTCTTGTCATTCTTTGTCTTGCGCTGGTCCAACATTACTGAGGCACGCTGCGACCCCTTCTCGCCTTCTTTCTGCTCTTTGTCCTCTGGCTTCGGCCAGTCTGCTTGTAGGTTTGTAGGTCCCCTCATGCTTCTTGCACAGTCAGTCTCATGACTGTGCTAGTTTTGTCTGTCCTACTGCGTAGTACTTCCACTGCGTTTTTCCTGATGATCGAAGATTGTATTGAACCCATCCATGCGCTGTGGTCTCCTGTTTAGTCGTGTGTCTGACATCCAGACATCTCCCATGAGATTAAGGCTACTCTCACTTGGCCCATGGAAGCAGGACAGCAGAGCCTTCCCATTCTTGAGAGAAGGGGGTACTTTCCACCTTCAAAGCCTTGGTCCATCAGTCGTCGATGCGAGCAGACTCATCTCCTGAGCTGGTGGCAGGCTAGAGTCGATCTGGAAACTCCGAACCTCCAGTTCAAAGGCATCACATTCCTCTGGTGCAAGGACATTGGTCACCAGCGTGGCAACTTCAGGAGCTGCTCCTGGCTGACAGTGTGCCCTCTGCTGAGTGGATCAATTGCTGAGGCTTCTGAGGACAGCATTATGCAGGGCATTTTCTTCTGGAGTACTTTCCACATGTCACATAGGCCTTCTCCACACTCTGCAAGAAGTCATGCACTTCTCCATCTCACTGGCAGTGTTGACAATCTCAGACACACCAACTCCAAGAACATCTTCTTCCCTTGTAGCAGGTTGGCTTTCTCATCCAGTCGAGGTCTGAAGTCTCTTGCTGAGATGGCAGCTCTCTGTTTGGCAAAGCAGGCCATGAACTCTCGGACAAGGTCCACCTGGTGTCATTGAGCTTGTGGATCAGTGGGGCCTTCATCTCAAGACGAGGACGTACTTCTTCAGCCGCGGAACACTGATGTATAAACATCAATATCAGTCTCATCATTTCTTCTTGCGGAAGACTCGCTGCAGTATACGCTCCTTTTCGTGCCTTGCCATCTTTGGTCATATTCTTCTTCTCAGAACATCATGGATCTGGCGTATTCTCTCCTTGGCTTTTGTGTCTACGTGCTGCGATGGTAGACTCGACAGTGACAACCGTGACAAGTAGTGTGTGCGATCAGCTTGAGAGAGGAAGCCAAGAGTAAGACAACAAAGCATCCCACAGCCGCAGAGTGTCAACACTACATCTACACAGAGAGCCACCTGTGACTGACCTCCGCTCTGGCATGTATACCTACACCAATCAGCCCACAGATTCTGCAAGAACTGCTTTAAGTCATGACCACTTGAAGTCATTGTAGATGTCAGGAGCATGCGCTCTGCGAAGTTGTCGAATGGTCGCTCAGCTTCTTGGACGCATTGTGAGCATGGGTACAGGAGTCCCCATCTGTCGTCATGTGTGGGGCATTGTTTTCCTGATGCGAACTTCGACTCCTGACTTGGATCCCGCATGACTGAGCGGAGTCCATGAGATGATATGCAGTTC
Source organism: Eptatretus atami (assembly GCA_035128595.1). Taxonomy (NCBI): domain Eukaryota; kingdom Metazoa; phylum Chordata; class Myxini; order Myxiniformes; family Myxinidae; genus Eptatretus; species Eptatretus atami. The sequence continues at coordinate 165,690,423 of CM068956.1, forward strand.
TTCCACGTAGCTCATACTTCTTCAACAAGTCAACCAGTTCCTGGTGCAACGAGGCACTGTCCACTTTGATCACAACAAGGGACTCTAGATGCTGCACTATGACCTGCTTATGCAGTGGGCTGTAGTAACTGGCCGACACATAGACCCTCTGATGGTTTGTGCTTGTTGACTCATCCATGTTCAGAGAGAGTATTCCCTCTGCAGTGCTGATATCAACTGGTGAGTTACGGTATGTCCTAGTCCAAACCTAAGCTTGTAGGAAGCAATGTCCTGTCCATTGTGAGCTGACCAAGGGCCTTTGCATCCAGGTTGAGTGCTTTGGCCAGGCTTATCAGTTCAGGGGCAAGGCTGAATGGTAGGGAATGCTGTGCAGAGAAAGGCAAGGACCATGGTTTGAGCCATTGGATACCCTGTCACCTATTGGTCGCAGCGCATCGGTGTACAGGGGATGGGCAGTGAAGCAGCAGCAAGAGTAGCAGAAGGTGAGGAAACACCTGGAGAAAAAGCAAAACCCAAAGCCATGCAGAGTAAAAAAAGAAAAGCCAATCACCATTTATAATACGTGCTTCAGAAGATGAATACAGTGACCGGTACAGTGATTACACTAAGCCTCAGACTTTAGTCATTGCATGCTATTGGTGGAAACAGATTGACCCAATTCTGAGTTGTGGCTTGCTTGCCATTACATAATTTATTACTGTAGTGAAAGTGCACCACACCACACTACACTACATTGACAGCATATGATGTCTACTGTGTACATGTATACTGATAACTGTACATGTATAAAGCCCAAGCTATATTTACCAGGAAGACTGTAATTGGATGCCCGGTTCTCTGAATATCACGATGCTTCTTGCTCTCCGCATGGATTCCAATGACTTTACCACGTCCTCCATAAACAATCTCCTTTGAGCCATGTGCATACAAGCCTTTCCTGGCTGGGCTATCTTTTGAATGGAAGCCCCACAAGCACCGTACCGCATGGCATACGCTCCAGCCATTCCCACTTCCAGGAATTCTTGCAAGTCTTGTCATTAGTGTAGCCAAACAAGCCATCACAATCCCGGGAGCCTGCGGCTACTGAATGCGGCCATGTTTTAGAAGCGACCTTGGCCTTGCACACTCGGAACACCACACCTCTAGGCTAGCTCGATTAATGCTGCTGTGACAGTTTCAGGAGTTAATGCGGCGGTGGTCCGAATTTATGTTAATGATCTGGCAATGACGTCAGTGCAGAGTCCGGGAATCTGTATTAGGGACCTTGGAATACTTTTTTTATAAAGATCTCGGCGGCGTGAAATCACTCCAACATTGACTTAACCCCCCCCCCCCCATACCCCCTATTTTTCTCAACGGATGTGTGCTTAACTCAGACGTTCCTGGTATAAATTCGCGAAATTCCGCGAATTCGCGAATTTTTCACTGCCGGTCAAAGGGGTTAAAGGGTTCTGTGAGGTGAAATCCATGTTTATGGATTTATGGGCTGTACTATACAAAACATGATGATGGTCATAACTGAAATATATATGCAGTAAGCTTTGACTTAAGTGCAATTCATTAGAATGCATCTTAATGTACCCTGCCCAGGCAAGAAATTAAGAACACCAGAAACAAAATAAAAATTATTATTACTCGTGTTCACAAGCCATTCTGGTGGTAATAATTTCGGGTTGTTGGCGCGCGCAGCTCGCTCTGCCTGCTTGCTAAAATGGCCGAGGGCGTCCATTGATACTTCACTGTTTCGCACGAGTGGGCTATCTTGCTCCGCTTTACGATCTTTGCTTTTACATCACTGAAAAAAAAATAAAACTCATTCCCATGAGGAGTATTTGCTACGTGCCAAGTTTCAATTTCTTCCTTGGTGCGTTTAGTACGAGGTCCAAAGTTTTTCAGTTTTTCCAATATGCCTGTCATACCACGTGAACTATGACATAATTTTCATTAAAACATTCTACATGAGTAGTCGCACAATGGTGAACATTTGTCTCAATCCGACAAGCGGGTTACAGAGAAAAACATGAAAGTTAATGCGGACAAACGGACACAAAATGGACAAATGCAATACGCTCTCCTTGGGGTGAGGGTAACAAGAGAAGTTGATGCAGCCATCGGAAATCCCACGCTTCCCACCTCAAGCCAAGTTGAAGATGGCAAAACTCCACGAATAACCCAATATCAAATCTTGAGATTAAAAATTTTGTTTTGACCCATGTGAACGAAGTCTCCACCCCTGGGGCATGAACGGGGTCAATCGAAAATAAAAAAAAAAAACTTACACATTTCATTCCCCCAATGTTGACTGCAATCACAAAGTTTCATTCAGAGTTTTTAAATGTGGCATAATTGCATTTTTTTTGTACCAACCCGGGGGGGCGGGCCAAAAATGATACGGCTCTTGCACCTTCATGCCATGTAGTGATCATTCCAAGTTTCGAGAATTCTGCCCAACTATTCGGAGAGATAGCGTGATGAACGGACGGATCAGATTACAATATCTTCCCGTTTTTTTTTCCAAAAACGTGGGGATATCATTGGAATTGAGCAGCACCATCAGTTTCACAGCAGAGCAAGAGTTGAAAGGAATCATAAGACACAAATTTAGTACTGTCGGACCGCGACATTCACGGTTCTGCGATTCGTGGACCACGCATATTCGCCGGTTCATAAAATGTGACCTGCTTCTACATTCGCGTTTTGATTTTCCCTTGTGATCACAAACCGTCGGGAACCTCTCCCGCTTTTCCCATTGAAACAATGCCCTGACATTCGCAGAATCATTAAGAAAATGTTTGTGTGTGCTGCCATTTTTTCTCAGGAATGGCCAAACAGATCTTCGTCAAACATTAAGAGGTCCATCAGTGAATGTCAGGTGTTTTAGGCAAAAAAGAGAAAAAAAAAGAGAAAAGTTGGTGATGTATAATGTTTAAATCGCTTTATTTCTCTCATTGTAGTTCTGTGAAAGGTATATTAATGATCTCCAATCCCATTCCTTCGTGGTGTAAGGAAGTGTTTTAAGACTCCACAAAAAAAAATTGATTTTTTTTTTTTTGTATACCTTGTCAAGGCTGTATGACAGCTAACACACAACGCACATCAAGGGGGCATGAGACAAGAGGGAGTGGGAAGGACAACAATGGGAACAGAGACATAGGGAGATCTGTGGATGGGAGGGATGGGAGGGGACATGGGGAATAGAGATGGACATTACAGGGACTTTCAGAAGGAAAGCAGGGAATTTGAAGGAGGTGGGTTGGGTGGATTATCGGGGTAGAAAGGTCGAGGATTTGGATGGGGTGATAAGGTGTGTTGAACAGCTGTTTTGAAGGCCTGGAGGAGAATGGAAGAATGATGATGGGAGTTTTTCAAAGATAGGAAAAGAGGAATGAAAGTGAAGTGAGGCAGTGATTCGTGATTTTGGTAGTTTTACCAAGGGGTTGTTGGCGGACTTGAGTGCTGCGAAATGTGATGGGACAATCGCAGAGAGAGCGGGGGGCAAGTGGAGAGAGCGGTAGAAGACAGAAAGACCACGACCACCTGCGGTGAGAGAGTGAGAGGCCCAAAGACTCAGCTCATTTGGGAGATGCCATGATCCGAAATGCCTTGGTTTCTCGCCATGAGCCGAGAAAGGTGGAGCAAGAGCCGACCAGAGTCGAGACAAGTACTCATCAGCGTGAGACAAAAGCTTTGTAGTGAGGAGCTCAGGTGGCGGAAGCTTGACGCGAGTTCCAGTCTGCACTGGCTTTGGAGGCGAGGTTTGAAATGTGGATTTCTTCAAAATGCCAACAGGAATAGAACAGCACCGGGCAACGCCAGGTATCCCTGCTCGTATAACAATAACCGATAGAAACCCGTTTGCCCCATCAACTTCCCAATGGGTAAGAGTGGGAAATTTTGATTGGCTACAATATCTAACTCCACCAACTATGATATTTAAAGGAGATACTATTTTCCCAAACTTGAAGGACTGTGGTCCAACGGTGAAATTCACTTAAAACACGAAAAGCGCATGCACGTACACACAAACAGTGGGATTTTTGTTTTGAACCTGTCATTGGACAAAATGACCATTTCAAGATGTGTTTGGGCCAGTTCAAATTGAGAAAATGAAAGTAAATGAAGAAAAAAAACAACAATTTTTTTTTGACCCTAATCTTTGCACGATTTAATGACAAAACAACACTCTGCATCATAACTGGACATCGAAACACAACTGTGACAAATGTTTACATGGAAATGCTAACCAATTTTGTAACAAAGCACACAAATGGTCTTCAGCATCAAAGATGAGTTCGTTCACGACTATGGGGCTCTGGAAGGTCTGAGGTCACAAAGCAATGTTCATATTGTTACGGTGCCGGGGGTCGGCCGCGAGCAGACCGCTCTACGGAGCCGCAAGTCGAGTCGCACGCCCAACGATCGCCCGGAATATACATCGCCGCCCGGATAACTCTCGAGGCCGACGGTGTTGTGCAAGAACCGAAATACGCCAATGGGCAGACCACGTGGGGTTGGGTCGATTGCCAATCTTCAATTTACCTAAATACCCACGTGATCCAACTACCGCGGGAATTCCACCCTCGACGGAACTCGTACGGAACAAACCGCCGAGGCGAGCCTGTCCCGTGCGCGATTCCGAGCAGCTTAATCGCCGAGAACCGTCGTCCAAATGTCCCCCCTTTACGGCAAAAACCAACGGCTTTCTAACTCCAACACACAAAATGCTCAATCAATGAAAGAATCGACGCGACGAGCTGAAAACATTTAACAATTGGGGTATTTATTATATAATGGGGAACTAGGGAAGCACGTAAGAGCAGAACTATATCGACTATACGAAATGCAATGCAATCATTTCCAGCACACAAAGCATTTAACAGTTTCCTACTTGTTAGACGGGCCCACGGACACACGTACGCACACACACACACACACATACCCAAGAAATGGTGGCTGATGCCTTTACGAAGGACTTAAACTCAGAGGACAGATGAGCTGAGACCCAGAACCTATCTCGAACCTCTCCACCTCGTGTGCAAGAGAGAGATACATCTTCTTCCTTGGTAGCAGGTTGGCTTTCTCAATCCAGGTCGAGGGTCTGAAGTCTCTTGCCTGAGGATGGCAGCTTCTCAGGTTTGGCAAAGAGGCAATGAACTCTCGACAAGGTCCACCTGCTGGTCATGTGAGCTTGTTGGATCAGTGGGCCTTCATCTATCAAACAGGAGGAACGTACTTCTTCAGCAGCGGAACACTGATGATAGAACATCAATATCAGTCTCCAATCAATTTTCTCTTGCGGAAACTCGCTGCAGTATAACGCTCTGCTTTTCGTGCTTGGCATCTTTGGTCATATTCCTTCTTCTCAGACATCAAATGGATCTGGCGTATTCCTCCTTGGCTTTTTGTGTCTACGTGCCTTGCGATGGTAGAACCTCGACAGGTGACAACCCCGTGACAAGTAGTGGGGGGGGGTGTGCGAATCAACTTTGAGAGAGGAAGCCAAAGAGAAAAGCAACAAAAGGCATCCCAAGCCGCAGCAGTGTCAACACTGACATCATACAAGAGAGCCACCTGTGACTGACAATACACGCTCGTGGCAATGGTAATAGCCTGACAACCAATCAGCCCCACAGATTTCTGCAAGAACTGTGCTTTAATCAGGTACCACTTGAAGTCATTGTAGATGTCAGAGAGCATGCGCCTCTGGAAGTTGTCGAATGGGTCGCTCAGCTTCTTGGACGCATTGTGAGCATGGTGACAGGAGTCCCCCGATTCTATGTCCAACATGTGTGGGGCATGTTTTCCCTGATGCGACTTCGACTCCTGACTTGGGATCCCGCATGACTGAGCAGGAGTCCATGAAGGATGGATATGCAGTTCTTCGCAGGTAGCTCATACTTCTTCAACAAGTCAACCGTTCCTGGTGCAACGAGGCAGCTGTCCACTTTTGATCACAACAAGGGACTTCTAGATGCTGCACTATGACCTGCTTATGCAGTGGGCTGTAGTAAACTGGCCAGGACACCATAAAGAACCCTCTGAAATGGTTTGTGCTTGTTGACTCATCAATGTTCAGAGAGAAGTATTCCCTCTGCGCAGTGCTGAATCAACTGGTGATGTACGGTATGTCCTAGTCCAAACCTAAGCTGTTGTAGGAAGCAGATGTCCTGTCCATTGTGGAGCTGACCAAGGGCCTTTGCATCCCAGGCTTAGTGCTTGGCCAGGCTTATCAGTTAGGGGCAAGGCTGAATGGTAGGGAATGCTCGTGCGAGAGGAGGCAAGGACCATGGTTTGAGCATTGGATACCCTGTCAGCCTATTGGTCAGCAGGCATCGGTGTACAGGGGATGGGGCAGTAGAAGCAGCAAGTGCAAGAGGTAGCAGAGAGGTGGAGGAGAACACCTGGAGAAAAAGCAAAACCCAAAGCCCAATGCAAGAGTAAAAAAGAAAAGCCTAATCACCATTTAATAATACTGTGCTTCAAGAAAAAAAAAAAAAAGTGGGGGGTGAAAATACAGTGACACAGGTAGACATGTGATTACACTAAGCCCCTCAGACTATTAGTCCATTGCCAGGTGCTATTGGTGGTAAACATCAGAATTGACCCAATTCTGAGTTGGTGGCTTGCTTGCCAATTAACATAATTTATTACTGTAGTGAAAGTGCACCACACACACTACAACTACATTGACAGCAATAGATGTCTACTGTGTACCAATGTATAGACTGATAAATGTACATGTATAAAGCCAAGGCTATATTACCAGGAAGACTGTAATTGGATGGCCCGGATTCTCTGAATAACACGAATGCCTTTCTTGCTCCTCGCATGGGAATTTCCAATGACTTGTACCCAAGTCATCATAAACAATCTCCTTTGAGCACCAATGTGCATACAAGCCCTTTCCTGCTGGCTATCTTTTGATGAAAGCCCCACAACCACGTACCGCATGGCATACGCTCCAGCCATTCCCACTTCCCAGGAATTCTTGCAAGTGTCTTGTCAATTAGTGTTAGCCAAACAAGCTACAATCCGGGACAGCCTGCGGCTACTGGAATGCGGCAATGTTTTAGCAAGGCGGAACCTTGGCCTTGCACACATCGGAACAACCACACCGTCTGGCTAGCCTCGATTAATGCTGCTGTGACAGTTTCAGGAGTAAATGCGGCGACGGTGGTCCGAATGTTAATGTTATATGAAATCTGGCATGACGTCCCCAGTGCATGAGTGCCGGGGAATCTGTTAAAAATAGGGAAACCTTGGGAATAACTTTTTTTATAAGATCGTCGCGGGGCGTGAATCACTCCAAATTGACTTAACCCCCCCCCCCCGATACCCCTAATTTTTTCTCAACGGATTGTGTGCTTAACTCAGGAACGTTCCTGGTGAAATAAATTCGCGAATTCCGCGAATTCGCAGTTGCAATTTTTCTCATGCGGTCAAGGGGTTAAAGGGAATTCTGGTAAGAGTGAAATCCCATGTTTATGGATTTATGGGCCTGTACTATACAAAACATGATGATGGTCATAACTGAAATATATATGCAGTAAGCTTTGACCTTAAAAAAAAAGTGCAAATTCATTAGAAATGCTATCTTAATGGTACGCCTGCCCCAGGCAAGAAATTAAGAACACCAGAAACAAAAATAAAAATTATTAATTACTCGTGTTCACACTGACATTAGCCTACCTTCTGGTGGTAATAATTTCGGGTTTTTGTTGGCGAGCGCAAGCTCGCTGGCTCTGCCTGCTTGCTAAAATGGCCGGACCTGAGGGCGTCCATTGATACTTCACTGTTTCGCACGAGTGGGCTATCTGCCCGCTTTAACGATCTTTGCTTATCATCACTGAAAAAAAAATAAAACTCATTCCCATGAGGAGTATTTTGCTACGTGCAAGTTTCAATTTCTTCCTTGGTGGCGGTTTCAAGAGATACAGAGGTCCAAAGTTTTTCAGTTTTTCCAAATATGCCTGGTCATAACACGTGAACTATGAATAATTTTCAATTAAAAAATTCTAATCAAATGAGTAGATCGCACCAATTGGTGAACATTTTGTCTCAATCGACAAGCGTTACAGAGAAAAACATGAAAAGTTATGTGGGAGCAAACCGGACAACAAAATGGAGCCAAATGGCAATAAACGCTCTCCTTGGGGTGATGGGTAACAAGAGAAGTTGATGGCAGCCATCGAAATCCCCACGCATTCCAACCTCAAGCAAAGTTGAAAGATGGCAAAACGTTCCCCAGGCAATAACTGCCAATATCAAATCTTGAGATTAAAAAAATTTCTGTTTTGAACCCATGTGAACCGAAGTCCTCCACCCCTGGGGCATGAAACGGGGTCAAATCGGAAAAAAAATAAATAAATAGATAAAAAAAAAACTTACAACATTTTCAGTGCACCCCAATGTTGACTGCAATCAACTAAAGTTTCATTCAAGGATTTTTTAAATGTGGCCATATTGCATTTTTTTTTGTACCCAACCCCGGGGGGCAGGGCAAAAATGATACGGCTTCTTGCACCTTCATGCCATGTTAGTGATCAATTACAAGTTCGAGAATTCTGTCCACTATTTCGGAGGAGATAGCGCTGATGAACGGACGGACAATTACAATATCTCCGTTTTTTTTTTTCCAAAAAGCGTGGGGATAATCATTGAATTGAGAGCAACGCATCAAGTTTTCAAAGCAGGAAAGCAAGAGTTTTGAAAGGAAATCATAAGACACAATTTAGTACTGTCGGACCCCGACATTCACGGTTCTGCGATTCGTGGACCACGCATATTCGCGGTTCATAAAATGTGGACCTGCTTCTAATTCGCGGTTTTTGATTTTCCCTTGTGAATCACAACCGTTCGGGAACCTCATCCGCCTTTTCCCATTGGAAACAATGCCCCTGCCATTCGGCAGATATACATATAAATAAGAAAGATGTTTGTGTGTGCTGCCATTTTTTTCTCAGGAATGGCCAAAACAGATCTTCGTCAAACATTAAGAAGGTCCATCAGTGAATGTCAGGGGAGTGTTTAGGCAAAAAAAAAAGGAGAAAAAAAAAAAAGAAAAAGTTGGTGATGTATACATGTTTAAATCGCTTTATAGTTCCTAAATCATTGTAGTTCTGTGAAAGGTAATATTAAAATGATCTCCAATCCATTCCTTCGTGGGTGTAAGGAAGTGTTTTAAGACTCCACAAAAAAAAAAAATTGATTTTTTTTTTTGTATACTTGTCAAGGCTCGTATGACAAGCTAACACACACGCACATCAAGGGGGGGCATGAAGACAAGAGGGAGGGAGTGGGAAGGACAAAACAGGGGGAACAGAGACATGAGGAGATCTGTGGAATGGAGAGGGATGGGACGGGGAACATGGGGAATAGAAGATGGACATTACAGGGCTTTCAGAAGGAAGCAGGGAATTTGAAGGAGGTGGGCTTGGGTGGATTATCGGGGGTAGAAAAGGTCGAGGATTTGGATGGGGTGATAAGAGTGGTGATGAACAGCTGTTTTGAAGGCCTGGAGGGAAGAATGGGAATGAATAGAATGAGGGAGTTTATTCCAAAGATAGTAAAAAAGAGGAATGAAAGAGTGAAGGTGAGCAGTGATTCGTGATTTTGGGTAGTTTTACGCAGAAGGGGTTGTTGGCGGACTGAGTGTCCTGCGGATGTGATGGGACAAATCGCAGAGAGAGCGGGGGGGGGGGGCAAGGCTGGAGAGGGAGACGTAGAAGACAGAAAGACCACCGACCAACCTGCGGTGAGAGAGTGAGAGGCCCCAAAGACTCAGCCCTCATTTCGGGAGATGCCAATGATCCGAAATGCCTTGGTTTCTACAGCATGAAAGCGAGAAGGTGGGAGGCAGAGCACCAGACCCCAGAGGGGAGAGCAGTACTCATCAGGCTGCAGACAAAAGCTTTGTAAGTGGCCAGGAGCTCAGGTGGGCCGAGGAAGGACTTTGCACGACGGAGGATTCGCAGTCGGCGACTGGCTTTGGAGGCGAGGTTTGAAAATGTGGATTTCTTCAAAATGCCAACAGGAATAGAACAGCCACCGGGCAACGCCAGGTATCCCTGCTCTATAACATAACCGATAGAAACCCGTTTCCCCATCAAACTTCCCAATGGGTAGAGGTGGGAAATTTTGATTGGCTAAATATTAACTCCACCAACTATGATATTTAAAAGGAGATACTATTTTTCCCAAACTTGAAGGACTGTGGTCCAACGGTGAATTCCTAACAAACAGAAAAGCGCATGCACGTACACAACAAACACGTGGGATTTTTTGTTTTGAAACCTGTCATTGGACAAAATGACCATTTCAAGATGTGTTTGGGCCAGTTCAAATTGAGAAAAATGAAAGTAAATGAAGAAAAAAAAACCAACAATTTTTTTTTGAACCCTAATCTTTGCACATTTAATGACAAAACAACACTCTGCATCATAACTGGACATCGAAACACAACTGTGACAAATGTTTACATGGATGCTAACCCATTTTGTAACAAAGCACACAAATGGTCTTCAGGCATCAAAGATGAGTTCGTTCACGACTATGGGGCTCTGGAAGGTCTGAGGTCACAAAGCAATGTCATTATTGTTACGGGCCGGGGGTCGGCCACGCCGAGCCGACCCGCTCTGACAGAGCCGCAAGTCGAGTCGGCCCAACCGATCGCCGGAATATACATCGCCGCCCGGATAACTCGAGCCCGACGGGTCTTGTGCAAGAACGAAATAGCGCCAATGGGCAGACCACGTGGGGTGGGTCGATTGCCAATCTTCAATTTACCTAAATACCCACGTGATCCAACTACCGGGGAATTCCCACCCTCGACGGAACTCGTACGGAACAAACCGCCGAGGCGAGCCTGTCCGTGCGCGATTCCGAGCAGCTTAATCGCCGAGACCGTCGGTCCAAATGTCCCCCTTTTACGGCAAAACCAACGCTTTTAACTCCCAACCACGAAATGCTCAATCAATGAAAGAATCGACGCGACGAGCTGAAAACATTTAACAATTGGGGTATTTATTAATAATAATGGGAACTAGGGAAGCACGTAAGACAGAACTATATCGACTATACGAAATGCAATGCAATCATTTCCAGCACACAAAGCATTAACAGTTTCCTACTTGTTAGAACGGGCCCACGGACACACGTACGCACACACACACACACAAACCCAAGAAATGGTGGCTGATGCTTTACGAAGGACTTAAACTCAGAGGACAGATGAGCTGAGACCAGAACTATCTCGACCTCTCCACCTCGTGTGGATCTTCAAGCTGTTCGGACCGGGCCTCCGCGAGAAGAGATCCAATCGCCGTGAGCCGCGATCCTTCCCGAGCTCCAGCGAATCCCTCTCGCGCTTCCGAACACGTGCTGGTGAGACGAGGCCGCCAATCCTTCGCGTCGATGCGTCCTATCTCGAAGAACCACCTCAAAGATGAGGCCAGGAGTCGCACTAAGCCGGGACACCGAGCCGGAGAACAAAGAGCTCCACGAGCCAATAAGAGCAGCTGAACCAGGCCACGAAGCAGAGCAACCGCTCGACGACCAGCTGGAGCACCCTTGAACCAGGCCAACACTCCTCGACCCACCAGGCCGAAGAAGAACCACGACAACCCGACACCAACTCTCCGATGAACAACTCTCCAACAAGAACCAAGGATCCCCCCAACAAGACCCAGAACAAACCCGAGCCAAGCAGAGCAAAAAGCTTACTAAAGCCTCAAGCAGAAGCCGAAGCTCTACTGAAAGTTGCCCGAACAACACAGAGGATCTCTTCTTTAATTCTATCCCCTCCCCGCTCCGGCGTGACTCATGCCTCGTGCTCCATCCCCCCTCAACCACGGTGGGAAGGGAGTTGTTGACGTCATGAATCACGGGACGGGAGGCTCTTCTTCCTCTTCGCAGAAGAGGGGGAGGGGCGATCTCCATTGTGTTATGATCATCTCCTAACTATAAATTGAATCGCAGCACACTTAATCGATTTCTGCCACTTAACAATGGAAGGTAGCTATCTAGGGAACAAGCCACTTATCGACATAACTGATTAAAGGAACCTGAATGTTGTGTGCAATCGAATTCCCAATTTGTAACAATATATTCTTTCAATTCAATTAATATAATCTACTAGTAATGGGGCGTGTGTGTGGTGTGTGTGTGTGTGTGTGTGTGTGTGTGTGTGTGTGTGTGTGTGTGTGTGGTGTGTGTGGTGTGTTGTGCCTCCATTGGAGCTTTCTGATGTGCGTGTGACACATACCTAAAATGATCGGTCGTCATGATCTCCTGAGTTGATTAACATATACTCATAAACCTACAAATATCCTGAAGAATTCAATGTTTTAAACGCCGCCATGTTAAGCGTATACTCGAGAAGCTCAG
>CM068956.1:165715266-165725272 GCA_035128595.1 Eptatretus atami
GTATTGATCGATTATGTCTGTTTCTGTTTATATTGAACTGTGGGGTATAGTCTGTTCAACAGGTGTGTTGTCTCTGTGATTCTTGTTTTATGATTTTTGCGGATATATATATTTTACTGATTTTTATTGTCCCAGTATCTACGCCAATTTCCCTGGCAATAACAACCGTAACGGAGCATATATCCAGATGCAAAGTTCTTATTTAAAAGGTCAATCAATAGAGAATGTTCCGTATGCTCTTTAGTATTGTTTAGTGGTTCACATAAGAGTTATCTCGTGTTTCTATGGTATACACTTTCATAGTCAAACTGTAATTGAAAAAGTTCAAAATATTTGTTAACAAAAAAATATCAAGTTCAGAGTTAATGCAGCGTCAGATAAAGTCATCTTCATCCATGCGTGCTCATGATCATTTCCTCTGAGTCTGTCGTTGGTGTTTTTCTACATGGTCAATGTTTCGCGTCACAGCACATAACTCGGTGCAGCCAAAAGAATTGCTTCTTGCAAGAGCAGGAAATCCACTGGCACATCGGCTCTTGCCACCAGCCGCACTTTACAAGGCTCTATAACAACTGTCGGAGTGGTGGGGAGGTCATGAACTCTTGGGACATTTCTGATTATTTTCATCATTCCATCCATAAATTAATTGGCGAGGAAGTCCGGATTGGTGGGTTTTACCGGTAACCCAAACCAGTAGCTTGGTAAGATGAGCCTTGAGAATGTGCTTCCTTCAGAGGATGCCTTTGGGTCGGGGGCAATTTTTCTCAGCCTCCGCTGATTTTCCACGAACAAGTGCCATCGTAGCTCTCCTACTGTTTGATACTGAGTCTTGTAGCGACCAATAGGCACACAAACTCTTCTAGACTGTCCACACTTCAGCGGATGTGATAAGCTGTTTGTCCCAGCTGAGCAAATGCTGGTGTATTTTCCATTGCTTTTTTGAATTTTTCCAGCGTGTTTGCTCCTTTGCCTCGATGCGGATCCAAGTTGTATCACTTACCAGTGAAAGCGTGGAATCAATGAGACCAGCAGCATGATTCGCATCAAGGGATTCATATATAGGTTGGCCAAATTCACCAAGCGCCTTCTCGTACCTGGCCACCCAGAAGCGGCATTATATCATTCACCCAAGAGCAATGGGCAGTTTTTTGGTAGAGCAAGATGAACACATTCGTGTTATCAGGAGACATGATATGTACACTTGAAGGCAATTTGGGAAACGCGCTCAAGGCATGTAGAGAGTAGTGTGTCAGCCTCTTACGGTTGCTGTCAAGATGATCAACATTTCAGGCCATTGCAGTTATGCGGCTCATTTTATCGTTGATACAACAAATGATGTCGTGCTCTCTTTGTACAAGCAAGAAGTTTCTCTGCCAAAATATCGTGAGTTGGTCTTTGTTTTCCAGTGTGGCTCAAGAAGTGTTTCAATGGCATATTGAACTTGGTGGAATCGTTGACTTCGTACGTAGCAGCAGTACTCATCTTCCCTTGCCTTCGGTTCTAGTTTTGGCTTCAAGGACTGCTTTATGTTGTAGCGATCAAAGACAACAGTGCACATAAGTGTAACCTTTTGGCTTTGCTTACAACGGATTTCACAAATTACAACACATTAGTGATGTTCTGACTTGACCAACTCGTGTACCAAATCGCATTCCCATCAATTACGATAGCTGTAACACTTTTCTGTTACCATAGGACACCTGATTAGTTGGCGGCTGTTCATTTTCAGCTGTACCATGCCATTGTCCATCTCCACATTTCCTTATTTTCCACTTTTGGATGGTTTGTCCATGCGTTCCGAATTGCTGACCTCTGCTGACCATTAAGTCTCTGATGGGTTGGTTCGATTCCGGGTCTACTCTGCAGTGTTTTCAGACGTTGGCAGCGACTTCAAAGTTAAAGCTATCAGCTTACTTTTGTCCATGCATGGAAGAAAGAGAACCATCGGTACGAGAAAAATGGAGCGAGGAAGGCAAGAGCAATTCATAGCGGCCAACCCTAAACAGGGACCTTAAATTTCCACGGCTGCTATAGAGCTTCAGCGATGTCCCTTCTTATTACCTTGGCACATTCGAAGACTGCTTTCATGTTGCTGCTCGCCCATCGCCAGCTGCCTCGTCCAGGTTGTCATTGCGGGCTCTGTTTTGTTCGAGACGTTGTACATCTGATCTGGTTTTCATATGCATAGAGCGGCAGAACTCAACATCAATATTTTCTACAAGCTTACCTTCAAACTTCTTCCTGTATATCGTTATCATGAAACATTGACTCTGCAGACATTTTGAATAAAGCGCTGTCTACCTCAACCCATGTCCAGGATAGATCCTGATTTCAGCAGGCTGCTCATCATGTAGAAGAATTCAATGTCTGCTGAAACCTTGGTTATTACTTGCTTCTCGTCTGCTCTCTCCTCGACCTTGAGTTCGCTGACGGTTGCCGTTCACCCAACAGAATACAGATGGTATTTGATACAATCGCATGGGCATCATTGGATCGATTGCAGCAACTCAGATTACTTCCACTGCTGGTTATTGCTGTACTCAGACAGCCTTCTGAGCGTTTCCCCGGTCTGTTTAAACTCATGACCTGGTGGAGTTGGCTCCTTTCTTGAGATCCATTACCAGAAGAAAGCAGTGTTTTTATTGTATTGTTGCACCAGATCGCATGTAACGTTTCTGTATGACGATGGTTCTCATGTGGGTGTGTGGTTGTGTTTGAGGTTCGCCTTTTTTCGGTCGTCATACTTTCGTTTGTTTGTAGGTACTTCGCCCTCTCCAGTGCAAGCTCTCATATCTGTTTCAGGCCCGCTCCATGTGGATTTTGTCAGCTGCAATGTATAGCATTCTCGGGATGCCATGGCGACACCTTTCTGTGATAGTTCATTTGCCGTCACATCACCAAGCTCTCTTGTATGGATATTGTACTTATTATCCCATGAGCGAGCCTGGTATTCTACACTCTGGATAAACCAGCTGTATATGATCTGTCTTGGGTTTTACGTAGTTTTCCAGATGTGCTTTGCAAAACTGCACACATGATTCAAACCTGCCAAAGATTGTGGTGCAACTTGATGCTTTGATCTGGAACTGGAAGGACTTGGGGATGAGTCATCCATAACGATAACTTGAGACATATAATTTAATGTCCACTCGACTAAGTTCCTTCACCCACAAAGCTTGGAGATTAATCTACAACTACATCTACTAGCATCAGTTCTTTTAGTCTGGACCCTTTGGACCACTTCTGCTATTATCATAGAGCTGATCCTGAAAAGCAAAAAAAAGTTAAACATAACATGTATGTAGAATATGTAGCAGTCATAATGTTTAGAAAAAATTAATTATCTTGGTGACGTTGCAAGTAAATGATTTTAAATGGCTCACAGCATCTGAAAATTAACAAAAATTCAGATAAGGTCCGACTATGTTATGTTCAATGCATTATTGATATTACTAGTGCGGGGCCGTACGTGCGTAGGCCGTACGTGCAAAAAAAAAAGAAAAAACCAATTGTGACGTCATAGCACCGTGTCCTGTCATTGTTTGCTAAATAAATGCCATAACTTGGGAACCACTGTCCGATTAAATATTCAACCTTGAAAAAAGGCACATCCTTCAGGTCCCCAGCAATATACCTGGCAAGTTTCAATTGATCGCCTAGTGGTTGTCGAGAAAACAGCGGTCAACAGGAAGAAGACTACCACAGAGAATGCGGAATTATAGAAGACTAGTGCGTTGAGGGCCCGTGTGCAGCTTTCGCTTTCCTTCACTCTCGTAAACGTATGACTGGATTGGGCATTATTCAATTAGATCGGACCCAGAATACACGTATCATAAATGGCCATAACTTGGGGAAACACCTGGGAAACATTCTCAGGTCCCCAGCTCAATTGTGACTCAGATCAAACGAAGAAGAAGAAGAATATGTGACGCCCCTCTCTCGTCGCCTCCCCCTCTTCTCCCCTCTAGTCTCGCCCCCCTCTCGTTCCCCCTCTAGGTCTCGCCCCTCCTGCTCGTCCCCCTCCTCTCTCGCCCCTCTCGTCTCCCTCCTCTCTCGCCCCCACTCTCACCCCCCCTCCCTCTCTCCCCCTCTCGATTGAATTGTGACGCCCCCTCTCTCTCACCCCCCTCTCTCGCCCCCCTCCTTGCCCCCCCTACCTCGCCCTCCTCTCCCCCCTCTCTCGCCCCTCTTCTCTGTAAATTGTATTCAACCAAATGTCTACCAAGCACAATTAATTCAAACCTTGGGAAAAAAAAACAGCTTTCAACCCTGGGAAACAGCTGTGTCCCTTGGGAAAATTCAAACCTGGGATTAATTAATAATTTGAACAATAATTCAAACCTTGGGGAAAAACAGCTTTCAAACCTGGGAAACAGTATAGAGCTGAAAACGGATGAAGAACGATACCAAACCTTTAAAAGCACATACCAGATCGTCCCAGCGTCGATTTGACGTCATATCCAAACGAAGAAGAAGTAAGGAATGTGATCGTCAATCGTGCAAAACAGAATAATTAATAAATATAAATAAACAATTTCATTGTGACGTCATTCTGTGATGTGTCATATCACCGTGTCCTGTCATTGGTGACAAGACGTTATGGGCATTATTGGTTGACAGACAACAATATATAAGTCGTTATTGGTTTGACAAGACATTGGTCATGTTTGTATGACACGTTTATTCTTTTTATGTACTGCCAATTATTGTGCGTGATTATTTATTATAACTAATATGCTGTTATCATTATTCTGAGATATCTTTGGGAAAAAATGGCCAATTGATTAAGCTGGAACACGACTTCCAGCTGCATATATCAAACCTTTCGCTAAACTGAAAAAAGCAATACAATAATGCGCAGTAATTGGGAACGCGGCTCGTCCGTGAGTCCCTAGCAAATATTCCTGCAAGTTTTCAATTCGTGCAAAAAACATAATAATTAAATAAATAAATAAACATAATTGTGATGTATTCGGATCTTCATAGCACCGTGTCCTGTCATTTGGGTTGAAGATTAAATGGCCGTAACTTGGGAACCGCCTCGTCGATTAATATCAAACGCTTGAAAAAGCCATCCCGCGGTGGCTGCCCGGCAATATTCCTGGCAAGTTTCAATCAAGATCGGACCCGTCAATCATGCAAAAAACAAAACAAAAAAAACATTAATTGTGACGCATTTCCGTTGATGTCATAGCACCGTGTTCTTGTCAGAATTGGTCGACGAGATAAAATGGGCCGTAATCTTGGGAACCGCTCGTCCGACGATATCAAACCGTCGAAAAGGCACATACGCGGGTCCCCGGGCAATCATTCCTGGCACAGTTCAATGAGAGCGGACCGCGGTCGTACGAGAAACGGCGGTCGCAGACAGACAAGACAACAGACAGACAGACACCACAGAGAATTGCTGAAATAGTAGATAGATTATCATGGATTCTCGCTCAATTCTGCTCAGTTTGATATATTACATGCCCAGGTTTAAACCAGAAACAAAAAATTGTTGGTTAAATTGTTATCATTAGAAAAAAGTGCGATTTTCAGGGTCGTTCACGTATCGGCTTGAAAAAATATTTGAAATGCTCAAAAAATTGCACCATGATTTTTCTGACTCACAAGAATCCCATTAATAACCCTAGCCCCATCAGATTTGCAGTTCTCCCCCCCCTCCATTTTCCGCCCCCTTCCTCTCATCCTCACTATCATGGGATATATTAAGGTGGTGAACAAGAATCGAGGTCAGACATTGATGAGGCAAGCTCTATTGTAATTTGTTAAGAATAGATTTGCTATGATTTCGTGAGTGCTGATCTAGATGAGAAATATGCGATGGGGCAATGACAGTGTTAAAGATGGGGTAATGGAAGTGGAGAGTTAAGTCTAAGTTGACTTTTGCTTATTAAAAATGCAAGGAGTAACGTTTGTCGAGTGATAATGTAAGAACAATTGGCTGCATAGTATATGATGTATGATTGTGTTGAAAGGACGTCTGTATTGCAGGGCATCTTCGAGGTTCACGCTGTGATGAATATGTGAGGACAAGATTGCTGGAAAGCAACTCGTTATGCCGGTTATTCTTTGCCCCCTGTCCTCTTATGTCCATCCCCTCATGCCTGAGCAAATAAAGCGACTGAATCAGCTCTTCTCCAATGGACCCTCTTCTGCGGAATTCGGATCCTTTATTCCTGCAAGCGACTTCAACATTAGCTGTCCAATATGGACGTCCGAGACAACCCGGACGACGTCCCATAATCTTAGGAAGACCCCTGATAACAGCCAGGACAAGCGCGACGGAGAACCGCTCAGAGCATGAAGACGGAAAGCGAAACTCCGTTGTTGGATATCTCTCTGTAGAGAGTTTTTCCGTCGTATCGATCTTCAAGTGCAGACACACGGGCACGTATAGATAGGCCACACGGCCGAGCGGGCACTGGAGTGAGGGGTTGAGACCTTCGGACCTCGCTTCTCCCATTATTGTTCCCCCTATTCTGATGCATATTCTCTTTGTGGCCTTTTTGGTTTTTTTTTAACCCCCGCCCCACCAGCTCGTCTTTACACCTTACCATAGCCTCGTCATCTTGTATTTTACACTACATACTTGGGGGCAATAGTGTCGCAGTTTCTTTTGTACTGCATTCCATGAAGATTGTCAACCGTTCACGGTTTGGAATTTTCTGGATGGCAAGATGAGGAAATGTAATTAATGTTTTCTTACAGGGAAATTGTTCAGAATACGAATTAGCTCTCCATGTGTTAGTGCGAGGCGTGAAATAACGATGATTATGCTGTCGACTTTGGCGTCCGATTTTCGAGGGCAAGAAAGAAATTGATCTTTTATTAAAAAGGCTTTGCAATTTGTGGACGACATGGATAATAAGAAGATTTATGGTTTTTGCTGAGGACGATCTCTTCTTCTATTTACTTGTATTTCTTTTGGGTGGGTTGCTGATGACCGTCTGTGCAGGGTGAGTGCGATTGTGTTGGAGGTGAGGTCTGGCATCACACAGCAGCAGCCCTTTGTCTCTTGCCAGCAAGTTGACATCTCTCCCGACCTTGGACGCCGATGATCTTCATCTTCAGGGAGAGCCATTTTGGAGTCTTTACTTTAAACCCTCATGTGGGAAAACCTTCTTCACTGAAAAAACTATCCTTTGTAAATCTACGGCATTTGTTTGGTAGAGGTATAATAACTTATTATTATTTTTTTAAATGGTGTCAAAGAAAACTGTGGCTTTGTTGTGTGCTGTGCAGTGATAGGTGTGTTGGTAGTGTTGTGCAATATTGCCGTCAACGGAGGAAAGTGAATCGTCGGTTTTCTGTCTCGGGCTTTATCTGTATGTCTGCCCTGTCTTCCACCGAGATCAGGTTTGCAATCACCTCGATCCTCTCGAATAGTGGCAATAACTGATTCTGAAATCCAGAAAAATCTCTCCAAAGCTGTAGATCGTCCTTGTTATGGTTTCCACAAATGGGCAAACATGCCAGTTTGGGTCTTGGATCGACTAGGACGGGCCTCGATGCAGAAGTTCTGTGGAGACACGCACAAAGTGTACAGTAATATCCGGGTATTACGGACCATTATTCCAGGCCATTTGGAATTGAAATTGAAAAGCAATCGACTTTCTATCTCCCAATTCGTCTTTTCTGGCCATCAGATTTTCCGTCAGAGGTCGTGGACGTCATTCGAACCGAGTTGTTGTTTAATTTATGTTTGGGGATCATTTCTTAAACAGTGAGTGATCTCAGTATAATTGATGTATTTTTCTAATTGAGGAAGAATCCTGAGAGCCAAAAAGCTTTTTTATTGCAACTAAAATGATGATGATAACTGTCATGGAAGGATTAAATCTCAGCATTTAGCGTGAATTTGACAAATTTGTAAGGTTGTCTTTTGAATTTATAAACGAGCCTATCGAACTGGTGAAAAAGGGGGAAAAATTTACAATCTCTTACAATGGCAAATGTTTCTTTAGGCGAAGGAGACCAAGGTGAAGCACACAGTGCAAAGTTCCAAGTCCGAGTAATAAATTATTTGCGTTGATGAAAAAAATCTGTTGATGTATTAATGTTATTATCCATGTGTGGTTGTGCAGTCATTCCAAAGGTGTTGGTGTGATCTTCCCATTCTGAACTTGCCTCCAGTTTTCATGTGGTCATTCCATTGAGTCTTCGGCGGGTCTTGTAAGTTGTGATGCTGTAAATTTTCCGCTATAGGCGTGTTTTAATGAATCACAATTTTGTTGTTCCGTGAGGAAAACCTCCATGGAAGAAAACCGTCAATGATGGAGGCAATGGAGGACCCAATCCACTTATATACATGGACCGTGGCTGACAACACCATTCTTGGCTGCATGATTTAGCCAACCTTTTTTGTTTTTTAGTACTTTCCAGCAGTCAGTAACGAAATTATTACCCACGTGGTGAAAGAGAAAAGTGGGGTTTTAGCAATTAGTTCACTTCGTCTGTCTGTCACAAACGTCAGTTTTTGATTGAGGAACTAACTTATTTCAATTTGAATGTTGTCATTTTGAAGCATATGGAAAACGAAACCTGTAATTTAGGCTCTGAATTTTGTCCTGATTCACAAGGGCAGCGAGGAGTGAGATACTTTTTTTTGTTTTTTTTTTAACTCTGGCTGTCTGTTAGGCCGGGGGCCAGTGGGATCTACCTTGCACCCCCCCCCCCCCTAGCGACAAATTTTCCACTGAACCACAGGTGTTCATATATATCCCAAGTATCAAAGAAAGATGTTCCCAAGAAAAATAACTCATTGCACTATGCTTTATTAAGCTGTTTCCATTTTTGGCATGTAATTAAGCTATCCAAACATTATTCTACATCTCTGACAACAAAGGAAATATGTTTCGCTCTATTCCTTGACCCTCCAAAATGTTGTAGAGATCCTCATTTACCAAATTTCCATGTACCAGAATTGAGTATATTTTACGAAATGAGAATTTCCATAATGGCGGAATCCTTATTAAGCATATCAATGGATTTAATAATTATGTCCACTACTTTTTACTCAAAGCTGTAAATGTTATGTTTCCTCTTTTTTTTTGTATACCTTGTCGAGGCTCGTGTGAAGAGCTAACACACAACGCACATCAAGGGGGCAGAACAAGGAGAGGGAGTGAGAAAGACAAAACAGTGGGGAACAGAGACATTTAGATCTAGGATGGCGGAAACATGGGGAAAAGAAGAATGGACCATTAGCAGGGACTTTCAGGAAGGAAAGCAGGGAAATTTGTAAGGAGGTGGGTTTGGTGGATTATCGGGGTAGAAAAAATCGAGGGATTGGATGGGGGATGATAAGAGGTGGTTGGTGAACAGCTGTTTGAAGGCCTGGAGGGCAAGAATGGAATGAATAGAGTGAGTAGTTTATTCCAAAGGCGGAAGAAAAAGAGGAATGAAAGTAGTGAAGTGAGTCAGTGATTGTGCGTGATTTGGTAGTTTTACCAGAAGTGGGGTTGTTGGCGGACCTTGAGTGCCCTGCGGAAATGTGGTGGGGACAAATCGCAAGGACAGCAGGTGGAGGGAATGCAGAGGAGACGGGTAGAAACAGAAAGACCCACTGACAACTGCGGGATGAGTTTGAAGAGAGGCAAAATTCAGCCTCATTTTGCGGGAGAGCTCAATGAATAGAAGAATTGCCTGGTTTCGTAAGTGTGAAGGAGATCAAGGGAGGCGGGCAAGTCCCCAGAGGGAGAGCAGTTACTTCCATCAGGCTGCGGCAAAAAGCTTTGCAAGGTGTCAGGAGCTCAGGTGGGTACGGGAGGACTTTGCACGATGGAGGATTCCCAGTCGGTGACTGGGCTTTGGAGGCGAGGTTTGAAATTGTGGCTTTCCCAGGATTGGGCCTCTCTGTCAATCACCGCAGGTTGGTCAGTCGTCTTTCTGTCTTCTACCGTCTCCTCTCCAGCCTCGCCCCCCCTGCTGTCTCTGCGATTTGTCCCCACCACATTTCCGCAGGGCACTCAAGGTCCGCCAACAACCCCCTTCTGGTAAA
>CM068956.1:165732854-165762526 GCA_035128595.1 Eptatretus atami
CACAGTTCAATATGCCATTGAAACACTTCTTGAGCCACACTGAAAACAAAGACCAACTCACGATATATTTGGCAGAGAAACTTCTTGGCTTGTACAAAGAGAGCAAGACATCATTTGTTGTATCAACGATAAAATGGCGCCATATCCAATGGCCTGAATGTTGATCATCTTGACAGCAACCGATAAGAGGCTGACACACTACTCATCCTACATGCCTTGAGCGCTTCCCAAATTGCTTCAAGTGTACATATCATGTCTCATACAGATGTGTTCATTCTTGCTCTACAAAAACTGCCGCTCTTGGGATGTATCTATGCTTTGGTGGCACAGGTACGAGAAGGCGCTTGGTGAATTTGCAACCTATATATGAATCCCTTGATGCGAATCATGCTGCTGGTCTCATTGGATTCCACGCTTTCACTGGTAGTGATACAACTGGACGCATCGCAGGCAAAGGCAAGCAAACACGCTGGAAACAATTCAAAAAAGCAAATGGAAACATACACCAGGCATTTGCTCAGCTGGGACAAACAGCTTATCCATCCGCTGAAGTGATGGACAGTCTAGAAGAGTTTGTGTGCCTATTGGTCGCTCCAAGACTCAGTATCAAAACAGTAGGAGAGCTACGATGGCACTTGTTCAAGGAAAATCAAGCGGAGGCTGAGAAATTGCCCCCACCAAAGGCATCTCTGAAGGAGCACATTCTCAGGGCTCATTACCAAGCTATGGTTTGGTTACCGGTAGACACCCCAAATCCGGACTTACCTCCGCCAATTAATTATGGATGGAATGATGAAAATAATCAGAATGTCCCAAGAGTCTCTGACCTCCCACCAGCTCCGACAGTTGTTATAGAGCTTGTAAAGTGCGGCTGTGGCAAGAGCCGATGTGCCAGTGGATCCTGCTCTTGCAAGAAGCATTCTTTGGCCTGCACCGAGTTATGTGCTTGTGACGCGAACATTGACAAATGTGAAAACACCAACGACAGACTCAGAGGAAATGATCATGAGCACAGCATGGATGAAGATGACTTATCTGACGCTGCATTACTCTGAACTTGATAGTTTTTGTTTTAACAAATATTTTGACCTTTTCATTACAGTTGACTACGAAAGTGTATACCATAGAACAGATATACTTTATGTGAACCATTAAACATACCATAAAGCATAAACGGAACATTTCTCTAATTGATTGACTTTTAAATAAGAACATTTGCATCTGGATATATGCTCCGTTATGGTTGTTATTGCCAGGGAAATTGGCGTAGATACCTGTGGACAATAAAAATCAGTATACAGTAATCCCCCGTTTCTCGCGGGGGTTACGTTCCAAACCTCCCCGCGCTAAGTGAAAATCCGCGATGAATGGACGCCTCCCCAACAAATATATCATATATATATATATGATATATTTGTGTTACAAATGTGCAGACCTTTAATTCGATATGCTACATGCTTTGCTTTATAACAATATTTCAAACTGGTAGTTGCAACCGAAACAGCGATAATGGTATTTTTGGGGCACATTAAAAGCCACCAAAATGTCCCCAAAATGCAAAACAATAATTGACACCATGATTTTTCTGATTCTCAATGCATCTGTCTGCAATAAAATCCATGGTGAAAAAAATTATCATCCAGTGCCCACGGTGTTAGAGTTTCATACATACCTTTCTACACTAACACAAACATCTCAGATGTTTTTAACCCACGAAAGAGAAAACTCGAGAGTGAGGAGAGTCCGTTGATCTGAGAAAGGGTATTTCTGGTACCGAAGCACGTTTAGACAAAGGGAAAGAGAAAGAGAGTCGACATTACTGTTCGGATGCGTGTACAGGAGTACCTCAAGCACTACGGACAGCAACACAGAGCTGTGTGCACTGTTAAACAAAGTTTGCAGATGGAACATCTGACATCTGTGCGTGCGTGTCTGTCTGTCTGTACATGCCTGTCTGTCTGTCTGTACATGCCTGTATGTCTGTCTAAATGTATGTGCGTGCCTGTCTGTCTGTACGTGCGTGCCTGTCTGTCTGTCTCTACATGCCTGTCTGTCTGTCTAAATGTATGTGCGTGCCTGTCTATCTGTACATGCCTGTCTGTCTGTCTAAATGTATGTGCGTGCCTGTCTGTCTGTACGTGCGTGCGTGCTGTCTGTCTGTACATGCCTGTCTGTCTGTCTTAATGTATGTGCGTGCCTGTCTGTCTGTGTCTGGTACGTGCTGTGCGTGCCTGTCTGTCTGTACGTGCGTGTCCTGTCTGTACGTTGTTGCGTGCTGTGCCTGTCTGTCTCTACGTGCGTGCCCTGTCTGTATGTGCGTGCCCCGTGTGTACGTGTGTGTCCTGTCTGTACGTGCGTGCGTGCCTGTCTGTCTGTTCGTGCGTGGCCTGTCTGTTCGTGCGTGTCCTGTCTGTCTGTTCGTGCGTCCTGTCTGTACGTGCGTGCCCCGTGTGTACGTGCGTGTCCTGTCTGTCTGTTAGTGCGTGCCCTGTCTGTTCGTGCGTGCCCCGTCTGTACGTGCGTGCCCGTGTGTACGTGCGTGCCCCGTGTGTACGTGCGTGCCCCGTGAGTACGTGCGTGCCCGTGTGTACGTGCGTGCCCCGTGTACGTGCGTGCCCCGTGTGTACGTGCGTGCCCCGTGTGTACGTGCGTGCCCGTGAGTACGTGCGTGCCCCATGTGTACCCCGTGTGTACGTACGTGCCCCGTGTGTACGTGCGTGCCCGTGTGTCGTGCGTGCCCCGTGTGTACGTGCGTGCCCCGTGAGTACGTGCGTGCCCCATGTGTACCCCGTGTGTACGTCGTGCCCGTGAGTCGTGCGTGCCCCGTGTGTACGTGCGTGCCCCGTGTGTACGTGCGTGCCCCGTGTGTACGTGCGTGCCCGTGTGTACGTGCGTGCCCCGTGAGTACGTGCGTGCCCCATGTGTACCCCGTGTGTACGTGCGTGCCCCGTGAGTACGTGCGTTGCCCCGTGTGTACGTGCGTGCCCCGTGTGTACGTGCGTGCCCGTGTCGTGCGTGCCCGTGTGTACGTGCGTGCCCCGTGAGTACGTGTCGCGTGCCCATGTGTACCCCGTGTGTACGTACGTGCCCCGTGAGTACGTGCGTGCCCCGTGAGTACGTGCGTGCCCCATGTGTACCCCGTGTGTACGTGCGTGCCCCGTGAGTACGTGCGTGCCCGTGTGTACGTGCGTTGCCCGTGTGTACGCTGCTGCCCCGTGTGTACGTGCGTGCCCCGTGTGTACGTGCGTGCCCCGTGAGTACGTGCGTGCCCCATGTGTACCCCGTGTGTACGTACGTGCCCGTGTGTACGTGCAGCTCCACCACATGTACTGGAGAAAAGAATAAATATATAATTATATACATTGTCCAAGACATGAAAACACAACATGCCGCGATCACAGCGGATTGACGCGCCGCCCTCGGCCCCCCCGTTACCGTGACTCCGTGCCTCACTGCGAGCGCACACAAGGAGTCCCCGGGTCGGAGAGAGACCCAAACTCCCCCCGGATGAGGACGCGGGGTCGGACAGGTCCGCAGAACCTTCAAGGCCAAGTCGGTGCCGGGAGATTCTCCAGAACCTGGAGCCGATCGTGATGAGAACGGAGACTTGGGAGGAGAGTCCGGAGAGAAGGGACGAGGAACCTCCACGTCCGCTCTCTCCGCCATGTGTCCCCGTTGGTACAGAACACACGATCCACTCGTCCCAAACCCATCCACCGAGTCCCCCCAACCGTGAACTCTCCTTCCTTCTCCCTCGACGTTCCTCACACGATCCTCTTTTAACGACTTTACCTTTTACATCGTTTATTTATTCATTTAAATACCTCGCCTTGTGTACTTGCGTTTAATACAAACAGCCTCGGACTGTCCATTGTGTTGAGGCCTCAACGACGACGCGTCACTATCGTCGGCACGGGATGACGTCACATTCTTTGCTCTCTGTCCAATCCCCGCCCCCTTTGCGATGACTTTGTCCGGTGTACGTGTCCATGTTGCAGTAGTTCGCAACGGAAACCGGAAAGTGCGTGAAACTCGGGACTTCATTCCGTTGTGAAATAAATAAAAGTGAAACTCAAGTCTATTATGAAACGTCAGAATAATTTATGATACAAGCAAGCGGAGAAACGAGTGTTTCTTCATGTTTTGCTTTCGTCTTCAAATAAAACAAGCTCAAATGAGCTAAGATCCTCGTCCTCTTTATGATGACGTCATAAAAACGAATATGACGTCATTGTGATGTATCAGGTTTGCGATAAATTATCCGTGCTAATGCCCGGCTCGATTCCCGCAAACAAAATTCAAACAGCTTGCCTAGTTTCGGAGATAATTGTTTAGGCGATTTCCATTAGCGGAGATATTTTGACGTCATAACTTTTTTTATAGGAGGAATTTTCAAAATCGGAGATGGTTACTGTCTGCGCAGGGTATTTTTACATATATATGCCAAGTTTCAGGAAGTTTCGATGAAAACTGTAGGCTGTGAAACAATAAAGTCCACAAGAACAACAACGTGAGTAAGACTTAGAGATCTTCCACGAGGATCTAAAAATATAGGGGCAACACCTCAGGGTGTTCACCTGGTCGTGGCTGGACAACATAACCAGGGAGCCGCTGGAAGGCATGGATGAGCCACAAAATACATTAATGGAGAAGAAAGTAAATACCTGCGGATGTGTTTTTTTCATGCCATGAACAACAAGCCTTGGTCCATCACGGGTGATGAAGGTTGTGGTCAAGTTTCATCAGAAATAGTTGTGCAGTTACAGAGAAGAAGTTGCAAGAATTTGTAAACAGACAAATATGGACAGACTGACAGACGGACTGACAGACAGACTGACAGACTGATGGACGGACAGACTGACGGACGGACAGACCGACGGACGGACAGACCGACGGACGGACAGACCGACGGACGGACAGACCGACGGACGGACAGACCGACGGACGGACAGACCGACGGACGGACAGACCGACGGACAGACAGACTGACAAACAGACGGACGGACAGACTGACGGACGGACGACACACCATCGCATCAGCTTCCTCGGAACTACGTTCCAGGTGAGCTCGTAAGCTCACGAGCCCTCATTCTGCCTCGTAATCTTGATTTCGGTACATGGAGGGTAAACGTTCTTGATATGTGAGGCCCAACTGTTTAAGTGCAGGTATTCTGCGTGACAACTGCCTGTGTACCGACTCGATCAGTCGTCGATGGACTGCAATCTTCAAGCCTCACCATGAATGTTCATTTGGGTTCAAGTCAGGACTTTGACTGCACCACTCAAGAACTTTTATTTTCTTCTTATTCAGCCACTCCGGTGTTGATTTAGCTTTGTGCTTCAGATCATCGTCCTCCTGAAATGTGAATCTGCGACCCAGGTTTTCATCAAGGATTCTTTGCACTTTGCACCATCCATTATCTCTTGTCTCCTGACAAACTTGGCCAGTCCATGCTGATGAAAAGCAGCCCCATAATGCGATGCTGCCACCACCATGCTTGAGAGTAGGGATGGCGTTGACTGGGTGCTGTGCAGCGTTAGGTTTGCGCCGGATGTAACGCCTTGAATTTAGACCAGGAAGTTCAATTTTTGTCTCATCTGAGCACAAAACGTTTCTCCACATGCCGGCAGTATCATTAAAATGCTTTTTCACAAACTCCATACGAGCTTTTAGATGAGTCTTTTTCAGTAATGGCTTCTTTCTTGCTTCCTCTCCGCCGAGGCCAGCTTTGTGAAGGGAATGGGACATTGTTGATTGATGACCACTGACCCCCATCTCGGACATAGAGCCTTGTAGATCTTTCAAAATTGTTGTTGGATTTACAGTGACATCCCGAACCAGTTTCCTGCTTGCCCGGCTGCTGAGTTTGGATGGGCGACCTGATCTGGGTAGAGTCTGTTTGACACATCTTCCACTTCTTAATGATGAATTTCTCCGTACTCAAAGGGATAATGAATGACTGAAATCTTGTTATAACCCTCTCCTGAACGGAGCTTCTCCACCACTTTATGTCTGACTTCTTTGGAAAGCTCCTTGTTCTTCATGTTTGCCTTGTTGATTGACCAAGTGAGTTGCACCTTAAAAACTACTTGTATAATTTTTAATTAAACCACTGATTCCATGCAGGTGAAACCTATTACACTTACTTTGTAACCTTTCAAACAAACAATTTGCTCCTGAAGTGATGTCGGGTTCATGAAGTCATGGGATTGAATACTTATGCAAGTGAGAATCGTCCGATTTTCTCTGTTAATCAAACTTATTCACATTTTATCTGAATTTTTAGCTTTATCACTTTGGAGTAGTTTGTGAAGACTCCATATGTTAAGTTTGATTTGAAAGCATCATGAAACTAGAAGGGCGCTCAGTCGAGCGCACACCTCCATCACGCAATGCCTGATCCAGAAGAACATATCGGGCCGAATCATTTTGATGCCTCCGTGAAGTCGCCGGAGGCATTATGTTTCGGGGTTGTCCGTCCGTACGTACATCCATCCATCCATCCATGCGTATTTTCTCTGTTTTCTCTGTAACTGCTTGTTTGATTGACACAAAATTTTCACCCTTGATGCGACTCCTCGTGCAGAATGTTTTAATGACATCATGACATCAGAAGTCACGCGGTGGGGCAGCCATGTTGGAAAAAACAGGAAACATTTTGGACCTCTGCATCTGAAATCGCTCCATGGAAAAAAATTGAAATTTGACACATGCGAAGCACTCCCCATGGGAAACAAGTTTGATTTTTTTTGATTATGTCATAGGTGGCTTTGTTATGTTGTCATAATTACATATGTGGAATGCTTTATCCCATAAATATGAAAAATTTTGAGGGTCATCTCGGGCTAAATTGTGTGGGGGGAAAATTGATGGTCATCGGTCATGTTGTTTGGCAGCCATATTGATTGTCACATAAAAACCTTCAAAAACCTTCCTCTCCGAAACAGCTGAACAGATTGAGGCAAAACTTTACAGGTATGATTGCCTATCCATGAGGAACAAAAAGTTCTTCAACTAAGACTTCATAAGTCACATGGTTTGGCAGCCATATTGTCAGGTCAGGTAAGGGATGGGAGCATGCGCCGGAGTAGCGCGTCGCTGCATCGACTTTCCGCCGGTACTCCAGGTTCCTCCGTCTGGCCATCCCCCAGGCAGATACCTGGCCCATCCCCATCTCTTTGAGATGCCATTCAACCTGCTGCAAGCACGAGGCACGTAGTCGGCCAGTTGGCCTCCACTCACAAGACTCCCTCACTGAGAGAATCTGGTGAGCAGGATTAGCATCAGGTAAACGAGCCACATCTCCATACAGCCGCAGCTAACGCTCACGGACTACACAGGTAACAAATCTCATCTGGGTCTCACTCAACAACCACACATTGGGCACAAAGTCCGACCAGCGATAGTCAAGGATTCACCGAAGAGACCTAGTACCGAAGGAGGTATGTCTCCATCTCAGATCCCTGGTCAGAGTCCAAGTATCACATCCATAGAGGAAGACTGGAAGCACCAAGGACCTGAAGACTCGGACTTTCGTCCTCCCACACAGGTACCGGCAGCACCACACCCCATGATCCAGTGAATCCCTGACTCCCTAGGCCCGACCCAGACGTCTATTGACCTCTGCCTCACAGCCAGCAGAGAGATGAATATCACTGCCAAGGTAAGCGAATCTCTCAGTGACTTCAACATCCTCACCACAAAGAGGTACAGACAAGACAGCAGAATCCAAGATGTCACTGAAAGCCTGGATCTTAGTTTTGACCCAGGAAACCCGTAATCCTAGCGGCTCCAACTACTTATTCAGTGCCTCGAGGGCCCCTACAAGGATATCCAGACTCTCTGCAAAGATGACTGCATCATCTATGAAATCAAGGTCAGAGATCTTGAAACTCCCAAACAATGCAAAGCAGCTTCATCTCTCTGACATCCTCCCCAGAATCCAGTACATATAAGTGCTGAAAAGTGTGGGAGTCAGTACGCACCCCTGACGAACTCCATTAACAACTGGAAATAAGTCAGAGATGAAACTATCACATCTCACAGCACTCTCAGTACCAGAGTATAGTTCAGACATCACATTGATCAGTTGTGGTGGCACCCCACGAAGACCAAGAATCCTCCAGAGGGCATCCCCTGCAGAAACTCTCATCTGCATTCAGTGAGGACCAAAGAGCAAGTATACTGTCAATCGTTGACTTCTTTGGTGTAAAACCTGAGTTTACTGGGCGCTGGTGCTCAATCAGATGGTGGCGAACCATATCAAGAATTATCTGAGCAAAAACCTTGCCCGGCACTGAGAGCAGCGTCACCCCTCAGTAGTTGATGCAGTCCTGGTGAATTTTTCAAGATATCAGAATGAAGCTTACATAGATTATTTGCACATATGTCATATATGTGAATAAAATCTGGTCAAAATTAGTCAAAGGTCAAGGTCAATGCCACCCAAAATCTGTAAAACACTGATTAGGTGGCAACCAGAGAGTGCGCTGGCACTCTCGATGTAGGGATGGGTGGAAAAAAATGTCGGCACCACGGAAAAAAACCGAGATTGGTCAAAACAGCAAATCTTCTCGTTCATCATAATAATAATACTAATAATACTAATAATAATCACCTTCAGACGGCGTATTTCCGAGCTGCCTCTCTCAATGGCAATGGCTCTGGTACCATCCGACGGAGTTTTACTTGGTGCAGCATCATTTGCTATCGTTTGTTTGTGTAGTTCATGCTACAGTTAAATATTTACAGATATTCTCTGAAATAGGAAGGCAACAGAGGGCTGGGTGGGACTACGACTGTCAATCATCCTGATGGAGGCAGGGTCACTAGCCACATTTGTCCAAGGGCCAATCAGACCGATATGGGTGTGGTTAATGGTGGAATATTATCAGGGTTGTGTGTCTGTCTATAAAGCACATACTGTGAAAACATGGACTGCAAAGAATGAGAGTATGTCTGTCGATAAGGTACGTACTAATAATACACATGCATGAACAATGGGGGATGCCTCTTCATGATAGTTGTACCCCCGAATGGAAGTCGGGGGCCAAATCTTCCCCACTCTTCCTTGCTGCCCGGATTAATTCGGGAAGCGTGGTCACAATCATAGCGCTGATTAGTCGGTCTCCATGAACCAACCAATTCCCTCCACTGTCTCATTTTCAACCACCCCCCCCCCATTCCCTGCCTTCCCTCCACACCACCACATCTTGGATGTGTGTAATCTGTGGTTCACTCCCGGGAAGGTCGATCGGCTGTGTAGGAAAGACACGA
Source organism: Eptatretus atami (assembly GCA_035128595.1). NCBI lineage: Eukaryota > Metazoa > Chordata > Myxini > Myxiniformes > Myxinidae > Eptatretus > Eptatretus atami. The sequence continues at coordinate 165,742,132 of CM068956.1, forward strand.
AGTGTGTGTTTGTGTGTTTTCTCGATACAACTTTTGTGTTTTCCAGGGACAACCATTATTCAAAGAAAGATGTTTCATGTGATCATTTCTTGTGACCATCCCCACCCTTGTTACTCCAAAAACAAAAAGTACGTAAACATCTCAATATCCTTTTACATTATTACCCTCGCCGAAGGATTCGGAGAGCGTGTTGCATTTGGGTGCGTTTGTTTGTTTGTCCGCACAGAACTTTCATGTTTTTATCCGCAACCGCTTGTCGGATTGAGATGAAACGTTCACCATTGGCGTGACTACTCATGTAGGATGCTTTATTGATAATTATGACGTCATAGGTTACGTGGTGTGGCAGCCATATTGGAAAAACGTAAAAACTTTGGACCTCTGTATCTGAAACTGCACCAAGGAAAAATTTGAAACTTAGCACACAGCAAGTACTCATGGGGAATGAGTGTTTTTTTATGACATCATAGGTGCCCTCGTTATGACGTCATAATTGCATATGTATAACTACATCCGATCAGTATAAAAAATTTTGAGAGTCATCTCAGGATGAAATGGGCCACAAAATCTTTTTTGATGATGTCATCGGTCACGAGATTCGGCAGCCATATTTTTTTAATTTTTTTTTTAACCTTCAAAAATCTTCTTCTCTGAAATGGCTGAAAAGATTGAGGCGAAACTTTACACATATGACCACCTAACTCAAAAGACCCTGAAGACTCAAAAGACCCCAGAGACCATAATGTCCCCGAGGACCGAAAAGACCCTTTGGACCCCTGAGAAAATCAACACCATTTTGACCCCCTTGCACCCTTCAGACAGAAAAGACAACTTAGACCCTTGACTATTTAGACCACTTGGACCTTTTTATATTACAAATAAATATAATATCACCAATATTACAAATAAATTTGAACAAAATAAATGTTTGTATGATGATTGGTATAAATCATGACAACACAGCAAATCTGTGACGTCAATCTCTGCAACTACGGGTAGAGAGGCGAGCGTAGCGAGCCGATCCATGCTAGTGATGTACGTCCATAAAACTGAAAAATACGGGTGGACGGTGAACCCTTGCCAAATAAGGTTCCTTGTGTAAAATGTGTTGTTTCGCTAAAATATGATGTCAAAGCACAACAGAGATCTCACCCGGAACACTTTATTACCGAGAAGAACCTGAGGATATCAGCATGTCACATAGATGACATCCATAAGAACGCATAACAGCATCTATATAAATAACACACAAGATGGAACCACACCGATATTCTTCGACCGACCCCTCATAAGTGGTGGTGTCTTGTTCGCCGATCTGTGATGTCACGGCCTTACAACTTCCTCTTTTGCACGTTCTAAGGAAGTTGCAAATTGAATTATTACTTACTTTATTCTTGGTTTTAGTAGATTTAGAAGCCAAACTTAATCGCCATCGCCAGGTGAACACTGCAGTATTGGTACCCCATGCAAGGCCTCACGGAAAGTTGACTGCTTTCTCTAACATTACCGTGCATGGTCTTTCTCTAACATTACCTAACATTACCTAGCAGTGGAAATACATTTTTGATGACTTCTGTAAAATAAAATTAATGCCAAAATGTTTTTCTGGTGCTTGACCTTTTTTTGTGCGTGAAAACCGCGAGCAATCATATTGCTTGGTATGTAGAGCCAAATCCCATGACTGGGAAACATTCACTCGACATCCTGCGAATATTTTATATTTTTTTAGGATAAGTGTGCGTTTAATCCTACCCTCTGCCAAACCAAAGCAAACTATCCGTATAATGACATTTTGGTTTGTTCAATAGCAGTTCCCCTTTTGTTCATGGTTTCCATATTGTTGGCCATAATTCATGTGAACAGGCATTGTTAAACTTATGGTGGGATAGCACTTGAAAGTGATGAGATTGCTGTGCTAGTCAGCTTTAGTTTGTTACTTCATGAACTTGTTGAGATTGTTGTGAAACAACGTATCTGCCAGACAAATGCGTAGACATATCTATAAGGTAATCAGACTCTAGACTCAACAGCACCAGAAATGAGTGACGTATGCAGGAGGTGAAAAAGAGACACAGGATTGCAAATGATGAATGGCTGATTGTATTTTAATTCAACAAGTTGAGGACAGTGGTATGATACATTCTGCACGACATAACGTGTGGTCTCAGTGACTCGACTGCTCGGCTTCATGCAAGTGCTGCCAGTGAGAAACTAGAGCTTTCCAATCACTGGGAGTTATATTCTTCACAAACAGGATTGGAGAGGATAAAAATTTGGTGGCGTAACGCACTTCACCAAGCTGGAAAGTTTTCTCTGAAACATCTGCAAGGCAGAAGTTGAGGGTCATGAATGAGCTGTCGGGGATTAACATGAAATCAAAATACAAGTTGGGAGTCGAGGGGGAAGGAATAAGAGTTAAGTTAGATGCATGGAAACGTATGACGTGCCACGAGGTGTATGCTCACCTTGATGATTAACCTGGTTTTTGAGGCAAAAGGAGAGAGTGAAACGACGAAATGAGCTCGCCTTGCAGCAGAGGGCAGCAACTACATTCCACAGCGGATCCGCAACAGGATCGTGCAACTGACAAAGGCACAAAACAGTGAAAGAAAAGACCAGCGACTGCACTCTACAGCAGGGTTCAACTCCATAAAATGTAAGATGTAAAGTTTTAAAGTGTACTAGAATATAAGACCCGTCGCTTCGCTGCCAGAAGTACCAATCTTTGCTGTGATGGCTAATCAATAGGGCAAGAAGAAAAAGGATTCCAAGTGCAGGGATAACCAGCGTCGCAAATTGGCGTTTGCAGTATCGCCACGTTTACCCATGCACCCAAACAACAAAATTAAAACGAATTTTTTTTCTCGTCACAAACCTTCCTGGGAGTTCTCTGACAAACAGACAGGCCAAATACACACACACACACACACACACACACATATATATATATATATACATACACATACATATATATATATATATGTCGATGACAGGTCAGAAACCAGAGCCTTCTCACAATTATGGAGAATAGAATATTTTCCAGCACCACTCCCATACAAATTAAGAACACTACAAGACAAAAGTAGCTACTTTAATACCTTGTACAAATAAGTCGTCTTGCTACATAAATATACACTCACTGCATTATTGATGCAAGTGGAACAAAAACGTCTGCAGGGGGTAACATTAAAGCACACTCCAGCGAACGCAACTAGTCTGTGCAGTCGAGCATCTTCTGTAATGTGTTTTTGCTCTTTGCTGCGCCATTGGTCCTCGCCTCCCAGTGGGCAGAATTATGCAAATATTGCATGGCAATAAACATTCTTACCACGTGACCTGCTTCCTGTCTCTTTAAGCCTCCCCCGATAGGATAGACGAAGGCTTATAGCTGTTCTAGGGATTGTTTCGACAATGAGTGCCCACAATTTGTTATGTTACCCCAGAGTTTCTTCGACCTCTCAGAGTACTGAACCACCATTTCGGGGTTTTTTTTCTTTCCTTCCTTTTCGACCAATTTTGGAAACTGTATCGACCAATTTTTTGCCAGCTAGGACTTTTGGAATGAAATTTTGCATCAACAATGGGAATACAAAGTATGTGGGGTTGACATACTTATTTTAACCTCGATCTAATTTTTATGGTCATGACCTAATTATAGACATTTTAAGATTTTTCACCACAACGTGACTTATGTTTGGCCGAAACAAAATTACCCTCTCTAGATAGCCTAGAGCAAGGCGCATTTACACTTAATTCACATCACACCCTTCCGGGTTAAAGGTCAAAGTCTTCCATTGCTCAGAATACTAAACCACCATTTAGGTTTGCTCGTCATTTTTTAGCTAATGCCCGAAGACTTTAGGAATTAAATTTTGCATCAATAATGGGAATAGAAAGTATGTGGGATTGACATTTTTTGATCTTGACCTATTTTAAGGTCATGACCTAATTATAGACATTTTAACTACAACTCGACGAAGGTTTGGCCGATTAGAATGAAATTTCCCTCCCGAGATAGCCAGGAAGACGCATTTACATGTAATTTATATTATAACCCTCCGAGTTAAAGGTTAAGGTTAAATGGTTGTCTGAATAAATTAATACGTTCTTTGTTATCGCTCAATTTTGCCAATGCAGAGTTTCAAAGACCACTTGGCCTTCCAAGATCTCCTCCTTGCATCATAATGCTGGACCTGCAATGAAGTTGTGCATCTGAAATATGATTATTGTCCTTTACCTACTTTTTTTCGGATTGTGATCGAATTAACCACAAACACCTTTTTGATCTGAACTTGAATTTTTGTGGACAGATTGGAGATGGAGACATTCTCTTAATTTACACTCTACAATCTTGAAATGTTGAAGGTCAAGGTCATTTGGTCCTCTCCCCGATCTCCAACTGTGTGGACCTCAAACATCTCTCAATACAGGCCACTGCCGATAAACTGGACATCATGTTTAACAGAATCCTTCCTTCTACAGGATGTCCCTGACTCCTTTAGTGGCTCTCACTGGAGATCATCTCCTCTGGTTTGATTGACCTGAACCCCATCCTGGTGGGGGAGGTGCGCTGTACATCAAAAACTCCATTTCTCACTCTCCGTGTACTGCTTTTATCCCTCCCATACCCCAAGTGTACCAATGGCTGTGACTTCCCCTCGGCTCCCACCTCATGTTTGTCTAGGTGTTGTCCCGTCCTCCCAACAGTGACGACTCCCTTTACCTCTCTCTCAAACGACATGGACCAACTTTTAATTACTCATCCAAACTCTCTCTTCCTCATACGTGGTGACTTCAATTGTCACTATGCTAATTGGCTGGGTGTTGGTACCCCTCTCATTAGCAATGGCACTTCTGCGAAGGACTTCTGTGACTCCATGGGACTGACTCAATCCATGAACTTTCCCACCCAGATTTCTCCCAATGGCAAATACTTCCTTCTGGATTTGGTGGTGACTAACTACCCTGCCAATGTGTCTTGCTCTTCCTCTGCCCCAATTGGCTCATTTGATAATGTGCTTGTGAAGGTCAACATCTCTCTGGCTATTCTTGGAGAACAGCCTCAATGCCGGTGAGTCTGGCAGTTCACTCAGGCAAACTGGCAGGGACTGCAAACAGCCATCGCATTTCAGGACTTGTCTCCTATATCTACCACCCCTGATATTAATTAAGCCTGTGAATTCTTCCACAGAAACCTTCTCTCTCTTTTGCACAGATACATCCCATCTCATCTTCAATTATCTTACCCATCCTCCCGCTCTTGGTCTCTGAATCCTGTGGTGAGGCGGTTGCTTTTAAACAACGTGCATTCTCCTCCTGGAAGGCAAATCCAACCGAGGGCAACTAAGGATCATTCAACAAAGCCCGCAACAAGTGTGTGTCTACTCTCAGGAGAGCCAGAAAACAGTATCTGTCCAATATCAAGAATTAACTTTCAAACTCGTCTCCCACCTCCACAAACCTGGTGGAACCTTATCAAGTCTGTCTCTGATGTATGCTCCACGTCCATCCCTTCCCTCACTTCAAATTGCACCACAGCCGAGAGGAAGGAGTAAAGTAATTTTTATGCGGTGTAGCTGCTTCAATATTTGGTATGTCCTTCCTTCCATTCGTCCATCAAAAATTAAGAAGAACCTTTCTAACCCACCATGCTTAATTCTCGAGGGTTCTTTAAGGTAATTCTAAAGGGTTCTAAAGGGTTCTCAATGGTACTTCTGAAGGGTTCTAAAGCGTTATAAAGGTTATTTCTCAAGGGTTCTCAATGGTAGTTCTTAAGGGTTCTAAAGGGTAAATAGGAAGGGTTCTAAAGGGTTATGAAGAGAAATTCGAAAGGGTTCTCAATGGTAGTTATAAAGGGCTCTCGAGGGTTCTAAAGGGTAGTTCTGAAGGGTAATTCTAAAGGGTTCTCAGTGGTAGTTCTAAAGGGTAGTTCTAAAGGGTTCTAAAGGGTAGATAGGAAGGGTTCTAAAGGGTTATGAAGGGAAATTCGAAAGGGTTCTCAATGGTAGTTATAAAGGGTTCTAGAGGGTTCTAAAGGGTAGTTCTGAAGGGTAATTCAAAAGGGTTATCAAAGGTAATTCTAAAGGGTTCTACTAAAAATGTTATAAAGGGTAATTCTATCTGAAGGGTTATAAAGGGTAATTGTATCTGAAGGGTTATAAAGGGTAATTAGAGAGGGTTCTAAAGGGTTATAAAGGGAAATTCGAAAGGGTTCTCAATGGTTGTTATAAAGGGTTCTCGAGGGTAGTTCTGAAGGGTGATTCTGAAGGGTAATTCAAAAGGGTGGTAAAGGGTTATAGGGGGTATTTCTAAAGGATTCTAAAAAGGTTATAAAGGGTAATTCTAAAGGGTTCTAAAGGGTAATTCTAAAGGGTAACTCCAAAGGGTTCTCAATGGTAGTTCTAAAGGGATCTAAAGGGTTATAAAGGGTAATTTGAAAGGGTTCTAAAGGAAAATTCGAAAGGGTTCTCAATGGTAGTTCTAAAGGGTTATAAAGGGTAATTTGAAAGGGTTCTCAATGGTAGATCTAAAGGGTTATAAAGGGTAATTTTAAAGGGTAATTCTAAAGGGTTATAAAGGTAATTTGAAAAGGTTCTCAATGGTAGTTCTAAAGGGTTATAAAGGGTAATTTGAAAGGGTTCTCAATGGTAGTTCTAAAGGGTTATAAAGGGTAATTCTAAAGGGTTCTCAATGGTAGTTCTAAAGGGTTATAAAGGGTAATTCTAAAGGGTTCTCAATGGTAGTTCTAAAGGGTTATAAAGGGTAAGTTTGAAAGGGTTCTCAATGGTAGATCTAAAGGGTTATAAAGGGTAATTTTAAAGGGTAATTCTAAAGGGTTCTCAATGGTAGATCTAAAGGGTTTTTATAAAGGGTAATTTTAAAGGGTAATTCTAAAGGGTTCTCAATGGTAGTTCTAAAGGGTTCTGGAGGGTTCTAAAGGGTAATTCCAAAGTGTTCTAAAGGGTAATTATAATGGGTTTCGTTTGTTTCTCGGCTTTGCCGATTTCATATTAAAAATGCCAAACTGCACAAACCGCTTCCTTCGGACATGGGTGCAATTTTTTTTTAAACTCTGTTTGCCTGTCTGGCAGTCAAACAAAATTGAAAATCAATCCAAACAGGAAACTTACTGTTTTTAGGGATGTCATATGGGACAAAAATAATGTACGAAGAACTCATGAACGTGTTAAGTAAGGTGATGTAAAGGACGCTGCCTCAACGGTGGTAAACTTCCAAAGTTTTCTTTTTAACAACCTTTCAAATCTACTTTGTTACCCTCGCCAGAGGAGAGGGTGTTGCATTTGCGTCCATTTGTTTGTTTGTTTGCCTGTCTGTTTGTCTGCACAGATCTTTAGTGTTTTTCTCTGTAACCACATGTTGGATTGAGATGACATTTTCACCATTGGAGTGAATACTCATGTAGAATGTTTTATGGATAATTATGATGTCATTGGTCATGTGGTGTGGCAGCCATGTTGGAAAAATGGAAAAACTTTGAACCTTTCTCTGAAACCGCACCACAAAAAAAATGGAAACTTGGCCCATGGCAAATACTCCTCATGGGGAATAAGTGTGAATTTTTTTTATGACATCATAGGGGCCTTCAATATGACATCATAATTGTATATGTAGAATGCTACATCTGATCAGTATGAAAATTTTTGAGGGTCGTCTCGGGATAAAATGGTCCACAGAAATTTTTTTGATGACGTCATCAGTCACATGATTTGGCAGCCAAATTGCTATAAAAAAAACAAAACCTTCAAACATCCTCTCTGAAGTGGCTGAACAAATCGGGGTGAGACTTTACAAGTACGACCGCCTATCCATGAGGAACAAAAGGTTCACACATATGACATCATTGGTCACATGGTTTGGCAGCGATATTGGATTTACCCTAAAACCTATGACAATCTTCTCCAGAGCAGCTGGACAGATCGAGGGGAAACTTCACAAAAAATGTTCCCCAAGCCTTGGGTGTACAAGTTTGTTCAGGAATAATTTATAGGTCACATGGTTTGGCAGCGATATTGGATTGAAAGAAATATTAAATAATGTTCTCTCTTGAACCGTTTAACCAATGGCTGTGAAACTTCACAATTATGATCTAGAGGTGATGGGGAGTAAATGTTTTAAATTTCAACTTGATCAGATATATGGCCTGGCAGCCAGAATTATTTAATTTTTTTGGTCTGGTTTGTTTTTGAATTTTTTTTGTTTTTGAATAAGGCTCACTTGGCTGTGTCTGGATGGGTGTGAGGATCGAGGAGTCGCAGCTGAAATGTAATTCCAATCCAGGTTCCTCCTGATGACTTCCTCTTTGCTTTTTGCTTGTTCGGGTTCCTTCTGATTACTCCAATGCAGGACTGTCCCTCTTTGGTCTTCCATTTGATTTTAATTGAATTTATTTTATTCCCATTCTAAATTCAAATGAATAATAATAATAATAATAAACGTCATGGTTCAGGGTCAGGGTCAGGCGTCCAATCAAAGCGGGGTTGCATCAAAGCGGGACGTCTTGGTACCCGGTCATCACTGCCAGAAGTTATAAAGTGGCAGTCCTAGTTATGTCTCATATTAATTACGTAACACACCAGCACATAAACGCCACACAAAATACACCACACAAAACTACACAAACACCACACAAAACAAGTCCTGGCGAGGGTCTGCAATCTTTGATTGCTCTTTTTCTTGTTTCGTTTGAATTAGCAGTACTTGGATCTTCCGTTTCGCAGTACCTGATCAAAATGCTTCGGCATTTTACGTCATCTCAACCAATCAAATTTTCTGGTCGTAGACCCCACCCATGCCCCTTTTCCTCAAGACTGCCTGGGGTCGGGTGTTCTATGAACTCTCGAGTTTACTTCTTTGTTTGGGTTGCTGTTATGTATTATTATTCTTTGTCGTTTTTAAAATGACTGTTGTTTACCGTTTTGTTTTTCTTTTATTCTTTCTCTTGTGAGTTTTGTCACCTCCCTCCTTGTCTCCTGTCATTATTCCTTTGTGCATCGTCATATTCTTTTTTAACCCATTTTTAACGATACGATTCTGTTTTGTAATTCAATCGTTTTAAGGCACCGGTCATTCCAAATGATAAACTCAACTGCATACTCCTCCCTCGTTGATCATTTTGTACATTGAACACATACAACAAAACTAAAGTTTAAAAACAATGTACACACGACATGGGCTGGCAAGATGACCTAAAGGTACGCACACTCATCTCAAAACTGTCTAGCTTGGGTTTGAATCTCGTCTCTCAGATGGACGTCAAACTTGGCGTCCCGTCTGCTGACATTAGTTGGTGGATGCTAAAGATCCCACTGTGTTCTTCACAAAGAGTAACCATGCTATTGCCAGCACCATGGGAAAATTCCTGCCTGACTTCCTGCATCGGAGTGGCAAACCCTCCAGGATTGTTCTCCCTAGCCAATGAAACTGCCTCGGCGGCCCGATGCTCCTGACGGCGTGAGAATGAGCATCCGTCAATCCATACACCACATAATGAATGATAATTTTTTTTTTTTAAAACACAAACTACTTTTCGATGCTTGGTAGGAATGGTTCATGCAAATGCTAGGAATTTGCATTCTCTTCTGTTCTGAGGAGGCAGCTCAGCTGTAAAAGGGAATCAAAGAGTGCTGATAATCCACATTATTATTTTTTATATATATATATTTTTTGCAGACAGAATTGTAATCATAAAAGCCACAAACGTTTTTATTTTTTAAGTGGTCCTTGTTAACCCTCAAAAGCTGCACTTGGCCCATTTTTTTTGTTTTGCTGTGGCTGGAATCTTAAACCTGTGTCATCCCATTGGTTTTCAGACACCCAGAAAAAGACAAAGTTTTCTTCATGACAAAGTACGGTGTTACGGCTTGACTACAAAGTACAAACTATGTCGGCATGATTCAAATTTACGAATTGAAGCAGGAATCGAGTCCTGAAGACCTTTTCATCCTTAAGACCACTTACACCTTTGACTACTATTGAAACATCTCTCTGTATATTACTAAAACTCTCATCTTGTATGTACGTATGCATGTATGTATGTTCCCGAAATACAGCCAAAACGGTACACGATAGCGCAAAAATTTTAGGGCCACCTTACTCACCATTCGCCTGCGGTGTGCAGCATCAAGTTTCGTTCAAATCGGGCAACGAAAAAATTGTTAAAAAATAAATTCCCGATTCAGTCAAGTACTCTTCGGGAGAATTTGATCAATGCAAACAACCTCAGCAGTATAGTTCGCTGGAGCTATCTCTTATTTTCTTGAAATGATTTTTTTCATCAACCGCTGTCACAACGGGAACCCAACGGGTTCACGGGTCGTCTAGTACACTTTAAACCTTTAGACCCCAAGACCCTGTGATACCCTTTCGAATCCAAAGACCATGTAGACTCTGACGATCCTATAGACCCCAATAGACCCTACAGAACCCTAAGACTCCTTAAACCCCAAGAACCAATCGACCACGTTAGACCCTTTATACCCGTAACTACTGTTGGAACATACAGACCCTTTCGACCCCTTCGACCTTTTTGACCATTTGGACTTTTTCAACATCCTTAGACCCTTTAGACTGCTTAGATCCCTTGACACTTTGGAGCATTTAGACTCCATGCTCCTTAAGACCCCATTAAGACAGGTTAGGTGAGGTATGGGAGCATGCGCCGGAGCAGCCCCTTAAGACAGGTGTTCCCAAACCCAGGGTCGCAACCCGAACTTGCAAACTCCCCTCAAAATACTGGGTTTCAAAGGGGGGAGGGGGGGTTCACGTCAAAAGCGTTTCTCTGACAATTTTTATCATCGGTACCAGTACCAAACAGGTACTGGTACCATTTGGGTTGCAAGGCGAATGTGACTTCAAATTTTGGGTCGTGGACAAAAAAGTTTGGGAACCACTGCATAAAGACATTTTAGACCCCTTTGACTCCTGAAGACATTTATTTACATGCTTTAGACTGCTTAGACCCCTTGACCCTTTGACATTTCGACCCGAACTGCTATTGGTAAGTACGCTTTGGATCTTGAGACCCCTTAAGACCTTTGTAGATCCTTTAGACCCTTCCATCCATTAGACCCATTTAGACACACCACATAAACATCCATAGAGTCTTCTTGCAATATATAGACTATACTTCTTTCAGCAAGTAATGTGCGATCTCCAGCCACCCGGATGGTGGGTACTCTGCTCGGTTGAACAGAAATTGCATATTGGGTCATTGAATTGGTTCACCAATCAAAACCTAAAAGCATATTGTTTTGAGGGAAAAAGCTCAAAGGGTCAAAGGTCAAGGTCACACAAAATCATCAATTTTCATCCGATTGACGAAATTTGAACAGGGGTTGCATATTGGGTCACTGAAGTCTATTGTTTGAGGTCAAAAGGTCACAGCTCAAGGTAACATAACATAATCAATTTCCATCCTATAACTTTAAATTTGAACAAGATTTGCATATTGGGTCACAGGCCTGGCTCATCAAAAATCTGAATCATCGATTTAGCCTTTTTGATTTGTCAACGGTTTCCATGACAACAATTTCACCCCCATTATAAACAAATAGGCCCTTTGTCAATTTATTATTGCCAAACCTCAGTAATTTTTCAAGATATCAAATTGAAACTTAACAAAGCTTATTTGTATGTATTTGTCGTTTCTGTGAGGGAAATTTGGTCAAACTCAGTCAAAGGTGATGGTCAAGGCCATCCAAAACATGCAAAGCACTTATTAGGCCACAATTGGAAAATGTATCAACCAAATTTGTTTTGCATATATTCAATCATGCACCACACTTGATGGGTCAAATTTATGAAATTACCAAATTGCTGCTTCCATGGCAAATTGTTTGCTTGGATTTCACTGTATAGTATGCATATTTCTTCTTTGTTTTCGCTGTCCGTTGGTACAACCATGTTTAGCCAGATCAGCTGACATGCTCGATTTTACATATTAATATACATGAGGATAGAAATAGGCACAAGTAGAAAGTACAACTGGAGGTAGTGACATGCCATGGAGAGCAATATAAAGTTCTTCTCAATACTCCCACCTGTTGATTGTAGGAATATTGTAGCTCTCCACGCATCCAAACCTCATCCATCAAGACCTTCCATTCTGCTGCCGTTAGTCCCAGTAGCACCGCTACCTGTTGGGCCTCCAGTAAGGCCAAGCACTCTGCAGTCCCATCATCAACCACGACACTGGATTCAAGACAGGTACACAACCACACCACAACAGGCACAACTCGGTATCGCACGATAGTAACATCATTTTTACACATTAACACTGGCTCCTAGAGACAGACCATGGATACTCAGTTGAGTTAAAACTAATTGGAAATGAGTGTACTATTTGTACTCGTGTGTACGACTTGTGAATGTCATTTTATGGCTGTGGAGGAACTTTGGGAAGGGTTTGAAACAGTAAAGGGCTCACCTGGGGTCGTTTTCATGGTTGCTTCACATCGCTTCTTTGGCTAGAAGAGCATGGAAGGAGTCAATATGTGTATGTGTGTGTGTGTGTATATGTATATGTATGTATGTATATATATATATATATATATATATATATATATATTGGGTGGTCGCTAGACTACCATTATTCTCAGAATTCTCTGCCGCCACCAAGCAGAGACATGCTGTACGGCCCAAATCGCTCGGGCCGCATGGCGTACGGACAGAACAAGCGTATTGATCAGCGCCAACCACAGAGCACCGGGGGTGCCCGAGCAGGCATGCGGGGCCGACGCGACCCTCAGGCAGTCGCCGGAGCACGGCCCGGGAGTTCGGTGTAGGGCGATTCATGTCACGGTAATAGGAGCAAGACAATTCCGCAGCTCAGCCATGTCTCGCCGGATGTACAAGTGAGGCCACTTCCGGCCGAAGGGGCCGGGCTGGGCGAGGCCAGGGTCCAATAGGAGCACACCATTTCGGGTGACGACGCATCGCTTGGGGTCGTCACCCCACACTACACCATGGGGCTTATAAAAGACGGATTGCAAAGCCGTTCGTGGCTACCCTTGCTTCAAAAGCTGGGACCTCTACATTTGCCTGTTGCCCCGCCTTCCTTCTCGCATGCTGATTCTCGCTGCTGGCTCCAAACACCTGCCTGGTGATTCTCCTCTGTTGGCCCCGCCTCCCACTCGTCTGTCAGCTCCGCCTACTTTCTGGACTAGTGCACGCACTGCACTTGGCACCGTAACCAAGCAGGAGACAACGTGCTGACTCTCAAAGAGGGATCGCTCAGCGGAGCGTCCCCCAAAGTGTACTGGGTAGCGGGGCCGGCCGACCGTGCAAGGTATTGCGAGACAGTTAGCCCTAATCTCCTCTCCTTTCTCATGATTATCTCCTCTTCATTGGGGTGTGTGTGTGTGTGTGTGTGTGTGTGTGTGTGTGTGTATGTCATGGCACCTGTCCTTGCTTAAGTTGAGTGTAGAAGAAATATTTCTGGATAAGTCTGCTCGATGTCCGCTTCAGTAAGTTGCTTGCCTTGTTGTCGCACCCCACATATTCCTTACTCTCCCTGCTTACATACAACAATAAATCCATTCATTGTGCCACATATTTTTCCTCGCCTACCTGTAATGGCTATCGAGTGCAGCCTGTGGCTGCTGGTTGCATCATTGGTTGGGACGCGGCTTTTTGCCGCTGATGCAGTGTCCCCTTACCAGTACACTGGTGCTCATTTTGCCGACCTCGGAAGGATGACAGGCTGAGTCAACCCCCTGGTGTATTAATTCAGCGGCCCAACGGGGCTTGCACTCAGGATCCTGGGATCCCAAGCCGCCGCCCTAGCCACCAAGCCGCCGCCCTAGCCACTAAGCCAACACCAGGCTTGCCTACCTGTAATAAATGCTTGTGTAGAAATGTTCCTAGCTCGTTTTTGACTTTATTTCCCAACGATCTGTTCTTCTAGCCGGTACGTCCTTGGCAGTGTCGCTTGGCTGCATCTGACCCGGTAAGGTGACCCGGTTCCGACAAGGCGTACCGAGGGTGTGTTCCCCAGTAATTAGGTCACGTGATTATTTTAGGTAACCGGTTAAACCTTAGACGGAGGATCCTCGGTCATGTGGTTGAGTTATCGGTGTTTACGGTTGATCAGCGACCCGCCGCATCACAAAGTTATCCGTGTGTGACGGCCTGCGATTCCGGAGAGTCTGGTGGCTACCCGAGATAGCTTTCCCCCCTCGTGATCTTCTCGCCCCGACCCCGGGCCGCAACAATATACATATATATATATATATATATAAACATACACACAGACAATACATGTATGTGTGTGTGTGTGTGTGTGTATATATATATGTATATATGTATATATATATGTATATATAAATAAACACACACACCACACACACAAACACAAATAATCTTCTTTTTTTTTCTGAGATGCAAAATTTCTGTCATCGCGATTTTTCCATACGTGCAAATTTTATCCCTAATTACTCATTTCCATTATAGAAAATTTCCGTGATAGCAAATTTCCGAATATTGAATGTCCGTATATCAAGGGATTACTGAATGTGGATATACACATACACATGAACCCCCAAGTCCTCCCGCCCTGCTCTCCTGGCACATAAAACATAAAATTAAGGTACCGTTTCTGAGACGGATGTTCATGACTCGTACAACTCATCAGCATATCATCGTGCCCAAGCGAGAATTTCCAAGAATATTGGAGAGGAGCACAATAAAATATATTAATACGAGTATGAAAGCCCATCAAAAATGACAGGTTGGAATTATTTTATTCAAAATATTCGAGGAGACTGGAAGATATGATGTTTCGTAGCAAGGAAAAAAACGTCATTTTAAAACGCTAAGTGCACAAATGTGCCCTATTTTCTTTATCTTCTGGGACGTTTCATTTCGACAGTGCAGCCTCGTGAGCAGGCTTAAGCCTGAAGCCTCGGCCGAGCGTCAGGTGTGCTATTCTATTCTTTATACAATTAGACAACCTACGGACGTAAATGAACACTCCTTTTACTCTGCGTGCATTGCACATCATGTGCAGCAAATTTCACCTTCCTACGCCTTGTATTTATTATTTTCAAAAAGTTTCTTTACACTGCTGTTGATGCTCAGTTTGCAAGTCACCATCTACAATTCCAATAGAAGAGACATAATTACTCTGTTATGAAAAATGTTCTTTCAACTTTTTGTATCCTCAAAAATAGACCACAGTGAACACACAGTCCTGTTCAAAGATTGGCCTTTAAAACCCTCTGGAAATCGTCCTCATGAAGGGGGACAGACACACAAATACACACTGTGTTTTATATAGGAAGATTAAAACAAGAACGTGAGTGTCCACTTGCATCACATCAACAAATACGACGTACAATAAGCCTCTTCTCAATTATGTGTCTCTTGTCAATGTCAAAGAATGTATAATAGAAATCGAATTTTCTTTTTTTACATTTTATTTACATGATGTTCATCAGCATTTAATAACTGACCTTGCTCCAGCTCCGAAACGACCGCAGTCAGAGCTACAAAAGCCTTCCTGTCTTGCTGCACAATGGCCCTGTGAGAAAATGCAACACAACAGTAACAAATCAATTGTGGCTAAACATGTATACTGGGGAAATGTATTGCTCACCCACTCTGTGAAAAATGTGTGAAGTGGGCTTGAAACTACAGAGAAAACACCTCACTGGCATAAGACCATTCCTTCATCGTTATGGAGAATACTTTTTGGCACAATGTTTCGGCGAGCTTTTTTCTCACAGCGGGCTAACAGCTGAGCGTGAACCTGTCCGACCAGAATCCGCCAAATTTGAACTTGGGCAATCTTCAACCTTTTTCTGCATTCACGCAATACCAGATATTGGATATAACGTACTGTGATGACCATGAGGGCAGATAATTCCAAATTTGGCGTGTCTATAACAAGACAATGAGCTGTGACAACACGCACCTCTGGCCGGATCCTGGCCAGACATATTGTTGTGGGCCGGGTATCGGCTGCGAGCACGACCGCTAGTTGGAGCAGCAGAGTCGACTCTACCGAACACCGGAATTCAGATCGTCACCCTCGGATAACTCCGAAGGTACGGGTCCCTTACAGGACCGTGAATCGTCAATAAATCAACCGCCTGGGCACAGGGTTATTTGCCAAACTTCAAAATACCTAGAGGCCCATGTGGCGAGCTTCCGAGGATTCACACCCTCGACGGAGCTCAACGGGACGAGCCGTAACCGTACTCGACCCGTGCGTAACCCGAGCGGATGTTACCGAGGTCCCGTCGTCCAAATGCACACAACTACGGCAACAACGGCCTTTTTAATTCCCCAACACGCACCGTGCAAAGCCAATGAAGGAAAGGAGAGGACAAGCTGAAACATTCAACATTTATTTACAATAGTGTGGGAGGGGAACACATAAAGGGCAGAGTTAAACCGACTATAAAGGATGCAAATAATGTACAAGGCACTTAACAGTTTTACTTAAAGACAGGGCCCAAGGACACACACACGCACACACAAATAAAAAGATGGACCTCAAGGGTCTTTATTATTCCTTCAGCTCGGAGGGAAGTCGAGCTGAGGACGAGAACGTGGCTGACTACCTGGGCCGCGAGCGCGCGCTGACGTCCACCCCTTCCCGGAGCTCCGGTCCCCAAAGGACGGACCAGGGCTGCCAAATCCAGCGGCGGCGAGACGAGGTGAGGGATGCTGCGACGAGCCCAGAGCCAGCGACGAGACGAGGGCAGACAACCAGACCACGCGCTCGAGCAGACAGAGAACCAGACTAGCGAGCTTTGAGTCAGACGGAGCACCAGACTACGAGCTCGAGCAGACGGAGCACCAGACTAGCGCCCGCGAGATGGAATCAGACCACGTGCTCGAGCAGACCGAGCGTAATTATTTGCTCTCCGTTCTTTCGTCCCCTTCTCGGGCGCGGTCCGCTCGTCCCCCATTGGCCGCAAAGTCCGCTGATTGGACCGGGGGGCGACGGCAGTCGCGGCCGACCGCCCCTCAAACAAGGAGAGTAATATGGTCCTGCGTGGGCTGCGCCTATTGGTCGACCGTCGGCAACCTCGCTCGCATCCCCCGGATTGGCAGAGAGACATCAGTTCTCGTGAACTCCGCCCACGTACATGCTGACACGCACGTGTGCAATGGTGCCGGTGGAGGATGGTGGGAGGAAGCGAAGGCAGGTGTCATTGTAGTTATTGTTGATAAAAATCCTAACTATCAAATAACTCCGCAGCGCATGAACATCCAATTCCCACTAGACTAGGGCGGACCCTAACTAGAAACACACACTTACCGATATAACTGAGCTATAGGGGACGGCTGTCTGCCTGTGTGCACAAGGCTTCCAAATTCGTAACAATAATATATACACACATATATATATATATATATATAATAATATATATATATATAATATACATATCTCTATTATAATACCAAGCTTGCACACTAAAAACTCGGCTTCCGTCACACGATCCCTATGAAATTGCTGTGGCACTTAGCAGACATCCGACAATGTTTGGGAAGTCTTGCGTTCCATAGTACCACTTGCATTTTGCACAATGTGTATTTTTGTCATTCCCCGTGTACGGTCTGTCGTCTGCTACCAGCTATGTTGTATTGCTATCCCATGCATGTGCACGGGTATCGCTAGTATATATATATATCAAACACGTTCTTTAATATAGTAGGATAAAGTACACACTTTTAAAATGATGTGTACGTCGATAAAACACAGGCAATTTGAACATGGACCCATACAATAAAACTGAGGTCTGTTTGGCCGCTGTATGAACATAAACCTATGTC
Organism: Eptatretus atami; assembly: GCA_035128595.1. Lineage (NCBI taxonomy): Eukaryota > Metazoa > Chordata > Myxini > Myxiniformes > Myxinidae > Eptatretus > Eptatretus atami. Next base: position 165,759,934 of record CM068956.1, read on the forward strand.
GTCCAGGACACACAACACAAACACAAATACACCAGTATGCAAACACCACACAAAAGAAGTCCTGGTGAGAGCTGTGCTCTCTGATTGCTCTTTCTAGTTCGTTATGTTTTGTGTGCAGCGCATGGCTGGATGTTTCATCATCACTGGGGTGGGACTGTGCCTCCAACGCTGTGCCAGCTATCAGTTAATGCACGGATTTGGAATTTAACCATGAGTGGTAGAGATGTCAGGTTCTCGTGAACCAGGTCAGGTTCTCGTGGCTGTTAGCCAGTCAGGTGCTGAGAAAGAAACTTGCCTCCTCTTTTTGAATGATACTGTAGGATGTGTTTTGTTAGCCTTTAACATCCACCAACAACCAGTGCTGGAAGACTGATCCCTCGGGTTAACGTCCTTCTGACGGACAGCACACACGTTGATGTGTTTCACTGCATGTGAATCGCCAGGGTAGCAGTTTATAGCTCGGTCGATATTCATGCCCATGTGACAGAGCTGAAAGGTAAGTATTTTTTTTTCTTATTTATGACAAATTGCAGTGCACAGATCTAAGTCTTCGTTGGACAGCCAAGTCACAGCACTGTCTGTTAGGTGGATTGCCCTAAATCCTTCATCAAATGTTCGTAGGTGACACTCATTACCTGCGCCACCGAAGGCGGACAGAGGTTATGTTTTCACCCTTGTCAGTCTGTGTTTGGTTGTCTGTCTGTGAGCAGGATATATCAAAAAGTTGTGGACGGATCCAGAAGAAACTTGGTGGACAAATTGGGTGTGTGACAAGGACAAATTGATTAGATTTTGGTGACGATCCGAATCCAGATCTGAATATGAGAATTAATAAATTTCCTCAGTAATTTTTCGCCATTGCGAATTGGGGACAAAAATGATATATCGCACGAGATGTCAAAAGGTTGTGGATGGATTATGACGAAACTTGCTGGATGAGTTGGTTAGATGACAAAAACAAGCCAATTAGATTTCGGTTCTTGTCAGCAGATCCAACCTCACAGTGGGAAACAAAATGTAAACCATTCAGCCTGGCGGAGGTATGCACTCGACCGAGTGCCATTCGAGTTCACAATGTGATGAATCGTCTGATCTGGGTTACCATAGTCACATGCTGGGCTGTCTTTGAAATTCCATTTGTGGAGGTGGTGTTATGTCCTTGCATGGAGAGTACGGATCCTGTTGAGCACAGACTACTGTTTCCCTGGGAGGTTGAAACCTGGAGGCTCTTCTGTCGGATCACTCACCAGTTCTTTGTTCGCAGTGTTGTTGTCTGTCCAGAGATTGCATAATATGTCCTTGGTGTTAAACTCAGCATCACTCAAAACATTTGCAAAGCCCCAGAAAGGTTTGCGTGACTCGAGTTGCATATTTGGTAGATTCTGCAGGTCTTCGGGGATTGGAAGCTCTGGGTTGGCTTTAACGCGATCAGACTCTCTCATTCTTCCCTTCCGGTGCACATCATGTGATGGGATGTTTGACAGGACTAGGAGCCACTGCACAGGTGTTGATTTCAGTGTCCCACTGATTATCCAGATCAGTGTTTTCAGGACAGTGCCCAAGTGCTTTGGGTGGCTGCTCTCTGCCCAAACAGGAGAACAGTGTTCTGCTAAAGGATACACAAGAGCAAGACTAGCAGGTGTGAAGAGTGTGTGCACTTGATCCCTAGCTGATATCCGCTAGCTTCCGGGTGTTTGCGGAACGTGAGGCTGCGATCAAGGTTGACTCAAAGGCACTTGGGGAATGGTTCGTTCTTGAATGGCTTTCCGCAAAAGGAAACCTGGAGTTTGCTGTTAGCCAGTCAGGTGCTGAGAAAGAAAGCGGTAACTGCAGTATTAGTTGGGTTTGGACGGAAGTGGACCAACCTTTAAGAGTCTGAGCAATCCTGCCAGCTATACTAATGCCTAATGATCAATTAAATTAAATCGAAAAGAATAATAATAGAGCAAAAAAATTAACGAAAACACTGATCTTTCCAAAAAACACCACCACAGTTAAAATGTGGTTTTAAAAGGTAAATGGAAAGGCAGACATTAAAGTGTAACCATAACAACCAATGCAGTAGAAAACAATGATCCATGATCTTGCTATTGCTTGCCAAGCCAGCCACTCCTTATCAACCATTTAATTGGACTGCTTGCTTGAGTGCTTAAGCCACTTGCTGAGCACCCTACAGTCGACAGTGGTACAGTTCGTGTCCCGATCGGGATGTACAGTCGGCACTTGCGACAAGATAGAGGTACGTAGACAGCACACACGGACATGGTACATATGGGTGGATTTGGATCTGTTAAGGGACTCTCTGCGGGTGTGTGTGCATGCTTGGTTATGGGCGCCGTGGTGGAAAACTGATGATGATGACGACGACGACGACGACGACGACGACGACGACGACGACGACGACGACGATGATGGCCGATTTTAACTTTTAACCTCAGCAGTGTACTAGCAATCACGTATGTTTTTCCTTTGTCCTCGTGACTGTTTCTGCAGTAATTGGTTATTGTATATGACTCGGACACACTTTACAAAGGTTATGTGGTTTCTCTTTGTGAGTTTCAAAGCAAAATATATTTGATAACACCCGATTTCC
>CM068956.1:165769518-165788066 GCA_035128595.1 Eptatretus atami
GAGTCTAATGAAACGAAGCCGCGGTCGTCGTTTGGCATCGTGCCGTCGCCAAGCGTAAGGAGAGCCTGTGCGAACGACACAGACGCGCCGTCTCACGCAGGTGAGCTCGCATGTTAGTGCTGAGACGTAGAGTCCTAACCTTGGGCCAAAGCGCGGATGCGGATATTGTAGGGCGTCATATGACCGGTGCGTTTCATTGCTTCGTTGATGACGGCTATCGCGACTGTGCAAAACAATGTCCCGCTTTTTACGCTGGTCCCCATGGAGGAGTATGGCGACGTCTTTCGGAGAGGACAGCATTGTTGTTCAAGGGTACAGGGGGGTGGTCATGCCTACGTTGAAAGTTCAGGTCGGATCAGGGTTACGCATCGTCAGAGGTGGATGTCGCGCTCTGCCATACGTGATTGACCGTCACGCAAAGCCCTTCGCAGAAAAACACCTGTAATAATCCCTTCGTTTTGCGCGAGATGTGATCTATGTCCGCAGTGGATCGACTAAGCACATCTAAACGGGTGACCGACGGTATCAGCACGAGATTAGATATTAGTACCCTCACCGTGTAAGGGAGACGAACGAAGAATCTATGACACCCTAAATCTTCAGAGCGAGGTTGCGCTAGCTGCTGTAAGCAGATTGGAGGGAATGGCGTAGCGAGAGAACATTGAAATCGTTCGTGATATGTATAGATGCTATACGTGCAACATTCGAGTCGAGCCATCAACACCACAAATGTCTGTGGTTGTTCCAGGTGCACCAGGTGTGGACTGCTGTATGACGATTAGACACTGCGCTGGAGAGGCAGTCACTGCGCAAAGCCGCACTACAGATAGCCACCCTCAATCAATTGTCAGTAGAGGTTGCGAAGGGTGCACCCAGAGCTCCTCAGGGGACCAGCGTAAAAAAGGGGACATTGTTTTGCGACAGTCGCGATAGCCGTCTTGCAAGCAATCAAGAAAGCGCAGGCCGGTCATGATGATGCCCTAGGGGGATGCCTGCTAATACGTAGCATTACCCGATCTGCGCACTCTTTGGCCAGGTAGGAACTGACAACAAGTTCGCAAAAATGCGAGCGTTCGGGCGTCTTGCATGAGAGACGAGCCGGGGGATGCCGTGCATTACGTGATGACGTCAACGAAAGCGTCTGCGTCGGTGGCAACAACTAGCAGTATGTCGGCTGTTTACCTTCAGGCAGATGGGGATGCGGCGCATATAGCAAAGTGATGAGTCGACGATAGAACCCCGGAGACGCATCATTTTATTAACCTCACATGATGTGCGAGGGTTCGTTAGCTTGACACTGCGGGGATCGCCTGCTTACGTGATGACGTCGAGACTTTCCGATCTTAATGAGAATTCAGTTTAGGCAACACTCTCGAACGTCCTTATAATCTCGGCGGGGGTTCAAGCAGACGGGATCGACTGCATTAACGATAGCCTCAAGAAAACGTGGAAAGTGGGGGGCCCAAACCCCTAGTCAGAAGCCATTGCTGGCCCAAAAAATATCGTTGTGAACAAATGTATGATCAGCCTACTCCAGAAATCTCACCTGAAGGCACAATCTCGCGGGTTTTCACAAGTCTACGCAGTGAGAGGAGGGATTGACTCCCGGGACGACTTGCATGCTAAGCGCGATAAACCGTCACATCTAATATCCGAGGGTATAAGTAACACGCCAATATGGCGGAGGTTTTAGGCCTGCACCGGGACTGCGGCGCTGCCCCTGCAACATCTATGAAGCTACCTAGGCTTGGTCAGCGTGAAACAATTGAAGAGCCCGTGGACTTACACCGCAATTTGGTCCTCAACTACTAACGGGTTCAGTGATAATGGGACCAGCAGCGGGGATCAGCCTGCATTACGTGATGTACGTCACCGTACAAATCAAGGGAGCATTAATACTACCAAATGTCGGGGATTTCATGAAGCAGCGCCGGGGAACAGACTTCGGCCGCAGTGGTGAGCTTTTTATAAACGTGAAATGACGTTACGAAACCCGGAACGTTCTGAAATCAAATGCCGTAGGAGGTCTATTTCATTGGTCTAGTGTCTACGTCGCGGACCCGCTTATCCTCCCCGTCAATTTACATCGATTTAACTGCACTAGCGTTCTATACTGTGGAACAATAAAGTCACGGCATCGAAGAGTCTTTACGCGGTTTGAGGGGAGACCGTCAAATTCATAAGGAAGTGAATGAGGGCGTTTTAAACTGTTTGTGGTGAGAGCGGGGCAAGCTTAGCGTGGCGACTATCGTCGATAGCAGCTACGTCACGGGAATAAATTGGTGCAAGAATGCCCGACGACTCAAAATCCAGCTGCCTTGTGAGTGCAAGTATTATAGACAGTATATTCGCGGCGGGCCGGCTGTGCACGTGTCACCGTGCCAAGACCGAACGTACGAAACCACCGCTCTGAACGGCGCAACACCGCAAGTCGATTCATCTCGGTCGGCCGGTCTGAACCGCGACGGGGATCGCCTCTCAATACGTGATGACGTCACGAAAACCGGCCGGAATAATAAATCTGCAAATTGCCGGGGTTCAGGCAGCGGGTGGAGAATCTCGAGGTCGGACATTACTGCACGTGGTCCTTAGGTTCACCACAGGAACAAGAACGGTAAAACCACAATCGGCAGATACGTGGGTAGGGTCGATTGAGTCAATCTTAACTTTTCAGTGTCGCTTATATCACAGCACACGTGATCTACTACCGTTTCACCCTCGACGGATCTCGTACGGAACAAACCGCCGAGGCGAGCAGTTGCTCGGCGTATCCCTGCATTACGCGCATGACGTCGAACGAAAATTCCGAGACGGGAACAACTCAAAATCTCGCGGGGGTCTTCAAGAGCGTGGGCACTGACGAGCCGTCCTGTTCATCCATAGTCCCGTGTATACTGTACGAGCACAAGTCCAATAGGCCTATCGTAACTAAACTCCAAGCGAAACAACGAACAATTCGCTCATACAATCTCTGGCAGATTGAGGGAAGGAGAGGAGCAGGTTTACATTTACACAAGGACATTTATTATAATGAGAACGCGATGATCGGCAGTGTGAATCGCCATGAAGTCAAGTCAGAAGAACTATGCAATGACGATCGACTGTGATAAATTAGCATTCTTAATCCGGAGATCACTTATACACAGTTACACTTCACGAGACACTTGTCGGGGTTCAGGCCTGAGCGCACGGGGGATCGAACACTTCATGCATTATCGTGATGACGATAAGAAAAAGCAGAACAACGGACAACACTCATCAAATAAGGATGATCGGGGTGGTACTGAAGACTCTTGGTCTGCATTTGCGTGGGAAGGGGTGGAGCACTCGCATGAGACGTCGCGAGGACCGATCGAAGAACGATAACCTGCAGTTACGGCAACCACTTTGGTGTCTGGCTTAGAGATCGACCCACGATCGCGGGTTCACCACTTCCCCACAGCAGCTAGCGTAGCCGCGGTGACACGAGCTCCGGGGGATGCTTCCTGCGTGGCATGTAGCGCATTCACGTCTGCTCGACCTCGTCACCGACGAACCGCGCTTGGGACCCGCGATGTCCTTCCCCCAACGAACAGCCACGTCGCCGGCAAGGTCACGGCTCCAAATGTCGGGGTCAGGAGCACCCCCTGTGTGGCCGACGAGGGGATTCGCCCACGTGGCCATTTCTATCCACCGCGATGATACGACGCTCAGCGAATTTTTGCCGCGAAACATCAAAATTGGGGTTCAAGAGCAAGCGCAGGCGAAGGCGACTCGAGTCGTCGAGTCGATCGTCCTTCGATGAGACTCCGAAACGAAACGGACTTCCCAACGCAGCTCCTTGTTCTGTATACACCTCTCCCAAATCTCGGGACGCTGCTTCAGGCGCGGGGATCGCCTGCCTCTACGTAGATGACATGTCACCGAACTTCGGGAGACACTGCAAACTCCTCCGGCGGTTCCAGGCAGCGGGGATCGGGCAATAAAGGCACTCTACGCTGATGACGTCCACGAGACCCCGCGAAAAAAACTCATCTTCCTACCAAGAACTGTCGGGCAGTCTAAGCGCACACTTGCACGAGCGGACTCGACGAGCTGCAAGTCCTACAACGTTGCATTCGAACGCCCGTTTCCACAGAGGACATACACTTTTCCACAGGACTAACATTTTACGTCGAAACTTCCAATGAGTTCCGGTGTTTGGATTTCTGACGGGAGCTGTGTTCTACAGGCGCGAGCAACGGTTGCATCCGCGACCTCCTGATTTATGGACGTTCGATCCTCTCGTACGACGTCTTCCTGGAACTAATTTCTACGGAACTCTGCGAGAACCTCTTCTCTTCGGAGAAATCTTCTGGCCGCTCCACCGAGAGCTGCACGAGAGACTTTTCCACGCCCGACCTCTTTTTTGACATCTTTCATGAACAAAGAATGACATCAGTGACTCGTCTTTTCCTTACTGAACACCCCCACCGCAACCCGGGCGTGACGGCTTAACACACGTCCTCGGATCCACACTATCCCCGCTACAGGCGAGCTTCAGGTGGGCAGGGAGTTGTATGAACAGCTCAGCGCGGGATCGCCTGCATTACGTATGAGTCACGGAAAGAGCAAGTCTCTCTTCGCACCTCCTCGCCGCAGAAGAGGGGGGGAGGAAGCATCTCCATTTCTCATTCTTTTCGGGGCATCAATATATGTAATCGATGTAGCGCAGAACCAGGTGGATCGCTATGCTCGATTATTTGCCAAACGCCATTGTATGTAAGTACGACCAAAGGAAAGGTGAAGCTATCTGAGGGAACATGCGCACTTAGTTTGAGCGTATAGCTGACTCAGGGGATAACACTGTCATTCGAAATTGTGTCGGCCGGAGTCTACAATGACACTATGCCGAAATTCGTATAACAATATGGTGATCGGACTGATGCAGAATTAGTGAGTGATATAGTAGTATATCTAACGAAAGGTTAAGGTATAGAGACTTGACTCATAATAATATGTCGGGATGATTTATCAGGCAGCGTAGGTCCAGAGCGGGGGCTGGCATTTGACAGAGAAGTAGGATATATGATGAACGAGGAAATACGAAGGACGCTCCTTGGGCTGTATCACTACTTTTAGCAGCCCCTCGTGAGGGTGAACAACTGCAAATGGTCGGTTGTATGTGGTAGTATATAAGGGGTTTATACTAGTATCGCAGCAGTGGGGGGAGAGGAGAGGGTTAGTCGACACCTCTGCCCCAGTAGAGATTTCGTGGATTGTGGCTCAGCGGCGTTTCCCAACATTACAAAACGCGAACCACGTCGAATATTGTCTATAGGTTTGTTGATCATACTAGAGGTAGCAGCAAGAGCTGTGAAAGACGAAGTCGGTATTCGCAAATGACAATATTCACTGAAAATGTGAACGAAATGTATTGAAACGACATTCATGAGAGTATCAACTAAGAGTTATAGTTTGCATGAAGGATTCAGAATAGTATTATGATGCACGCGATCTGGCACCCTAGCATTTAAAGAGATCTGGCTCTGTCACTCGAAGCTAGGTTGTCTTGGTTTGTCTTTAAAAAGGTCCCATTCTCACGTCTGATGACTGTATTCAACACGATGCACTCTGTTTACGTCGTGTTCTGCGATAAAAGACAGCTGTCCAAACTTTAATCAATCAGGGACTGTCTCCAAGCTCTTCCACAGATAAAAGACCAGAGAGCTGTGCGAAGGAGAGTTCAGTATGCCAGCGGCGTTGGGAGGTTATGGGGCATAGACAGACAAGGAATGGAGAGTGCAGCCTTCTAGGTGCTGAAGTATAGTGACTAAGACGAGTACTGTTGGTGATTTTTAGAAAATGGAGAGAGTTATCAGAGCAGAAACAGATAATCTCCGGGTCTGGGAGCACTCATGCAAGACACAATAGTTGGTCGCCTCGAGATCTCATCGAGGAGACAAAAGGTGCAGGTCAGGGATCCCGCACGAACTACACCAGCAGTGTGACATTGTCAATCGTCGTATGTAAAGAGCTGGTACCACACACACGTAATCAAAGAAGAGAACCAAAAGTAACCAAACAATGTCGTCGGCCATCATGGATTAAAATCCGGCTAAGAGCGAACACAGGTCCTGCTGGCAAGATCCAGGCCGCTACTATGTCATTGACGTCTTAAGGATGTCTTGCGTGCCCAGACGTGACAACATACCGGCTGGCTGAATACAGCAGGAGGTAATGGTGAACAAAGGTCTGTGGATTGTCTGGGAGTAGTACCCAGAAAATAGGAGCTTTGCTATGCGGGTTATTCAAGACTCCTCGCATTGGACCGTGAGTGAACGTCTACTGTAGGAGGCCAAGAAGAAGGAACTCGACATACATCAAATGTCCGGAAGGAGGATCACCATCCCCAACCGTGAAGCATGGAGTGGAAACATCATTCTTTGGGGATGCCTTTTATGTTCAAAGGGGAACAGGCGACGTGCACCGTATTTGAGGGGGAGGAGCTCAGAGCGGGCGACTAATGTGTCAGCTGTGGACTACTTTAGGCCATAACATATCGTACTTCCCGCTGCAACAGGAGCATTCAGCGAAGAAATCAGGGCGCATGTGGTGGTCTTTCCAGCAGCAAAACTGACCGCGAGAAACTTACAAAGACTAAGGTGGGAGTTAGTCAGAAGTGGGCTCGTACAAAAGGCGAGTGGTGGCAAGGGCTGCATGTGAGTCGGCCGAGGACTGCACAGTGCATCAGACATGAACCCAATTAGAAATCTGTTGGAGGCCGAGCTAAACAAGTCTTGGTGTCAGCCCAGCAGACAGCAGCGGATAGTAGTCGCTGAAGGATCGGAGGAGTATAGAATGCTGTCAGGAAGGGAGTGGGAGCCAAAATCCGTGCTGGGGCATGGGCCTGCTAAACTTGGTACATAGAACGTTATGAGGAAACGAGGTCAGGGCGACGAGAAGGAAGCGGAGGAGGTGGGGAGGGGGGGTTACTCTGTCAATTGCGAGGAGGACTCCACAGAAGGGTTGTGTAGTCCGAAAAGGGTCGATTAGCCTGGCATTTCTGTATCGTTTATGATGTGTCAAAGATACTCATTTCATGCAAATCAAATGCAAATTAGAGAATTATTAAATAACAATACAACTCTGGAGTTTGTATAGTATTCTATATTGCATTTTCGAGGATGTTCCCGCTTTTCCACAGCAGATTTGAACGTGTAACTTGTATGGATGCAAAGAACTATGAAAGACGCTCTATGGTGCAACTTCTCGTAAGTGGGAAACCTGCAAATGGCAGTGAATCAAAATACTTGTTCTCCCCATTGTATATATCGAGTGAGTGTCAAGATTTCTGCCGTTCCGGCGTGCGGGATGTCAACGACCGTGCTCAGCCGTACTAGACGGGTCCGGTGGTGTTTCAGGGCATGCGGGGATCCGGTGCATTAAAGTGATGACGTCAGACACACCCGAGACGAGCGAATCCAGACTGAGCGACGAGAGTTCCGGATTCATACGCACGAAACCGGACAGGCTGAGCGAGGTGTTTTCGGTTAAAACACACCATAAAACTAGCCACACTTTCTGTCCAGCGGGCGTAACCAATGGCAAGTTTCGCGGACGAGATTGTCGATGATATATAGATACGCGCATGACGGCGGTAGCGCCTAAGTAATTCGCGCGGAAGAAAATCGGGAGTTTATACCTCGGAGGACTGCGACGAAAACGAGCCCGCTAAGCGGCTCGTTCCGTATGCGAATGCCTGAGCGGTTGTATAATCGATCCTCGGACTAGATTGATTTTATCGCTTTAGAGCCAGCTAATACCGAACGTTCCATGGCAGTCAATGTGAGGAAGGGAACGCAAACGAGCAGGTGACATTTAGCAATGGGTGACATTTGTTTTCCATACAGGCAATGCAATGAATGGGAGGGATCGGGGGAACAGACCGAGAAAAAACCTACAGCCAGTTATTATGAATGTAAAGCAAATACAACACAGGCACTTAACAGTTCTTATTGTTATGACGGGCCCACAAACACTCGTATGCACACCACCCAAGAAATGGTGGCTGATGCCTTTTAAAAAGGACTTCAACATCGGAGGGGCCAGAGGAAGCGAACCCAGAACTATCCGACTACTCCACATGGTGTGGTCTTCAGCTGCTCGGACCCGGGTTCCAGCGAGAGCGAGCTGGATCAATCGCCATGAGCGAGAATCCTTCCCCGAGCTCCGCGATCTCTCGCGTTCTTGAACACGTGCTGGTGAAGACGAGGCGCCGATCCTTCACGTCGATGCGTCGCTTCCCCCGAGAACACCTCCAAAAGATGAAGGCAATGAGTCGCAACCAAGCCGGGAACCGAAGCGGCGAAAAAGAGCTCCAACATCAAGAAGAGCCAGTCCGATACCGGACGCGAAGTATGAAGCGCAATACAGCGCGCGATCTCTCGCAACTGGCATTCTTCTCTCCGATGAACACCAACAAGCTCGAGCCGGAGCAACAAGCTCAACTCTCTTTCGATGAACCAACTACAACCAAGCGATAACCCACTCTCTTCCCGAAACAACCAGGAGCCAAAAAATGCGAACCGAGCCAAGCAGAAAAAAGAGGCTTTCTCCCCTACCCATGAGCCAGGAGATACTGTGCACCTCCACGAGGCTATGCAGGTGAACACCGAAAGGCCCCAACCAACTCTGAGCCAATGCAGAGTGGGTCCCTCTTATTTGTTCTATCGGTTCGCCATCCGCCTGCTTCACGGCATGACTCATCCCCTCGTTGCCGTGCACAACGTGAGTGGGAGGGGAGTTGTTTACGTCATGACATCACGGGACGAGAGGGTCTTCTTATCCTCTACCGACAGAAGAGGGGACGGTCGGGCTTCGCTTTGTGTTGTGATCGCTCCTAACTACTAATTGACTCGAGTGCACTTAATCGATTTTGCAACATTAACCAATAGGAAGGTGACATCTATGGAACATGACAGTTATCCGGACATAACTGGGCTAGAAAGGAACCTGAATGTTGTGGTGCGACGGTTCCAAATTCGTCAACACACATATATATATATATTAATATAACATTATATATATCATTATATAATTCGCTTGGAAAAACATCCTGCGATGTTGTTGGGCTAGGAGATGCTGCAAACAGGCCCTCAGGCTGTAAATTCATTGAAGTAAAAATTAATGATTGGAGGGTTAGTTTCTGGTGTGTCCATAGGCAACACGTTTACTGAGTATTTATGTATTTAGCTTATCTGGATTGAGATCCAGGATGAGGTAATTCATTGCCCAATGATGCATACCATCTACTCTCCGTGGACGTCTCCGTGTATTCGACTTTCCAGCCAAAATCGCGCGCCAATCCGCTGAAATTTGGCAGCAACATTATGCTCTTGACTGGGGAGCAGGGATTGCATAAGCTCGTCGGTCACGACTTAACGTTGGCAGAAATTGGTGCGTTAAGTAAATTTCTTCAAAAATCTTCTTCTTCGGAGATTGGTTACAACATCAGGTACAGGGTTCCGATGTTAAATTGTTGAGTGCCATGCCGATTCAGCGTGACTGAAGTTCTGTCTAAATGGCCGAATTCTGTCAATTTTGGGGAAATGGAAATCTCAAAATGGTTCCCTCCAGACCTATCAGTCCAGAATGCTACAGAAATTTGGGTTACAACATTAGGCCAGGGGCCCAGATAAGGTACATGTCGCATCTGGTACTACTTTTTGATTCACCGACAATAACTCAGTGTTATTGAGGGATTTACATTCCTTCAAAAAGTGGTTTATAACAAGCACCATTGACATAATGAATCGGTTGATCGCTGTGAAAGAGTGATATCGATGCGGTCGATCGACGCGGAGAGTGATGTGTAAGGGAATGTAATGATGTGAGGAGAGAGGTTTGCGTGTCGAAGGCTTGCGCCTATTGGTGAGGCAGTACGGTAGGGTTGCGCGGAGCTCATTTTGGGGCACACAAGAGCCATACGAGCTATGAAGCGGCTATATCAATAGGCTCAGTGTTGATGTGTGCGTGCCGTATGGGTAAGGGTAGTGACGGGACGTGTACAGGACGTGCGGTAGATGTATTACGATGTGGTGTCGCGAATGCGAGGGAGCAGATGCGCGCTGTCTCTCTGTGGAGAATGCAGGTGAAAGCCTTCTCGTGTCGATCCTCTGTTTAATTTCTGTTTATCCGTTTCAACAAAAATGCCTGAAAATGAAACGCATGATGGTAATATCGCACGACCAACCGTGGGACCTGGGTTGTGCTCTAATGAACGCCTCGTCGAGTTTATGTAATTCTTCTTTAATTTTTAACATTTTTCTGCGAATAAATATAAAAAGTGTTTTGATTCAGTCACCATTGTTAGTTTTCAGATGAGATATTTTTGTTTCAGGTTTTATTGTTGAAGTGAAGGGTGAAGTCTGAGTTCATAGATCAGAATCATCCTTTCAAAAACAAAGGTCTGAACCACAACACTGCTTTGTCCAATGATAAGTAATACATTGTATGGGAGGAGCTTGCTCACTAACACACAATCACAACACACACACACACACACACAACACACAACAACACACACACACACACAACACACACACAAACACACACACACCACTGTACAGTATCGACTATGGTCCTGAAATATAATATTATTTATCGGATTGTTGGAAATGATGTTACGCTCAAAACAAGTTCCTTGACCTGAATGGCAGACCATAACCTGTAAGCAATTAATTTTTACGCCGAACTGCCCGGAGTTCAGCTGGTACACGGTTCTTTCTCGAGGTTTCGTTCTTTCAGCCCAGCGAACCTTTCAAATGGCAAAGATTATACAACCCTGGTCCATAGATCACAATCAGAAAATGACTCTACATCAGTAGATTCACAAACCATGGTTGTGTCCATGCAGTCGGTCAACCCATAATGCAAAACAACCAATAAAACTTTACTCGCGGAGAGGACTTAATGTATTATTACATATTGCAACTCTATCACACATTCTATTATAGTGATTAATACATTAAATCAATGCAATATCTTAAATTTAAATATAATGAACGGAAGACAGAAGGGAACCTGAAGAAGTAAAGAGAAAGATGGAGTCATCCCGAGAACCTGTGATCAGGTTTCGGGTTTCATGCCGCTACTCCTGCAACCCTCATTCACATCACACAAACGCGACTTCCCACTCACCTCAGGATCAAACTGTTGTTCACATTTCAAATGCTTATTTATAACGTTTTCTTTACTCCAGCGTTCTTGTGCTTCCTAGTCAATCCACTGAAAATGGGTTTGAAAGGGTGCTGTGTGTGTGTGTGTGTGTGTGTTGCGGTGTGTGTGTGTGTGCGCTGTTTGCGTGAGTGTTGTGTGGCTGCGCATGTGTTTTGTGTCGTCCGTGGAGTGATGATAAGAGATGACCTCTTGACTGTATTATGGTTAATTGTGATGTTAGGAGCTCTACGGGTAGGACGCACTGTCACCGGGTAAGTCCATTAGGAGATGCGCCCTGAGCGGATCGACACGAGAGATTGGGAGTTGGGTTGAATATCGGCCGAGTTACAGTGAGAATAGACTACGACTGTACTTGACGGTAATAGGAGCCAGGTGATCATACGTCGCACCGTGACAGCGAGAGAACATAGCGGCAATCCCTTATCACCTGCCACTCAGTAGTCATGGAATTTGGTTCTGCCTTAAATCAATCATTCAACCAGAAGGCACATGATGATGCGCAGCGGGTAAAAATCAGACGACTATTGAGTATCAGAAGCATCGCGAGTGCCCATGCTGGTGTGGACTATGCCCAACAATGTTTAAATCGTTTTTTATGTGGATGGTGCAATACATGTTTTAATTTATAACTGAATTCGGAACGCATGGTTCTGGCAGCCAAGAATTAATTTCGTTTTTAATAATCGGAGGTTCTTTAAAAAAATAAATTTTCATCAAATAAGGCTTCAGTCTTGTGGTTTTCTACGGATGAAGTGGTGGGAGGAAGTAGCAGCTGAAAGGGAATCGTATCCAGGTTTCCTCCTGAATAGACTTCATCTTTACTTTTTCTTGTTTGGGTTCCTTCTGATTACTCCCATTGCAAGACTGTACTATTTGGTCTTCCATTTGATTTAATCTGAATATATGTTTAATTCATTCTGAATTCAATTAATAATAATAATAAAACGTCATGGGTCAGGGTGCGGTGGTCCAATCAAAAGTGGGATGTCTTGATACTTGGTCATCATCGCCCAGCAGTTTTAAAGTGGCGAGTTCCAATTGTATGTTCATTATATTAACGTAACACACCTAGGGAATCGCAAGTACACAAACGCCCGCAACAAAGATACACCACAACCACGTGCACAAGACCACACAAAACAAGTCTTGGTGAGGGTCCTGCAATTCTGAATGCTCTCTTTTCTTGTTACATTGTTTTAATTCTTAATTGTTTGTCTTGTAATGTAGTGAAATGTCCTCAAAAATCTGGGAGTGTATTTGTTTTATTTTTTGCCATTTCATTCTTTTAATTGTTCATTGTTGGTTGAAATATAGTGAATTTTGTAGTTTGAAGTAGAAGTGATATCTAGATTGCCAACACTTCTTTATTTTTTCTTGCTTATTGTGTGGAGGTTTATTAGTTTCATTTCAATTCTTTTTTGCATTCATCCAGTGAGACAGAAATTTTCAGTGATTCTCTTCAGAGGTTTCTCAGGATGCTTGAGCAATGAGTGTGTAATAGAAGAACCTTGTGATACTCCTCCCAGGCTAACTGAAGAATATGCTTCTCAGTGACCTGAAGCAAGCAGAGCCACACACAGCACTGCTCATTCTTTATTTGTTCACTAACAAATGAAATACTTAAATTTTCGCACATGCACCTGCATCAATATTAACTTAATTATCAGTTGAGTTTTAATGAGGACAGTCCAAGTACTGTGAATGGCAGGGAGTCAGAAGGTTTTAACCTTGACATTGATGTAATATCATTCTCGTTCCTTTCCTTTGTTTTTTTTTTGTTTGGTTTTTTGTTTGTTTTGTTCTATGCATTTTTCAAATGGAGAAATTTGCATCCAAAATAAAGCAGGGCCCCGTCTTTGTCCCATCGCATACATGTCAGCTAATTGAGGCAGTGTGGGCTGCAGTGAGCGCTTCCACATCTGATTATACAGTAGGTAAACTCTCCTACTGGAGGTTGGTGGGAGATTTAAAAGAACCATCACATTCATTCTGACTTTGAGCCAATGCTGAATTTGTTCTGGGTACTAGTCCAATAAGTATAGTTGTACATTCCAAAATGTCTCAGCAGGTTAATGGCATTTCTTGACGCCGTTGGATGGCATATTCTGCAGATGGCAGGTGACGTTTTCTTTTACATTTGTCTCCATCTCTTATAAGGACTCCGATATATATCCTGGGCCCAAGACAAGAATGCAATGTCATGGAGCTCTCGTAACAGTTGCGGGCTTGGCCTATCAACTGTTCGTCTAACTCTGATCAACAGTCCAGAGAGTTGTTCAAAATGATACAATGGTGTGGCACGCGTCTGAGAGACAAATATTTTCCTGGTTGTACTGCATTGGTTGCAAGTTCTCAAAGTCTGACAAGTCCGCCATAAATTCTCGTGCAGAAAATGTTGTCACGTAACAGGACTGGTTTCACTTATTGGCCTAACCTCGCAACCTCTACTCGCGGTAATCTTGGGTAGACTCTTGGGGCGATCATCCGATTGCAGTATAGTCATTTTATGTAGGCAATCTGCTTGATGCATAGTGAGAAATCGCGTGAAGATCTGTATGTTGACATTTGTCACCTCTGTGTCTTTGCGAGTTTTCCGACGGAATCTTTACTGGAAGGTATATGAGTTGGTCTGGGGTATGCTAATCGGACGCGTGGGTGATCTGTTACGTGTGTTTGTGTAGATATGTCATTGAAAGTGAGAATCAGAGAATGATGTTCTGTTAAGGCGAGTGTCGTATATGACATCACTCTGCAGTATGGAAGATCATTGTTGAGTATGGGGACAGTGGGTGTGGAGTGGTGGGTGGGATAGTGATGTTCAGGTCAGGGGGGGGGACAGTAAAATGCCTTTCTCTGTTGTATGGTCCTAGTAATGTGGAGCATCTCAGTTGGGGGGAAATGAGAGTTCTGGACATCTCCCGCAGATTAACATTGAAGTAATCGGGGACTGATTCCACGTCTACGCTGTCTAGTGGGGCACGTTGAGTTTGGGAGCTTCGCAAGAAGACGCATGTGGAAGCACGAGGCAACCACGTAGCGTCTGTCAGAACTTCGGCGCCGGTATAGAAACATATCGATTGAGTTATGATTATGATATAGCCATTAGAAAAGTAAAAGTGCAGGGACGGTGGATATAATAGTGAGATTAGTGGTATACCCGTATAAACGAGAGCAACTAATTAAAAGGGCGATCCTGTGAATGAACATCAATAAGATTTAGTTTGAATACGAAGACAGTTGTAGATTTATGTGGCACTGATTATTTCTTCATCAAGTAAGCATTATGTTGTTGAATAGCACTTTTTTTTTTTTTTTCCAAATAAATTTTTTTCCTTTTATTACTTCATATCTCATACAGCATAGTCCCCATCGTTATGATAGCGCAGCTTTAGAAGATTCGCTTACTATGTCACAGGAGAGTCGTTAATCAGATCCGAGTTGATGGTTATGAGCGTACATTCGCCAGAGGAGTAGTTAGGGTCAGATGAAGCGCATATAGGCTCGGGATCGTGGTGTAAGCTTGGGCCATTTTTGAAGTGAGGGCAGTGGCTGCGGAAGAGGGAGGGGGAGACTGTTAGCTGTATGCGAACGGTGTATGGCAGTTCAGTAGGCCATCGTGGATTGTTAGGACTGAGACGCATGAGGCTCTATGTATATTCATCTGTAGAGTCGACAGGTAAGCAGGTGTTGGGAGAGAGGTATGTGAGTGGTTAAAGAGGTAGTATGATCGATAGATGCGTGAGGTAATCTTGATGATTGATAATGGGTTGTATACTAACGACAATGTATAAGTATGCGTGGTGGGCGACATGAGCCAGAGGAATTTTGATCTTTAAGCGTATAGTGATAAGGTGCAGTCGTGAGAACAATGATATTGGCAAGACATGTTGGATGTAGCGTTGACAGGAACGTGCTCGCTGTATAGATTTATGTTTAGGACGTATGGAGTGGGGGGGATGATGAGTCAAAACGTGCTCTAATTTTACCGCATATGGTAAGCTTTATGCATGTCGAGGCCGAAGCATGGGCGGAATAGATTTGGGCGCCGAGGCGGGTAATTAGAAAGTGTGTGAGGGTATGACTGAGCGGAAGGTTATTGTCTTGAGGATGTACGAGGATATGTCTGTGTGGACGAGATCTATGCAGCGCTGAAGACAGGGGAAGCCTGTTCGTAAGCGGACATGAGGATATCGAGTGAAAAAACGTGTCATATATTATGAGCGCACCGGAAAGGGAATGGTGGCACAGGTGGAGTGGTATGACTTACCGCGCCAGTGATTGAGGACTATGAGAGGAGGTGGGCGGGTGCATTACGAAGAGATGGGAGTACGTTGATTATATGTGACTAGTGAGTATATCGCACGCGCTGTTGGTATACACGCGTCAGGCGTCGATGAGAGAGTACGGGAGAATGATTCTACATGATTGTAGGTTAGGTACGAAGAATGGACGATTGTTTGGCGTAGTGTTTGGAGGAAATAGAAAGTCGAGCGAACTTGAGGAGTATGCAATTTGAAGAAAAGTCCGAAAAATTTGAAGAAAAAAATCGTATTTTTTTAAAAAATAAAAATTAAAAAATATCATTTTCCCTTTTTACCCATTTATGGAACATGTAATTATAATAAAATACAAGAATAAACAGGAGGCATGTCCTCCATCCTCTTTAATAGGGCTCGGAATTCTAATCACTGTGGCTCATTATACTCTGGTTCCAATGATTGATAGATCTCTGTGCGCACGCGTGTCATGCATGGTGTCGCACACGCTTCATGCATGTCACACTTGGCATATCACGTGTGTCAGATGCTGTGTGCAGGACACGGGCACAATCGTGTGGCGCAGCGTGTCCGCACACGTTGTCACATCGTGCGTGTTGCGCACATGCTCACGCGGTGTTCGCACAGTGTCTACAGATGCGTGTCGCACACGTGGCAAACACGCTGTCGCACTACGTAGTGCAACACGCGCCTCTCAACTGTGCGGCGACGCATGGGCACAGCGTTCCGCGCTACGCACTGGCACACGCGTGTCGTTCACGCGTGCTACATGCACTTGCCGCGTTCTCACACTTCAACCCTTTCACCGGTGTTGGCAATCCAGCAGGCTCTCGCTGCGGTGTCGCACCGTGGGACAACGCCTGTTCAGCACGCGTCATGTGCGTGCGTCGCACACGCATGTCACACGCTGTCGCACGTGCTCTCAGAGCGGCGGCACGCGGTGGAGACACGGCGTTCTGGGCTACGCAGCTGGTGCACGCGTGCACTGCACGTTGCAACGCGTCTCACGCATTACACAACGCCGTAGGGCACACGCCGGTCGCACACAGGCATGGTACATGCGCGTTGCAGATACGCTGCTTCTCACGCATGTCCACGCTTCGTCCACGCGTCACGGTGTCACAACGTACACGGCTACACATCAACATGCTCTTCAACACCCAACACATATTGGTTGGAGTATGACAGCTGATAATATAGAATGATTGAGTGCAGGCTCGCTGGTTAATTGAAGGAGGACAGGAGTGCGGCAGGCTGTAAAACACGAAGAGTGACTGTCAGTGATGTCCGTGTTGTTGGAGGCTCAAGGTATGGTATTGACAGAAGTCAATATTGAGGGTATTATGCTTTGTCATCACGTGGGTTTCGGGGAAGGGATTAGGAGGAGCTTGGTAGATCGACTAGTTGTGTGTGGTGGAAGGATTATTATTGTGCGCGGAGGGAGGGAGTTGTGGACTTGATAGTCATATTTTGTGGATGTTCTGTCGGTACCAGCTAAATGGTTTCATAATAATAGATGGACGAGAGTCAGACTTTATTTTCTCTTTCTTCCAAAGCTCTTTTCAGCTGCTGTACTCAATGGGTGAGTTGTGTTGTTGTGGAAATAGTGATGTTGGTGGGTAGGTAGTAGGTAGCGATGTAGCGGGAGGACGCGATTATTGTGCGATGTTGACGTGCCTTTGTCAGGTAGGGATGCGTGGCACTTTGTCCACTGGTACAAGCTTGTCTTTAAAAAAAAAAAAAAAAATGAATCAATGCTTGTAGGTCTTAAATATCAACCAGTTGAATCAAGCACTGAAAAGTAAACAACGGAGTTGTTTATGTGGAGTCAGGGTTTGGTAGGGCGCGGTGGTTGCATGTTGGCTCGTTGTAGATATTAGCTGATCATGAATGGTCAATAATTTATGTAAGTTTTTGCCTTGTGAAGATGAGTAAGAATATGACTCAATTTTTAAATCAAAAGAGTGGCATTATATGGCATTTTTAAAATGGTTGCATATTTACAAGCATAGGATGTTATTGGTGTTCTGGAATTATGCCTTTGCAGAGAATAAAATGAAATGGGTTTCTTGTTCCAAGTCCAAATTCTCCAATTGTTTGACACACAAGTTTTCCGTCAATCAGCAACAGAATCACAGGGACTTTTCGTCAGGGGAAGTTGACAAATACAGTGGTGTTCTTGTACCCCTCAAGAACACACAATTGTACTTCACATTGAAGAGAAATGAAAGAGCCTGAGAACGGCAAACGTGTTCTGTTTTGAATATTAAACGTTTAGCCTCATTGGTAAAATAGTTTCGAGAGAGATGTCAAAACCTTACACAAAACGGAGATGCCATAACAAGTGTGCCTGTGGCGCAAAGGATATTTTAGCACTGGTTATGCTTCTTTTAAATGTATGAGTGAAACACACAGGGGAGAAGCCTTTAAATGTCTATATGCAGCAAGGATTTGCTTCTCACAAATTTATATACACAACAAGATCACACAGGAGTAAGAAGCCATAACAAGTGCTCTAAATGCATCAAACTTTTTTCCTCTTCTCTCCAAGTTGAAGGAGCATCAAGAATACACACTTGGAGGAAGGCCTTACAACTGTTCCGAATGCAGCCAAGTGCTTTGGCTTTTCATCACATCTTTCGCAATCGAAAAAATACACCAGGAGCAACAGTGACCCGGCACCGTGGTGCGTTCGATGTCCGCTATCTGAGGCGGTTTGGCAGGCGTCTCCTGTGCAGTGACGGTTTGATTTTTTGGCTATCAAAAGGGTATTTGGTAAAACGCATCAACCAAACACACAGGAGAGAAACCTTTCAAGTGTTCTGTATGCAACAAGGGCATATTGGTCGGTGGCTTCACATTTTGCAAATGCATCCAAACAATACACATGGGAGAGAAGCCTTTTTAAGTGTTTCTATGTGCAATAAGGCATTTGGATCGTGCTTTCCCATTTGAAAAACGCATCACACATATCGCATGAAACCCGCAAATGGAGAGGACAACAACGGGAGAAAAGCCTTTTCAAAGTGGATTTCTCCGTTGTAGCACGAAGGCGTATGGTTCTTATCATTC
>CM068956.1:165788091-165799948 GCA_035128595.1 Eptatretus atami
CTTAGCGGCCGGCATGGACCCATTCTGCTGCGTTGCGTCGAGTCTTCCTTGTTTGTGAACGAAGTCCAAGAGATATGATGGGAAGTTCTTTGTTTCTGCCAAAATGTGACCATCAGATGTTGCACGGAGTGCATCTTAAGCTGGGGTTTGAAACGTCTGGCATGCATTTGCCTCGGGTGGTAGTCGTTGTCCTGTGTCAGCCGTGGCGAAGTGATGCAGGAACCGAGGCTGGACTTGAAATTTGACTCGTCCTTGTCCGAGCGATGGTAGAGAAAAAACCGAACGGGAACTAACGAAGAGGAATGGCATGGGCCAGGTACTTCCCCGTATTCACGTTAACATGGGATGCCTGGGTTCATTGTACACCGATTACGCATGTGAACAATATTGAAATCCTCGTGAAGGTGGCAGTGGGGCTACAATGTCGACGTTGGTGTCAATGATCTGGTTTGGCAGTGGATGACGTTTGTGGATGTGTCTAATAGTTCGGCAGAGTTGGCACAATAGGTCAAATGGCCCTGTGGAGACGTCACAAAGAGGTGAGTTCACTCCTGGCAGAAAACATCCCCGTTTCAGTGGTGTTTATTTTGGTCAAAATGCACGTGGGACCTGTTTTTCGTATTTGGTTGTTGCCGGTTGTCACGTGCATGTCAATGGTTCTCACTGCATTTGATGCACAATGGGGATCGGATCGGCACAACGTTGTATGTTCCTTCAATATGCTCGAATCCGATGTGAACTCTGCATGAGCATGGTATCGAGTTCTGACATGGGGTATCTTTGCGCTGTGCAACCTTCCGTAAGTGGTTGTGTCGTAAACCGCGAATCTCAACGTCTAAAACAGAGTTGTTCACAGTTAGATAGATGGTGAGCAGTTTCTTCATCACAGCATAGGTTTGCGGAGAGAAGATGCGTATCGGTTTCCAATCAGTATCCCAAATTGCTGAGCCTTTGCCACGCGGTAGTCAGGATCAAGATCAGAAATTGCCAAAAAATGGTATGGACGACTCGACCTCCTTCATTTTTGTTTGTATCTTTTTTTATAGGGGTCTGACTCTAAATGTAAGAAGATAATGGTGTGCTCTGCCGAGAAGATTGAAAAAAAATTAATGGGATATTTGTGATGTCCTTCATTATGACAAAATGTGAAACTGTATCCTGGTGCTATACAGCTACTCATATTACAGTTACTCTCGATAGGAAGTGCTGTTTTACAGCTGAAGTGCCAATGAAAATCATGTTCAATAGATAGCATAGATAGATGAATAGACGGTATCTATAGTTAGTAGTCATCACTGTCACTATCCTCAGCAGAGCTAGCTCCTTGAATTTGTGTTCGGGTGGTCCGTTTGCAAGGCTGCATGGCCTTCACATGGCTAGTGCACGAGCAGTGCTCGGACGCTTGGTTTTCTTGCAAGTGGCAGAATTTGTTCGTTGCTTCCTTAGGCTTGGATTTCCTTCGCATATAGTGGCAACTGTGCATTGATATAGCTGCCAAACTCCTTGCAGTTCGGTATGTTGTGAGCAGATGTGCGCGTTGCACAGTATCTGATGTGAAAACTGCGGAGAAGGTGAGCTGAACAGTCTTCCGGTAGGTGGAGTACCGTTTCCCTTTCATTGGTGGTAACAGGTAGATGCGTGCTCAAGGTGCTATCAATTCCTTTCGCCATACAGTGACATGAGGCGTGCCAGTGAATGATAGGCATTCCTTGACATCAGACTTTCAGGTAGTACCCTGGCAAGTTGGCAAAGGTGTTGATGTTCCCGGCAGCTTTGTAGCTCTCTTTTTCCTTTGTTAGGGTACTATGTGGTACTCCGTCGGTGTAGGTCCTGAGGGATGATGCAGTTTGCAGCATGGATCTATCACTGCAAGAGATCACATCTCATGCGGGAAAGGCTTTCATTTGTTGCACCAGGAGTCCATCAGGCCAAAAAATGTGTTTGCTATAGTAAATGCACTCATGATCACATCTGTGTCGTTGCCACAACTAACCATCTGTGGTGGAGTATTGCACCATTATGCAATGTGATGTAAACTGCATGATCGTTCTCATGCCTTAGGAGGTTCTGGAAGTTCCATTTGACCAGTTTGAGTTAAGGGGGATGGTGCGACAGGTTGTGGGAAGGGAACCACTAGATAAGCTTACATCTTGTGGAGTTGGAAGGAAGGAAAAAAAGTATAATTGAAAGATGTAAAAAAATAGGAAAAAAAAAAAAAACGGGAGGAAAAAACACTTGGTGAATCTAAAAAAAAAAATATAAAAAAAAAAAGATAAAAGAAATAAATGAGAAAAAAAAAAATTAAAAAAAATATAAGGAGATGAAATACAAAAAAAAAAGAAAAAAATAGAAAGAAATGGGAAAAAGAAGAAGAAAAAATATAAAAAAAAAGGAGAAAAAAGAACAAAAAAAGAAAAAAGATGAAAAATTGAATGAAATTATTGAAAAAAAAAATTATTGACTGTGAAATAAAAAGAAAAAAAGAAAAAAAAAAAAAAACATAAAAAATAAAAATTGAACACGAAATACAAAAAAACGGAAATGGAATGATAATTACATGAAAAACTTGAGAAAATGAAGAAAATGATTTGGAATAAGAATAAAAAAAAAGACAAAGTGAAAGAGAAAAATGAAAAAATGAATTGTAATAATGTTAAAAAAATGAAAAAACAGAAAGTGAAAAAATGAAAAAATAAAGAAAAAAAAAATGTGGACAAAATGAAAAAAGAAGATTTGGATATGAAAATATAGATGAATTACAGTAAAAAATAAAAAAAATTGAAAGAAAAGAAGAAAATTGAAAACAGCAGGAAAAAAAAATGAAAAAAATAATATAATGAAAAAAAAAAAAAAAAAAAAAATATGTGATAGAAAGGGATAAAAAAGTAAAAAAAAAAAATAAAAGGCAAGAAAAAAATAAAAAAAAAAAAAAAGAAATAAAAAATGAAAAACAATGTGAAATAAATAGCTGAAATAAAAAAAAAAATGGAAATGACTGTGAAAAAAAAGTAAAAAATGAAAAAAAATAAAAATGTGAAAAAAATTATACAGGAAAAGAACAAGTAAAATTAAAGAGGAAAAAAAAAAAGAAAAGTTGTAAAATGAAAAAAAAATAAAAAATTGATAGAAAAACGTGGAAAAAAAAAACATAATGAATATTTGAAGAAAATTAAATTGAAAAAAAAAGTTGAAAAAAGAAAAAAATAAATGAAAAAAAAAAAAATAAAAAAAAAAATGAAAAAAAATGATACAATAAAAAGGTGAAAAACATAAACAATAAAAAAAAAAAAATGAAAAAATTTTGGGAAAAATAAATAAAAAAAAAATGAAAGAAATATTGAATGAAAAAAAAAAAAAAAAGAAAGGTGTAAAGATAAAAATAATAAGAAAAAAAGATATGAAAAATGAAATTAAAATAAAAAATAAAAATTGAAAGAAAAAAACGAAAGGAAAAGAATAGAAAAAAAACAAAAAAATAAAAAAAAGGAAATGAAAAAGAAAAAAAAAATTGAGACATGAAAAAAAGAAAAAAAAAAGAAAAGAAAAAAAAAAAAAAATAAAAAAAAAAAAAAAAAGAAAAAAAAAGATGAAGAAACAGAGATAATGTGAAAAAAGAAAGAATGAAAAAAAGGAAGAAAAAAAAAAACAATGTGAAAAAAAAGTGATTGAATAAAAAATTGGAACAAATAAGAAAAAGAAAGAAAATTGAAAAAAAAAAATTGAATAAAAAAGAAGAGAATTGTAAAACTGAAATAAAATAACAAGTATGAAATAACAATAAACAAAAGAAAATAAGAAAAAAAAAAATATAAGGGTTCGAAAAAAATATGTGAATATAGAAGGGAATAAAATGAAAAATTGAAAAAAAAAATGAAAAGGAAAAGAAAAAAAAAAATTAAAAAAAACAGACATAAAAGAGAAAAAAATGAAAAAAAAATAAAAATTCTGAAAAGAAAAAAAAAAAAAAATGGAAACAAAAGAAAAAAAAAAAAAAAAAAAGTGAAAAAATAAAAAAAAAAAAAGTGAAAAAAATTGATAAGAATAAAAAAAAAGAAACAAAAATGGAAAAAAAGAGAAATATGAAAAAGTGGAAAAAGAAAAAAAAATAGAAAAAGAAAAAAAAAAATTGAGGAATAAGAAAAAAAAAAAAAAGAATGAAAAAATGAAGAATGGAAAATAAAGTTTGGTATAAGAGAAAAAAAACAAGGAAATAAGAAATAAAAAAAAATAAAAAATTTTCGTTGCTGTGATACAGTTTTTATCATGATGTGTTTGAAGGTGATGTGAAATAAATAACTTGATGACAGTTAACTTGGTATTAAATGAAAATGTTAACTTGAATAAAATGTCTCCATATGATATGATTCTTTTTAGTATGTTTCATTTGATTAAATAATTAATATTTTTCTTGTATGGAGCATCATCCTGACTATTTAAAGTTTGTATCAGGTTGAACTTTGGCCAGGTAAGTTGACTATGAGGAAGAATTGACTATCATTTTAAAAGCTATCGAAAGGATTTTTTATAAAAGACCTACAAGTTGGAATTGATTTAAGGGTCAACATATTCCGAATTTCGAGTCTTCAGGTATATATTCCCAGTTTGGAGAAGGCGATTGACTTTAACCTACAACGATGGATTTGTTTTAATGAACGATTTAGAGTTGGCGTTTGAATTATTCTTGCTTCTGTGTGTTTTCTGTTTTGGAGGGATTAAATGTCGTGGATTTGAAATATATGTTAACCATTTCAACAGGTCAAGCTGGGGCTGTTGGAGATCCGATGATATAGCTTCATTGGAAGATTTAGACCGACAGTTGGCGCCAGTGCTTGAAGAATGATAAAAAAAGCTGTCTTACTTGAAAACGTATATGGATAGATTCTTCCATTTTGTATTTGAGAATTGGAATGAGTTGTGTCGATTCAGATCTCCTATGCACGCATAAAGTGTTTGTCTGTATGTTGGTATAATGTTTAATTGTTATAATGACTTAGAGAATTCTTCAAACCAGTGCTGAGCTTACCCTTGCTTTCACTTTTGTAGTCAGCTTGTATGAGCTTTCTTAGGATTGGCTGAAGGTGTCATGAGGCTATACTCTTTTATCTTGCCTGGGGTGTTTCTCCATTCTCTCGTTCTTCGTCAGGTTTCTGCTGGTGTACATATACGGTCCCAACAATGATGCACACTTGTCGATGGTGGGATTAAGCTTATTCAGAAGTTCTCTGTAGTCATAGAAGTTGCTGTTACCGAGCTGTGAATGTTGCTGTTGAGGCCAATGGCAAACACTAGCCGCGGCTTTTGCGTGGTAGTTGTCTTCTGGTCCAGTAGTTCCCAAGAGATGACTGATGGCAACAGGTAGTCAGACTGTTGCCTTTTCTGCATTGCTGCTTGATCAAAGTTGGTTCTGTTCAAAGAGGATGCAGAAACTAGTCATTTGTGGTTGAGACATTCACTTCTCTTTTTATAAGTCTTGATTAATAAAGGTTTTGGACACTGACTTTCTTTTGCATATACTGTTTGCCTTAGTGCTGTAGATAGTAAATTCTGTGATTTGGGCTCAAATGTTGCGGTTTACTGTCATTCTTTCAATCATTAATTATGATGCAAGGCTTTCACGTTAGATTCCAATACGGACGCAGCCTTTGCTTTTCTATTAGCCGTACCACGCTGCGGAGACGGGTTTTTGTATCTCTTCTTTGTCTGTCCGGGTCCGTAATTCTTTTTTTGTTTTTACATTTCAGCATTATCATCAAATTTCAAACCTTTATTTTATGAGAATATGGAGAAGACAAATTAATGATTTTGTTTTAAATATTTTCCATTACAATTAGTATTGTTCGACCTTTTTGGTTTTGCTGTTATTATTTTTGACATTTTTTTTTCTTCAGGTATTGTCGTTGACAAAATTTTCAGTGTAGTAGCGCACCCACCCCATGGAATATTTTTATTTTAGTTGTGATGTCTGGTCCGTAATATGGAGCATGTTGGATGAAGCAAAAAAATTTAAATCATTACAATGGGAACCACATATTGTAAAAGAGTTGAAACTTGGCCATTTCCTTCTACCAATGGTGAATAAGGATTGTCAGGATGATGTAATCAGTGGTGTTTAGACAGCCATTAAATGTTTAAATCAAATTCTTGTTACATTAGTTCATTGTATATGTCCAGGTTGTGTGAACATATTTACCAATTGAGCTTTGTCATCCAATCTTCAAAACTCATATTATGGTTTTGTGCAAAACTCAATTAATAAAATGTGACCAATTTTTTTTTCCACTTTTCATTTTCGTACGTTATTGAGTACAAGATGACTGGACGGCTTTGTTTTCAGATGCTTTCTTGTTGTTATTATTGGTGAGAGGACAGGCTCAAACCAAGAACTTGAGATTCTTAACCAGCACCTTAACCTAAAGTCACACAGTTTATACTTGCAGTACGAGATGATCTTTTCAGTATTTCAGGTTGATTTCCATCCCATTATGAATGCAACAATTACTTGAGGATGGCAATTACACTGGTCTGCGTCATTTTCAGAGGTCTTGTTTTTCTCAACGGGTTCTCACTGTTTTTGCATGCTGAATTTTTTAGAAATGTTATTCATTTCGCTTCAATCAGGGTTCGTTTTTTATGTCAATTGTATTCAATTTTTAAGAAAAAAAAATATAGATTGTTTTTTTAATTGCTTTTTTGATTCAAATCAGACTTTAATTGACAGAAATGTTACAAATATATATTTTAAATGACGCACAGTACTTAATGTGAAATTTCATATTAAAGACGAAGGAAACAGCGATCTGCTGGGCGATGAGTTTTGGTGTTGCCGAAAAACGATTTTTTTATTTTTTGAATTGAATGAGTTAATTGAGAAGCACTTTTCCATTAAGTGTACTTTTGTGTGTCATATTATGTTATGTTTGTACATTTTCTGTATGTTAGTATGGATTTTAAATTAAAAAAGGGCTTAATTTTTAAAAAACAAAATTTTGATTATTTTTTTTCTTAAAGATTGGATAGCATAAAAATTTGACCTGATTGAGCGAGAATTAGATACTTCGATTCAGATGCAAAACATATAAGACCGTTGGAACCGAACCTTGAAAAAAT
Source organism: Eptatretus atami (assembly GCA_035128595.1). Classification (NCBI taxonomy): domain Eukaryota; kingdom Metazoa; phylum Chordata; class Myxini; order Myxiniformes; family Myxinidae; genus Eptatretus; species Eptatretus atami. The sequence goes on from CM068956.1 coordinate 165,795,199, forward strand.
ATTTCAAATTGCAGGACCCAGTGTTATCAGTGATAGTCTGTTGCACACAGTGAGATGGACGTTTCATTGATAAATGATTCTCAGTTGCCGTAACCTGCGGTGGGTGGTGATTTTGCCTATTTTCATGGAAGTGGTCAAGCTTGTCATGGAGTGGCTCTCTATTATAATCGATAGTAGGTTTGGAAGGGGTTACAAAAGAGTGTTGATGTAATTGGTCTTCAGAGTTAGAGTGTGAAGGAAAACTAATAGATACCAGGGTGGGAAAAAGTAGATACCACCAATACAGTTTTTATCTGTTGTACTCCCTTTGGCGCCCTTTTGGCTACCGGTTTACCATTTTGGGCTACATGGTACCCATTTTCCGCGACTCGGGAGGATGATAGGCTGATCAACCCTGGTGTTATTCAGCCCAGCCAAAGGCATTTGAACTCAGGACCTGGATCAAACCAGACCCTAACCGACTGCAAACCGTTTTTGGATCCATATCTAATCAGGTCTTTTTACTATTGTCCAGTTTGACTTCGTCCTTCAGCCGTTCTAATTATCGTGGTTGACGAAACTTCAAGGAATGGACGAGGCGGGGAAACCTGAAACGTTAATGCTTCTTGGCAACTAAGAGACGAAGTGCTGCAGGCTAAAAAAGTCTGTAGCAATAAGGTTTTCACAGTCATGTGGGATGTATAGAAATGTTCAGGATGGAAATGGTTTATGTCCTTCTCTGTTTACCCCCTTTTTCTTTTTTAGGTCATCTGTTCGGGATGACCTAATTATGGGTGGTCGTATGTCCTTCGATCCGTCCGTCGTTACATGAAGTTGAAGCAGGAGATCTGGTATAGTGATCCTGTAGAGGTCGATGAGACGTACAAACGATGGTATGACTTTCAAGTACCGAGGTCAAGGTAAGGTCGAGGCTTTGAAGTTGCGAAATGACGTTTTAACTTTTATTCTCACCATTTCTAGCGAATCTTGAATTTGATTGTAGCGAAATAATTTTGGGACAATATCTAATTTGGTGGGACGGATTATATAGATATCTTTGTTTCAATAGTGTCACGTGACTTCAAAGTTGGAAAAAATGGACGAAATGACGTTTCAAATTATTCCTCTACATTCTAAGCGATCTTGAATTTGATTGTGGCATATGATGTATGGGAAATATCTAAATTTGTCGGAGGATTTTTGGAATTCGCTTCGGTTTTCGCGTCACGCGTACCTCAAAGTTTGCAAAAAATGCTACTTCAGGAGGCTATAATATTTTTACTGGGATGGTAAGTTAGTGAATGGTTGTCTTGCTGCAGTGACCTTTGAATATTTATCATTTCGCCGAAGGTGCAAAAGTTTCAAACCGAAATGTAACAAAGTTTGGGCATTATTTTCAAATTATAAATTCCGTGGCGCTGCGCGCCAGAATGCCGGTCTCTTTAACAACTGCGCAGTTCGATCTGAGTAGAAACTGTGCGTAGTCTTCGTCATAACTGACATTGAGAATTGTGTATTATAGAGATGCCGTCAACCACACGGGGGTATTTTTTTATCTGCCTCTGTCCTCGGTTTCTGCAGGGCGGAAATGGTTCTACCGTAACATCGTTTGTTAACTTCCAAATCCAGGGCTCACTGTTCACCTGCATATTTGGTCCTCTTTTCTTACTAAGGAAAAACCTGTCCCAGTTCTTCAGTCCTTCTTCCTCCAGGTTTTCAGACAGCTTCCACTGACCTTAGGTCATCCCCAATCCATACTGATGATCTCTTACCAAATTACCATCCAGCACTTTTTTCCCAGGTTGTTGTGATTCCCCCCCTAATCAACTCTTTTTCGTTTTGGTAGTTTGGTCGGTTGATTTGGTCCTTTTTGTTTTCATCCCCTTCCTTCTCTCTTGCTGTTTATTCAGTTGTTCATTCTGTCTGTCTGTCTGTTTGTCTGTCTGTATCTCTCTCTCTTATACTCTGCTGTTGGTGTTTCACCTATGCATTTTGTTTATTTCCTTCTGCTCTAGTCTTCCGAAGCCTCAACATGTATATAAATGTAGGGGCAATGGTTTGCTTCACTGGTACACCAAGCTGTGCTCTGGTGGCATAGAGGACGCAGGAATAAGTATTAGGCGATAGTTGAACAGGCTTGTGCAGTGGTATTTACGTTTTACATCTAAATTCGGGTGAACTACTTTTTGACAAGAAGTTAAAAGTACGATCGGTTGTAATGACTTTGACTTTTATTGACTACTTTATTGAAAGCAATTTTTGTGGGATTTGCAAGGAAATAGGTAGGCCTTGTCTCAGAAGTTGCGCAAGTTTGGTTGAAATAGGGATTCTTGTTCAGAACAGGGTGATGGAGGTTGTGGTCCAGTTCATGGAATCGTTGTGTCTGTTCGGAGAAGACGATCCAGGTGTGTTACATGATGAATCACCGCTGATGCATCTCACCGAAGCAATTTTATTAGGTTGAGTAGATAAATGGTTCGTTATCATGAGAAAAATCACGTACAGTGTCATCTTCTTCTCTTCGTGCGACACATGCCCGCTTGAACTGATGCAGTGCCTCTTGTGACATGGTAAATTTGTTCAGGCTGGCCGGCGGACTCACGTACTCTTCAGGAGGGCACGTGGATGCTTAACGTTGGGACGCATAAAGACGGGCACAAATCCTCCACTCGATGGACGGAACTTTGTGATGCAAGGACTCCACCTGCTGAACACCTGCGCCGACGTTTATCTTGGGCCCGCACGAAATCGATCCCGCGCGACACTCGCCGGCTTGGTGGAATGACATTCTGATGGGGAAGTCAAAAATCAACTTGCTGTCAGCTTACTGCATTCGGTGATTAGATAATTTTAATAATCTCAATTTTGATTGTCTAATAATTACCAATTCGTCTGTTTGTTTGTGTGCACGTTTTTGCCAAGACCGTCGAGAAACCACAAATTGACTACCACAAGTGCGACCCGGGATTGTCGAAATGTTTGTCATTACCACTCGGGCTGTTACACACTTTTCTCTTTTTTTTCAAATTTATATACATTGATTGGGAAAGCTTATTAATAAATGTACCTTGTAGCAAAACGTCATCGTGAGTTGTGTCTTTTTACAAAGTGGAAACGTTGGGAAGAACAAGGAACGTTTTCATTACACGAAATAGGTCATGATTATTTTCTATGTATTATAAACCACGAGTCGGGAAGGGTGGGATTCAGAGAGAGGCGGAGACGGGGATGGGATGGGAGGGGGACGGGATGAGAGAGGGGATGGGAGAGGGGGGATGAGAGGGGGAGGGAGGGATGATGAGAGAGGGGGGGAGGAGGTTGAGAGAGGAAGGGGAGAGGGGATGGATGTAAGGGGGAAGGGAGAGGGGATGGGATGAAGAGGGAGGGAGAGGGGATGGATGAGAGGGGGAAGGAGGGGGATGGGATGAGATGAGGGGAGGGGGGGATGGGATGAAGTAGGGAAGGGAGAGGGGATGGGATGAGGCGAGAGGGGAAGGGGAGGGGATGGATGAGGAGAGGGGAGGGAGAGGGATGGGATGAGAGAGGGGAAGGGAGAGGGGTGGGATGAGAGAGGGGATTGGAGAGGGGATGGTATGGGAGGAGGAAGGAGGGGGATGGGTGAGGGGAGGGAGAGGGATGGGAAGGAGAGGGGATGGGATGAGAGATGGGAGGGAGAGGGGATGGGGATGGGGGGAAGGGAAAGGGGATGGGTATGAAGAGAGGGGAAGGAGAGGGGTGGGATGAGGATTTGGTAAGGGAGGGTGGATTGAGAGAGGGGAGGGAGAGGGGTTGGGATGACGAGAGGGAAGGGGAAGGGGGTAGGATGAGAGAGGGGAAGGAGAGGGATGGGATGAGAGAGGGAGGGAGAGGGGGTAGGATGAGAGGGGGAAGGAGAGGGGATGGGATGAGAGAGGGGAAGGAAGGGGTGGGATGAGGAGAGGGAAGGAGGAGGGGATGGGATGAGAGAGGGAAGGAGAGGGATGGGATGAGGAGGGAGTGAGAGGGGATGGGATGAGAGAGGGAAGGAGATGGATGCATTGGGAGGGAAGAGGGGGATGGGATGAGGAGGGGAAGGGAGTGAGGATGGGATGAGAGAGGAGAAGGGAGGGATGGATGAGAGAGGGAAGGAAGGGGGGTAGTGAGAGGGGGAGGGAGAGGGGATGGATGGAGAGGGGAAGGAAGAGGATGGTGAGAGAGGGGAGGAGAGGGGATGGGAATTGAGAGAGGGGAAGGGAGAGGGGGATAGTGAGAGGGGAAGGGAGATGGTGTGTATGGCCCTCCACATGGAGAGGGGAGAGGGCGAGGCTGATGGGAAGGAAAGAACATGACGTCAGAGGCAGTGGGGAGGAGAGTGGCGTGTGTGATGGATGAGTGAGCGGGAATGCGGTGATAGAGCGTGAGACGGTAGGTGAGGAAGAGGAGAGAATAAGTTGAGTGGTCGGAGTTGGGAAGTTAGGGCGCCTTAGAGTCAGCCGAGTGCTGCTGGACGGTTATTGTTGACGGATGGGAAGGGTTTGGGTGAGTGATGCAATGAGTGAATATGAGAGGAAGGGGAGGGCGCTGGGCTCGCGCATGAGAGGGGAGGAGAGGCTTGGATGAGGGGAGCGAGAGGACGAGGGGCCGGCCGATACAATGCCCTTCATATAACGATAAAGAGGTCATTTGGAAGGCACTGTTATATTTCCTGATGAGCTTAAGGAAACTATCTTAAGTCAATGAAGACTCTGCAAGCAGGTCTCTTAAAGGCTGTGGCGGTTCCTCAAGTGGAGGT
>CM068956.1:165820649-165842036 GCA_035128595.1 Eptatretus atami
CTGGCCGTAGAGGCGAGAAGGTAAGATGTTATGGCGACCCATGCACACACAGTAACATGTGTCCATTCGTGCCCCACTCTGCACGATAACAAAGTGTCGCGGGCGGTACATTCCAGCCCTGCTCTGGACGATAACAAAGTGTCACGAGCGGTACATTCGTGCCCTGCTCTGTACGATAACAAAGTCGCGAGCGGCACATTCGTGCCCTGCTCTGTACGATAACAAAGTCGCGAGCAGCGCACGGGTCTGCCTTCGAGCACGTTCCGTACAGTGCGCGTGAATCCGCCATTACGCACGTGGCCAGCACTCGCGTTTGCCCGATTGTACGCGGGGCGAAACCCGATCGCTATAATTAGTCCAGAAATGGGTTGAAAGGAACGCGCCGCTTGTGCCTTGCACACTCGCATCTCGCGCAACGTGGCGTGGGGTTGCCTTTCGATTATCGGCCTTGGTACGCATTCCGTGCAGCGTGGGCGTCGTGCTGGGTGTGCTTTCTGCGGAGGGGTGTCCAGCGTAATGCCTGCTTGGCCTTCGCTGAGGACCCATCTCACAGTGAAGGGTGCACGTGGCTCAGATTTACCTCAGGAATAATCAGAAAAGAAGAGTAGGAATGACGTTAGAAATGAAATGAAGAAGAAATGATGTAAGCAAACCTTGCGATGAGATCTTCGCAACGCATGACCCTGTTGTTCCGCTAGACAAAAGGGAAGGGACTATCTACACGTATATTAATGGAATAACTGTCTTGGGACCACCATATGTTGGATGCATGCGGGTTCCGAGAACCGCGATATGTATATATATGTACACAAACACATTTGTGTGACCCAAAAGGAGTTGCTGGCTTTAGTGACCGCTTTTGATCACTTCCGTCCGTACCTGCTCGAGAAACAATTTGAGCTTCAAGTCACTGGAGGGTCAGGTAGCCTGCTGGCAAGAAAAGTTACAGGCATTTGATTTCGACATCCTGCATCACCCAGGTCGGCTCCATGCCAATGCTGACACCTTATCACGAAGACTGTGCATCGAGCAAGGTTGTCGTTCTTGTGAAAGAAAGGACAGGAGGGAGAAGGAGATCAACAGGAATGATCACGTGTGTGTAATGTGTGCACCCCACAGAGAGTGATAATGATCTGCTGACAGACTTTGGTACGGCGCAACGAGAAGACTCTGACTTGAATATGGTCATTACTTGTCAGGAGGCGAACAGATGACCCGACTGGGAGGAGGTAGCAGCTCTTCAGCCTGACTTGAAAGTATACTGGGGACAATGGGACAGTCTCGACTCAGGTGATGGTGTATTGTCCCGGAAATGGGTGGTGTCCGCCACTAACAAGTATGTGTAGTTGTTGGTAGTACCACAGCAGAAGTAGTTTGAAATCCTGAGGCAATACCATGGACTGAAAGCAGTGAGCCACTTTGGCAGATGTAAAATGTAAAATGTAAAAAAGAAAATCTGTCATTTTTATTGGATCCATTGCAGAAGAGACATGGAAGCCTGGTGCCGCGAATGTGATAAGTGCTCTGCCAAGAAAGGCCCCTGAAGAAAGGAGTCTGCCCCGTTGCAATTGTACCAAGTGGGCGCACCCTTGGAGAGAGTGGCAGTGGATATCACAGCACCTTTTCTGGAAACCACCCAGGGAAACTGGTACATTTTAGTCGCGATGGACTACTTTACGAAGTGGCCTGAGGCTTACGCATTGGCAAGTGTAGATGCGAGTGCGGTTGAATGGGCAATCATGGACGGTTTCTTCACCCGTTTAGGCATCCCTTCTGAGCTGCATTCAGGCCAGGGAAGCAATTTTGAGTCTGAGATCTTTCGAACGACGTGCAATCTCCTGGGTATACAAAAAGACTCAAACCACTCCTTACCATCCTCAATCCAACAGCATGGTGGAACGTTTCAATCAGAACCGAGGTACCCAGCTGACAATGTATGTAAACTCTAATCATACCAACTGGGATGAGGGGTTACCGCTTGTTCTACTGACATGCAGGAAGGCAGTGAGCGAAGTAACAGGCTGCACTCCCCACACTCCTTATGTATGGTCGAGAACTGAGGATACCACCAGACTTAATTTACGGAAGACCCGATAGATACCACCTGATAGACACATCCAGACATGGCCAAACTATGTCGAAGGCTTACAACATGATATTGAACAGGCACACCGGTTTGCTTGGGACCGGTTGCAGCATTCTGGACAGCACATGAAAACTAAGGACAACACACAAGTGAGGGGGAAACAGTTTAAGGTGGGAGACCTGGTGTGGGTGAGCAATACGAGGTGGAGAAGATGGCTATGTCGCAAGTTCACAGATCGTTGTCAAGGTCCGTGTTTAGTGCTGAAGCGAGAAAGTGACGTCTATCGGGTACAGAAAGGACATCAAATTGCTCCACGTGTCTTGCATCAGGACCGGTTAAGGGAATATCATGGGGCCTCTATCCCTGAGTAGGTTAGATCAGACCAAAATAAGTTAGTGAAGGGGACGAGCGCCCATGCACCACAACAGAATGACCCAGAGGATTTGATTCGGCAGGAACAAATAGGCAGGACCGAGCATAAAGGGAAAGCGCAACATTCAGCGACCAGGCCTATCTTAATGACTATGACCCGACTGAAGTGGATGCGGGGATAGGTCTTTTGGGAGGTGGAGAGAGGCATGTCTCATCCATCCACCAATGCATTTGGGAAGGGTTGTTATACTTGTTCCCCATTCTCCCCCAGGTTCAGTCGACACCATTCACAAAATCCCTCAAGGTATCGCTCTCCTCATCCCTGCCTCAAGCTTGGAAGAGAGAGCAGGCCGCAAGCTGGTTCCTATACGTACTTGCCATCACCTGAATTTTGAGTCCTGTGATGGATAGCTTATTTATACGTTCAGAATGCCTCACAAAAAATTGTCTCCCTCTCGCTCCCTCCCCATGGAATTGAGCAGATTGTGTAAGTATGCATTTTAGAATCAAGTCGGAGTAAAGTCTGTGACCCGGCATTCATTGAGGTCAGATGACATGGCAGACTTGTGTCCTGTGTTTGGCACCTCCTCGAAGCTGATTCCACATCCCTCACTTCTACCCCTGCCCCTTCGAGGGTTGATGAGAGCCGAGACGACTCTGGAAGAAGGAAGGGGGTCGTGTTGCGCTCTTGGGATGGAAGAGGAAGAGTAGGAGGAGACGGGGGCTTGTTGCTTAACAACGAAGGAAGCTGTGACTGTTAAGGTATCTCTCGTGTTAAATGTCGGGTCAACTGTGGGACCAGAATAGCGCGCCTTTCTTTTCTTTTCCATGTTATTTTGTTCTTCTGCTTAAAGCACCTTCCTGATTCACTTTCCCTTCCTCTGAAAGCTTTACATAATTCCCATGGGTGAGCTTCCCGGACAGGTCTCTGGAGGGTAAGGAAGAGAAAAAGAAGAAGAAGAGGAGGGACATGTGTTTGTGATTCACAAAACTTCATGCCAAAAAGCTCTCCTTGTTTCCGACGTGTCCTTCGCCGCGAAGGAACGGGACAGCAGTAAGTGACATTGGAGAAAAACCGCGTTTCGACCAGAGACATGGGCATGTGAGACACGGTGGAGGAAATAACGTTGAATGGCAAGACGCGAGCTGGGCTGTGACGACAGCCTGAAAACAGCCGACATCTTGGGGAAGACGTGTCTTGGTCCTTTGCGAGGCCTCATGGAGGAATTGTGAGATCCAGATTAGGGCTGCCTTGTTGGAACCATCAATTAAGTGGGAAAGATGAGGGAGAGCACAGAAGGAGATGTTTGGCACGCCTTGTGTTGAGCGGCGAGGAGAGAGAGAAAAACCATGGTGCCATTATTGTGGCCTGGTGTTTGGACGAGACTGCCAGAACGTCATCGCAGACAGTCTTGAATTCCTTTCCTTCCCTAATACATTATTTTCTTTATATCCTTGCAAGTATTTCTTTGTTATATTGCTTCTCCACCCTTAGGGTTAGATGGGGACATCTGTCTGTGCTGCGCAATTGTCAGTCAACCTTGTCTGTCGCCTCTCTGGTGTTAATTGATTATTTCATTGCTCTCGAATGTCAAAGGGATTTATTGTTGTATACCATATTAGCTTGCTCTGTGCCATGTTTTCTCATCCTAAGTGAAGGATTTGCATGAATTCAACTGTGCTGACTTGGTACTCCTGTTGAGCCCCTCTTCACTCCCCTTCCCCCCGTCCCCCCACCACGGCGTAGTAAGTGAACATTTGTTACAGCGTACACAGGGAATTTAGGTGAGAGGTGGTTTAAATCAGCATCAGCATTCCGATGATAACTCAGCTCGGTTACATATCTGACTGCTTGTATGGTGTGACCTGCACAAGGGAACGCATTCACCTCCCGAGCACGTCAACTCGGACCTCCGGAGCAATATTTAGTTCCTGAGCCCCCCCCCCCTCTTCAGAAGGGATGAGGTCGTAACTAATGGATACTCAGGGAACTCCAAGGGAGTGCATGAATGAAAACTGGGTGTTTGGGTAAATTTAAACACCCCTTTTTGAAGAGAATTAATGCAAAAACCAGAAACACAGGCAGTCTTTGGTCAGCCTGCGTTCATCTCACTCAGCTCCAGGGTCTTAATTGGCAATTTTGTCTGCTCAGCTCAAAAATGCCTTGCCTTGGATTCTTGGAACAGGTTGGTTTCTATGCGATTCAACTTAATACCTACGAATCGCTGTATACATCGATGATCGCTGATCTTAATACCAATGAGTCGCTGGATATATCACAATGCTTATAATTGTCCAGAGACACCAGTGTCCATGCCTTTATTTAGTTTCCGCACATACGATAAGCTCGAGAGCAGTGATCCTCACGATTGGTTTAGAGGAGGTCCACTTTTGCCAACACGACATCAGTGTGAGAGCCGCCACACTGCCTGCAAGACTCTCTAATGGCTGCTATTAGGCCCCACCTCCACATACTCTTCTTTGTTGTGGTTAACTCGGCTGCGAGCATAATTGTTTGTTCACTGCAACCATATCCTCATGTACTTGTATTACTTTTATGCTTCGTGTTGGAACACTCATTTGAAACAAGAGTCAATTTGAGAGCTTTTATGGCGGATTAAGATGGGCTATTTTCACATTTGTGTATTATCGAATGCACATCAGGGACCGCACTTTAGGCTACTAGGGGCCGCCAGTGGCTCGTGGAATGTGCAATGAAGAACAGGGCTCTGGAGTCTAGAATCTCGTAACCCAAGCCAAATTTTAAAATTTAAACTGTGGAATTAACCTGAGCGGCAGTTCTGACTGCTAAAAAAAATTAAGTGTTTACTTGTCCAATTCGGACATTGTTTGACATTCCGGGCATCTCCAGGTGTTCGTGCCTCATTTAGTTTCCTCACATGCGATAATCTCCAGAATCTCTTAACCTGAGCCAAATTTCAAAATTTAAACTGCGGAATTGACCTGAGCGGCAGTTCTGACTGCTAAAAAATAAAGTGTTTACTTGTCCAATTCGGACATTGTTTGACATTCCGGGCATCACACTATGCACTATGCAAATGCATAGATCGTCGAGTTTGTGGGTTGACCTAAATAAATGGCAAGTAATAGATGTAGGTAACATGCAAGCACAAACAAACAATGTAGTACTTAACAATCATGTTATATTTAAAAGGTTCAGGTTTGAAAGAAGCAAAAGAAGCTCCAGCATGACACAAAATCCTTATAGAGAATGAAGAGTGAAAGAAACACAGTGTGAACAAAGAGAGGAAAACGTTGACTGCAAAAGTATCAAAAGCTATCATTGGTATTAGAAATACATTAGGAAACCGAATTTCAGCATGCCATAAATTTGCTTGAGATGTGAGCAGCACAGTTGAAGTCAGTAAATGAACCCAAAGCTTTGGCAGAGCAGAACTAGACAATTCCATCTGTGGTACCTCAGCGCAGGATTTGTTTTTCATTGCCGGCATGCTCTCGAAGATCCAGTGTGGCTGTACAATCAGTGTACATGGACATTCGGCAGCACGCAGCAAGCCAGTGTGCTGACCAACAGCCAGGCCTTGCTCCAGCTCCTAATGCAGGGAAGAGATCGCTCCTGAGAAATAACTCCAAAAGGGAAGTACGGTATGCTACAGCAGAATTTTAAGCATCAGTCTTGGGCATGTGTTTCTATGTTTAGGTATCATTAGCAAGACAAAACTCAGCTTAAAATCGAGCTTACAAGAAAAATTATATACCCCATATAATTTAACACTGTAAAACTTGTAATGGACTGGGAGGTAAATTGAAGTAAAATGCCTCATAAGATTGGGAGAGCGGCAATTAAGACAGAAAAGTGGATGAGATGGAGAGAAGGATAACATCTGAAAGAAAGGAAAGACGATGAATACATTGAGAAAAAGAGGAAAGACATACGGAAGAGATGTATATCAGTCAAGTTAAAACTCATAAGGGCATATTTTGTCATAAAATCAACTCTTTATCTATCCATCAAAGGCATCAGATCTCAAGAACCTATTACCAGTACATTTGATTACTCAACAAGAAGAGAGGGAGACAGAGAGACAGGTCTACAAAGGGAATTATCATGGACCACAACCCAAAAAGAGGAAATATGCAATGCTCATATGAATTTTCATAAGGTCATATGAACACCAGTCCAAGACAATACTGTTTCTGTCTTAATTGCTTCAGGTGCAGGTCTTGTTCCCAATCTGCATAAACGACCTCTCCAACGCTCAGGAAAAAACATCTCTTCTTCTTGCAGATGACTTCATATTGTATTGTAGAGTACTCGATCCCACTGATAGGTCGAGAGCTTTGTGTCGCTCTCTGCTGATTTGGAAACGATTAGATGCTGGTCTGATAAATGGAACATGTCCAACGAGTCTGCAAAATCTCAGTCTCACCCTGTCTTTTTCAGAAAGATCGTCAAATGAATCCACCAATCTATTTTCATCGTCAGCCACTGGAAGAGGTTCAGTCGCTTAAATTTCTTGGCTTCTCCATCAGCGATGACCTCTCCTGGGCCAACTATCTGAAAAGATTTAAGCCATCCCTTCAAAGCCAGCCTCAGACTGGTCCCATCTTACATCATTACAAGTTTTTCTTTGAAAAATCAGAACTGCTCAAAGCCTACACGGCGCAAGTCGACAGCTCAACGGATTACTCTTCCCCCATATTGGCTGACACCCCAGCATCAGATGTCTCTTCTGATTTCTGCAAAATCTAAAGCACTCAATATGATTAGAAGCTCTTGCGATGAGGCCTCATTTTTCTCGTATCACAGGCAGGTTCTTGGTCTCCCAGTTTTTTAAACGCCTCTTTTTTTTCGTATACATGATCGAGGCTCGTGGATCAGATCAAGTAGAATGTAAAGGAACAAAATAGAAAGGGGGAACACCAACAGCAGAGTAGAAGTGAGAATGAGATCAAGGGGAGGGGAGAAGGACACATGGGACAAACAAGTTACACAGAAGCTGAATGAAACAAGACAAGAAGATGAAGAGGAGAGCAGGGATGAAACAGAAAAGGAACAAACCGACCAACAACTAACAAATGAAAAGAGGTGAGGGAGAGGGGGAAAAAAATATAACAATGCCACCTGCCCGGAGCACCCAGTTTTAAGGTGCCAGTAACTCACCTACACCCTCTGCCTTTAGGAAGAAATTGGTTGGCATGAGAAGCCAGGCAGGAGAATTTTGTCTAGAGAGGCTCTTTGGTTAGGAGAATCTCTTTGCGGTGCTTTGCCATAATTGGGAAATTTCAGAGGAGATGCTCACTCAACGAACCGAATCCCATGCACATGCCTTAAACTCCCCTTTTGACCCCATTATTGCATTGAAATTGCAACCCCATCGTAGAACATTGCACTTCTTCAGTGGATGGCGCGATATGTTTTTTCCATTCTCCCGTTTGTGTGGAAACTCGATCTATCGATCATTGCTCGGACTTGTGTCCGTGGGTCTGTCTGGTATAGCTCACTCCCTTGCAGAAACTCTAGGGTGCATGCATTCTTCCAGTAACTGTTCCTGGTTTAACATTCGAAATCCAAGCTGACTGCATGGCTTCAAGCAGGCAGTGCACTGCCATCTCATGTAATCCCCCATCCTTACCGACAATCTATGTTATTCCTATTGATCCTGCCTAGCCCAACCCTCATACTTGCAGATTGCTGTGTTTCCTACAATTCTCTTTTACTGTTAGTTCATTCTCTTGCTTATTGTCTCCAATGTTGCCCCTGTGCTCCACAACCAGTTTCATACGCTCTCACCTCGCTCCTACACAACTCTTGATCTTGCAAAAAATAAAATATTTTTGAAAAGAATGACGAACTCTGGTCTCTATTCAGCAATATTATATGTTGTTCGTCTTTCGGCTGCTACCGTTAGGGGTCGCCACAGCGGATCATCCGTTATGATCCGCATACTGATTTGGCATAGGTTTTACGCCGGATGCCCTTCCTGACGCAACCCTGGTCGCCTCTTACGACACAGGGATGATTGGGTTTCGCCATGATTCCGGGCTGCCCTACACCCTCTCATAGCGCGGCCCAGCGCAGAGCTCCCGTCCTCAAGCGATCCTCCAACCCAAGCCTCCGAGTAGCCGGATTACAGGCGCACGCCACTACGCCCGGTATTCAGCAATATTATATACAATACAATATTCAGCAAGCTCCAGTCATCCATTTTGACTGTTCTACATTTAGTGCATGCATGACCAAGTCACCTTTTTTTTTGTTTAAAAAGCACTCCAAGCAAATCAGTGAGACATTAACTCAACCGAGCACAGGCCAATTAGTGGCATTGTCCATTTGGTCATTGTTGATGTGGCCAATGGGCTTCATCCAGTGGTGTGGCTGATTTATTTGCGGTTGGGGAAAACTCCAGCACAATCACACGCTACCTTGTCCCCCAATTATATCAATTTCTGGTGCTCTCGTGGCAGGTAAGCTTTGAAATTCATCCCTTTATTCGCTCCTTGGATCTAATATGGCATTAACCAGAAGATTTATTGTGGATCCTTGGTTACCCCTGTTTCTCTGAGGCAACAAATAGTCTGAGTTTAACAAATAATTCCAATCTTCTCAGGTTAGTTTCCATATCACATGTGCAAACATGGCATTATTATCGACTTTCCAGTGGTTGAATAGGCAGAAAGGCAAAGAAAGACAGAAACACAAGAAGGTTTCAAAGCCTGGTGTTGGCTGAGCAGTTAGTGTGGCTAGCTTGGGATCTTAGGGTTCCGAGTTTGAGCCCCTGTGTTCACCATTGAATTAACACCAGGTGGGTTGACTCAGCCTGTCATCCTTCTGAGGTCGGTGAAATGAGTATCAGTGTATTGGTAACAGGGGCATTGCATCAGCAGCACAGTGTACCATCAGCCAATGATGCTACCCGCAGCCTTGTGCTGCATACGAAGGAGGACAAGATGGTTCAACAATGAAACACCTTGTCAAGACAATGTCAGGTACATAAAATAATCTTTAAATCCAAGCTTGGCAAACATACTTCATGATGCCGTATCCCTCTATCTCAAAACAATAAAGAGCACACCACAATTTAAGGACCAAAATTTTATATTAATTCTAAGACGTCTTACACCTCGACAAACAAACATGAAGCATGGACAAACAGAAATGGGTGGTGATTTGCTTAGCTCAAGTCTGCCACAATGCAACACTTTCGGTTTGAACCATAGACGAGTACACCAAAATGTTTATTAGAAGGCCACGGCTTTGGTGAAAAAGGCTTCGCAGCATGAGGGAAGCCGGTACACGTTTATGGATGTGGCATCCGGGAATACCATATTCAGAAATCCAAGTGCGTTGTGATATGGCGCTCAACCTCAAAAGGAACATAGACTGAAGAGCTCATGCCCTGTCCCAAGTGCTCCACCAGACTGCCAGTCATTGGAATTCTTGCCAAGTGCAGTTTCAGAAATCACTGGGGAGTTGTAGAGTTACACAAGTTAATGCAGAACTGAAGGCTCATGACATTCTGGAAGCGATAAGCATCCAGCATTTGAAGAACGACTTTGATGCAAGTGACTTCAAGTTTACTGGTTAAAGCCTTTGTTCTAATCTTGGAGCATGTAGGATCTAAGTAGCCTCGTGTGCTCACGTACGAGTTCATATTGTTACATTTATTGGGTGTGCGTGTTTGGGGGGTCAGCTATTCAATTAAGCACTGTCTGAAAATCATGTCAGTTCGACATTTTGGGGTTGTATTAAGGACAAGGTGCTGGACTAATTTGTCCTGTTTGTTTGTGCGCTACCATCACCTTTCAAAGCTAAAGAGGTTAAAGTGTGCATAATCGTGTTCTCTCATGTCGAGAACCAGGAAAGGTGAGGACAGTGAGCACAAGTTTGGTTTCTAACAGCCGGCGAGAATGGTCATTCTGGAACGAAGGATTTCTTGGGTAGGTAGAGCAGAGCCATTTGGATGGGAACAGCCAGGATTGGCCAACGGTCACATGCTGGATGCCGTGGCAGGATTGGGAGACCAAGGTCTACCACAAGTATTGGTGAGGAATATGGGTGCTCTGCTAGAGACCCCGCCACCAAAAAAATCCACAGACGGCAAGGCAACATGAGCAAACTCTCTCTTGCTCTCTCTGTATCCGTGACCCCAATGTGCTATCTCCAGCACTGGCATGTTGAGGTCATTGAAACTCGCTCTCGATGCTTTGCTCACTGCTCCAGAACGGGTTTGTCCTGCCACTGAAGCATCCCACAGCCTGCTGAGTCCCACAATATCTCCATCTCTCACTTGCCTGGTTCTTTGTTTGTGTGGATGTTGATTTGAATGTGGTGCCCAAGAAAACTAGTGGAGTTGTAATTACAACATGGGTGTGAAGCGAAAAGCAGGGTTAAGCAATTTGTTCACTTTGTTCATCTGTCTGGCTGTATGTCTTCAGACGTTAGTTTATGATCGAGGAACGACTTGATTAAAATTTAATGTTATACTGGGAATATAAGACTTCACTGATGGAAATACCATTCTTTGCTGTATTGGCTAATCAAGAGGGCAAGAAGAAAAAGGATTCCTGGGAGTGCGGGGATAACCAGCATGGCAAGTTGGTGTTTGCAGTTTCGCAACGTGTGCCCACGTACCCATGAAAAAATAATTAATATTTTCCACCCGAGTCCACCGTAGTTCGATTTATAGAATTCTGTTAATCCGTTCTCAAGTTATAACACGACAAACAAACAAACAAACAGACACGACTCATTTTATGATATAGATTTTAAACACTGTTGAACATGAATTGGGACATAAACCTGAAGTTTAACAGTACTTTGGCTCTAATATTGGCAAATTGTGTGTCTGCAATCGTATCTCAGATATGTATGGACAGATTTTATTCGTACTTGGCACAAAGACAACACATGATGGCATACATATGCACATCATTTTGTTTCACGATGCGATCAAAGATTTCGACTGGTGGCCATTTTAGTTGTTAAAAAAAACCCCCCGGTGTTGAACACGTCCTCCACCATTTGTCAGATATGCATTTTATCAATATTGTTCAAACTTGGCACACAGATAATGAATGATGGCTTACATAAGCACGTCATTATATTTCGAGATCAGATCCAACATGGCCAACTGGCGGCCATTTTAGTTGTAAAAAACCCGATGTTGAACACGTCCTCAACCATTTCTCGGACATGCATTTACCGATGTTCAAACTTGGCACAACGATAAAGAATGATGGCTTAGATAATCACGTCATTTGTTTTCTTCCAGATCACAACCAAGATGGCCGACTGGCGGCCATTTTGATACTTAAACATGTCTCCAACCATTTCTCGGAAATACATGGTCCGATTTTGTTCAAGTGTGGCACAACACAGTACATGATGGCAAACACTTGCATCTAACTTAATTTTGCGATCTGATCGAAGATGGCCGACTGGTGGCCATTTTAGTTGGAAAAAAAACAACCCACGTTGAACACGTCCTCAACCATTTCTCGGACACGCATTTGCCGATGTTGTTCAAACTTGGTACACAGATAATGAATGATGGCTTGCAGATGCGCATCTTTTTTTTTTGAGATCAGATCCAAGATGGCTGACTGGTAGACTGGCGGCCATTTTAGTTGTACACAAATATGGGCGAGCCATTTAACTCCGTACAGCAAAGTTACTAAAACAATGGGGGCGATGACATTTTATGTCTTTTTTACTTGTTTCAATTGAATTAAAAATTTGAACACTGTAAAACACAAATCGCCTTCTTGGCACTTTCAAAAACCTTCTGCTTAGCAGTAATTGGACAAAATATTTCCATACACCATTTTACGTAATCTTGAATCAAATTTGCCGCTCGTTTTCTCAGCGTTTGGGCATATATGGAGATTCAGACAAAATGGCGGCTCGTAGAAAATGTAGATCATGCTCAGAAACGCAATAAGAAAGAGAATAAAAGATCCTGACTATGTTCTTTTTTCTCAAGACTGCACAGGGTAAGATGTTCAATGAACTCTCCAATTGCTGAAGGTTTTTATTTGATGTAATCGTCTTACATGCAGGGATTCAAATTGTTTTTGTTTGTCTCATTCTGGTATTTATAATCTCACGCAGTCGATCTGCATGTCATCTTTTCCAGACTTGACGATTTGAAATTGGACTGGTTTGAGTATTCCTGCTGGATTAAAATTATGTTAATCCATGTTTGGGCACCGGCATGATATGGAATTATGTCAAAGCGAGGGCCAATGCTCCACTTGCCGTTGGTTCAAGAGTCAATAGACTGCTCAATTATAACGTGGAGCTTTAACTCCAGCAAGTGTCAGCGACCCGCCTTGATTGTTGTTCCGTGGTTGTGGTGTGGGGCTATGTCTACAGACGTTGGTATATGATTGAGGAACTACTTCATTAAAATTTAATGTTGGCTTTTGAACACCGTAGAACATGAATCGGGATATGAATCGGCACACAAACCTGAAGTTTAGCAGTACTTTGGCTGTGAATTTGGCAAATTGTTTGGAGTTTCGTCCCAATCGTGCATGCAATTCTGTGCAAAGCATATAATACTTCAATATAATCTCTATTATAATACCAAGCTTGCACACTAAAAACTCGGCTCGCCGTCACACGATCCCTATGAAATTGCTGTGGCACTTAGCGGACATGCCGACAATGTTTGGGAAGTCTTGGCGTTCCATAGTACCACTTGCATTTTGCACAATGCGTATTTTTGTCATTCCCCGTGTATGGTCTGTCGTCTGCTACCAGCTATGTTGTACTGCTATCCCGTGCATGTGCACGGGTATCGCTAGTATTCCATATAATACTTCTGTGCAAAGTATATAATAATCAAAGCAGTCCATTTGCATGTCATCTTTTCCAGCCTTAACGCATGGAAATTGGACTGTTTTGAGTATCCCTGCTGGAGTAAATTGTGTTAATCTGGTTCAAGACTGGTTTGAGACTTTTCCAGCCTCATTTATTGCATGGAGCTCCAGCTCCAACAAGTGTCAGTAAACCGCCTTGATTGTAGTTTCATGGATGCGGTGTGGGGCTGTGCACGTGACATTTTGGAGTCAGGAGTGACAATGTGTATCCAACTTTGTTTGAATATTTCACCTCGCCCCCCTCCAGCCCCTTCCCACACCACCCTGTGTAGCAATGGGATTCTCATGTATGTGCTACTTGTGAATGATTGCAGCTGTAGAGGAAGCTGGGTGGGATTTGAAACAGCAAAGGGCTTATCTTATGCATCTTTTCTTGATTGCTTTCGGCAGCTTTCTTTGGCTGGAAAAGCATGGGGGTAAATTTGTGGAAATCCTAGCCACCTGGGATAATTGATTAGGCGAGAGCTGATTGGTTATCCTCTCCAATTATAGGTGAGAGACGTGATTGGATCTTGTTACATATATATACACATCACACAAATGGAATCAGGAAACTTACCCATCGTGAGAAAAAAAAAACATGTGACATTGGCTGTAAACTACAAAGTACAAAATGACAAACTATGATGACTTTCAATGGTGCATTCCTTCAGGGTTGGGAGAAATGTGTGGTCACTCTCTCTTGTATGCATTCGCTTCTTCATGAGCCTCAGACCACTGTATCAAAAAAAAAAAAAGCAGCCTGGCACGAAATATAAATACAAGCACAACAGCAACCACAAGTGATCGGTCACCTACCAATGAGTCTTTGACAATTAAGTTGTATGACACTGTTGGATGCAGGAAGGGGAACCAGCATACTGATCGTCCTACGAACTGCAGCTGTACCTGCTATTGGAAAGACACAATGTCAGCACCAAAAGGAAGTGCAAGCAATATCTTCACGGTAATAAAATGTCGATCACATCAATGAAAACATTGCACCCAAGTTTTTTCTTTAATATTTTTCGTACCCAGGTGTGAAAAAAATATAATAAATAAAACATCGCTGCAAGTGTTCGCCATTATAAAAATTCGATTCCTCGCAAATTGTTCAACTTCTGTCCAAAGCGTATAAATTATGTTTGTGGCAGGTCTTGTCGACAAAGCAGAAACGCTGACCTTGTCAATGCCGGCAATGAAATTACCAGAGAGCCCAGCATCGAAAACAGCAATTACCAGATGTAAATTGGACATTCGTTAAAATGTATGAAAAACACAAATCCTACAGCCTGACATCACTCGTATTCTTTGATGGATTCTTCACAATACTACTATTAATGTCACATTATGAAATAGTGGCCATGAACCATGAAGGGGTGCTCATGCATGAGCCAATCAAACAGAGTCCACCCTGCTGATATGAAAAACAAAATAATCTAAATTACATTCAACTATCAAATTACTGCTCTGAAAATGATTAAAGCAGAATTTGGTCTTTGTCTTTTTTTTTTGACAGCGATATTGGAGAATCAAGAACACATTTAATAGATCTCAAAATATTTCAGGGACAGACAAAAACAATTTAAATTTAATCAGCGCACAGGAGTTGGAGATTTTTCCTCATTATAAGCTTTTGTGTACACTTGTTATATCCCATTAGCTTCACTAATATGATATTGTTTGTTGTTTCAGGAGAGAATTCAAAAGTTTGCGACATCATACAATTTTGGATCTTACTAAAATTGAGCACTGAGGTGTCATTATATTTATATGCAAATAAGGTACCAGCTCGAAAGAAATTCATGAATGCACGGTGGTGCGTCCTCGTATTCTACAATGAGGAGCTAAATGGGTGGCTGACCGAGCTTGGACTCTATTCCCTTGAAAATGACTCCAGGTCAGGATGGCTGATATACATGCCTTAATAAATATATTCTAAAATTATTAATATATAATATATATATATATATATGTATACACACAAACAGAAAAAAGTACCTGAGCATCATTGACACCTATCTGAAATGACAGATGAAAACAAACACATCATGTTGTTTGGTCAGATCAATATTTAGTGTTTGGCAAACATGAAATCGACATGAGAATGTCAACACATGTGTGCAAGAAGTCTCCAGAGGCTCGAAGAGGAGTGCGGTCAAAAGTCAGTTAACGCTCGGTATCTGGTATGACCACCATTTGCGTTGACACACGCCTGGCAACGGCACCTCGTTGATGCCACAAGATGGTTGAAGAAGGCTTGAGGGATGTCATTCCAGATCTGTACCAAGACCTGCCGCAGTTGGGCTAATGTTGCCGGCTGGTTTTGAAGACGGCACAATTGTCGTTCAATTTCACTCCACACATGTTCTATGGGACAAAGATCAGGCAAAACAGGTGGTCAGGGAAGTGTGGGAATATTCTGTTGTGCGATGAAGTCGGTGACCACTCATGCGACATGAGGGTGCACGTTGTCCTGTTGAAGTGTGATGTGACATCCATGAACCGGCAGGACTTCATCACGGTACCGAATTGCCATTAATGACCTCCAGCCGGATTCTGTGATGTTCGGTGATGCCTCCCCACATCATCATGCTCCCACCACTGAAAGACGAACGTCGCACAACACATGCATCAGCGTAACGTTCCCCTTCCTGTCGATAAACACGCCAACAGCAATCACGACTGTCAAGATGGAACCTCAACTCTTCTGTAAAGAGGATAGCAGCCCAATCTTGTCTCCTGAACCTCAGACGTTGTCTACACCAAGCTAGGCGTGCACGTCGATGGCAACAAAATCGGACATACTGTTGGTCATCGTGGTCGGATGTTATGCTCGCCTAACCGACTCCTGATAGATCTGGCGCTGATTGGTCACAAGCCAAGAAAGCTGTGAAACTTGTTGTCTGGAGCCCATTCCGAAGGTTCACCAACCGGATGTGGTTGTCCTGCTGAAGTGACGTCACACATGATCACCCAGAATGTGGACAGTCTCTGATGTTGCCAGTTTGTTGATAACATCTCCAGAGTGACTGTATGGTGTTCCAATGAACACCAAATGCGTAGCCACGACGTTTTATGGCATTCCTGTCTTAAGCATGCCAATAGCACGTAGACGTTCATTTTTGGAAAGGTGTGGCATCACGTTTACGACATTTAGACGTCAATAAAAATGTTTATCACAGCTGGGATGGTTCACCGAATCGTGCTGCGTTACAATTTGCTCAGTACCAGGTACCAACCCCCTCCCTCTGAACTCCCATAAATACAATTATTGTACAACACGTAGCGGAATAGAAGTATTCAATTAATTAATGACGTTGTATGCAGTGACACATTTTGGAAAATTACTTTACACCACGTATTTTATTAAAATGACACCTCGCATGGAGGCAATCATGGCAGCGTTACAAGCTGCAATGGAACTGAAATGGGAGTCAAATTAGTGGAATAATAGTACTCAATTCGGAATCGGAACTCTTCGAGGCGAAGGTTACATCTTCAGCGTTTTTCCGATTTCACTAAGACAACAGAAGACAGGTATATTTATATATGTACTTCCTTTACTTTATCACCTTAACATTGTCTTGAATGTCAATTTGTAATCGTATTTTGAAAAACGATGAGCGCTGTGATTAAAAAAAAAAAGTCAATTACATCACTGGCGACTGCATCGCCACGGCTTAAAAACAACGGTCGATAAGGAACGGCTGGCTTGGCATGCGATTAGCGATGTATACAGTGATTCGTAGGTATGAAGATGAGCAATCGATGATTCGTGAGTGATGTACAGCAGACCCTCCCCGTTCTTAGGGGGTTATGATCTTGAAAAACCCTTTGTTGGGCAAAACCGTGATGTTCAAGGTTAAGGCCTTATGGGGAAAATAGGGTTCAGGTAACCAACTCTAAAATTCATCGACTTTTTTTGCCTTAACTAGTACTGTACGTACTGTTCGATAAAAATGAAAAAAACTTAAAATTGTACTTGATGATGATGATGATGATGATGGAGGGCATTGGACGCTATTGCCAGGACGTCAACGTCCCTGGCTTCGGGTCGTCAGCGTCATCAGACTTTGTGAAGAAGGAAGTGTTCATTGCTATTCTTGCCAAATGATATTACTATTATTATTGTTGTTAATATTATTTGTTACAATGTTATCATTTGTGCAGGGAAAATGATTATTCAAAGAAAGTTGTTGGGATGCTTTCACGTGATCATTTCTTGTGACCATCCCTACATTGTTTACATACTTTTTGGAGGAACATCCCCACATCCTTTTTGCATTAAAAAAAAAAAGATAAATGTTTTTATAATTTGTTTCTTCACTTTTTTAACCTCGGTGGCGGAGGTTATGTTTTCACCCCTCTCTGTCTGGTGTTTGTTTGTGTGCAGGATATCTCAAAAAGTTGTGCACGGATTCGGACGAAGCTTCGTGGACAGGTTGGGTGTGCCGCAAGGAAGAATTGATTCGATTTTGGTGAAGATCCAAATGCAGATCTGGGAACGAGAATTATTTAATTTCAAAAAGTGATTCTTCACCATTGAGAGATGGGGACAAAAACGATATGGAACTGTATAGCATGATATTTCAAAAATGTATTGGGTCCGACATGTTCTCGTGGATCAGGTATTACGTGGCGGAGGTATGCCTCTCCCGAGTACCCTTCTTGTTTTGAAATGTCTTTACATGCTGGATAATTTCATTGTATTGCACAGAATCTTTTTTTTTTATTCTTCGGATTAGTGTTGTATTAAACACGAGCAGTCACAACCCCACCCCACCCCCCCTCCCCTTCAGGTGGAATGATATTGGTACAGAAGGGGGATTTGAAGTGGAGTACAATCATTGCTGAAGCTCATTAAGTGACTAAATTGATGTAACGGTAATTTCTGGTTCAAAAGTGTTTTGCCAAGAGTATGTCAAGACGCCTTTATTAACTACTGGCAAATACAATGCATCGCTTCGCTGACGAGAGTATTAAGGGGGAAGGGAGAAAGAGGGAGGGAGAGAGAAGGGAGGGGAGGTGGAGAAATTAGGGAGGTGAGGGAGAGAGAGGAGACAGGGCGGAGATAGAGGGAGGGTGGGAAGCGAGGACGGAGGGGGAGAGGGTGAGGAGGGATGGTGGAGTGAGGAAGGAACTCAGAAGGGGAGAAAAGCGGGGAAAGGGGGGGGGGGTTAGGGAGAGAGACGCCTCATCAAACATCGCTATACACTACGGGAAGGGGGGTGAGGGGAAGGAGAGGGGAGAAGGAGAGAAGGGGGGAAGGAGAGGAGGGGAAAAGGAGAGGAGGGGAGGAGAGGAGGGGGAAGGGGGAGTGGAGTGTGGGTTTGGGAGGTGCACATGAGGGGATGGGGTTCTAGATTTGCATTTGGTTGTGTGACTTATGGAGAAAGGGGGTGGGGGGGGTAGTAGAGAATTGAATAAAATGGAGTAGTGAAAACACATTAATATAGCACACGAGACCGCCCGGAGATGTCCCGAGAGGGGGGGGGGTGCATAGGGAGGGAAGGTGGCATGAGGGGAGGGGAAGGGAATGTGGAGTGAGGGGATGGGAAGGGAAGTGCAATCAAGCATACCCAAAGAGCAAAATTTTCTTTTCAACCACCATGTTCTGCATAAAACCGGGTGGGAGCATGTAAATATAACCCACACTATATACCTGGCAAAGGCCTGCCTGCATGCATGCGTGAGGGGAAGGTATGGCAGCATGAGGGGGAGGTATGGAAGCATGAGGGGAAGGGAAGGCAGCGTGAGGGGTGGGAAAGGGAAGGGCAATGAAGTGTGCACAAACGGCAACATATCATTTTTAACCGCCAGGTTCCACATAAAACCGGTGGGAGCATGTAAAACCCATGCTGTATACCTGGCAAAGGCCTGTGCATGCTGTAGGCATGCTTGCACATGCAGCGACTTCACCCCTCCGGTCGGCTCACTCCGAATCTGATTCGTACATGCTACACCATGGGGAAGCGGTTTTAAATTCAAAATGAAACCGTGAGTCTTTAACAGTCCCTTAACAGAGGGAGGTTGGGAGAGAGGTAGGAGAGAGAGGGATGGGGTGGGAGACAGGAGCGAGAGGGTGGGAGACAGAGCGAGAGGGGTGGGAGACAGAGCGAGAGGGGTGGGAGACAGAGCGAGAGGGGGAGGACAGAGCGAGAGGGGTGGGAGACAGAGCGAGAGGGTGGGAGACAGAGCGAGAGGAAAGGGAGAGGAAAGGGGGGAGAGGGAGGGGTCGGAGAGAAGAGAGAGGAGAGAGAGAGAGAGAGAGAGAGAAGAGAGAGAGAGAGAAGAGAGAGAGAAGAGAGGTTGGAGAGCGAGATGGAGAGGGGTGGAGGTAGTGGTATAAAGGGGAGGGAGAGGGATTGTGGGGAGGAAGAGTGGGAAGGGACGGGGGGAGGAGAGAGAGGGTAGGGAGAGGCAGGAGGGTGGGATGCAGGGATAGGGGTGGGAGAGAGAGAGGGATAGGGGTGAGAGAGAGAGAGGAGAGGTGTGAGAGAGAGACGTATAGGGGTGGAGAAGAGAAGGTGTAGGGGTAGGAGAGAGAGGGGATAGGAATGGAGAGAGAGAGAGAGGAGAGAGGGTGAGAGAGGGAAAGGGGTGAGAGAGGGAGGGCAGAGGAGAAGGGGGATTCCAGCAGATGGGATGTCCAGTTTAACGTCCATCCAAGAGACGGCACACACACCAGGATGTGTGTTGCCTGTGAAAACACCTTGCCTGTGAAACACCAGGATGACAGTTTGTACCTGGGTTGGGATTCAAACCCAAGCGCGACAGCTTAGAATTGAGCATGTGTACCTCTCGGTCCATTGCATTTACATTTATTTTTCCTTCCTAATTCCGGAAATGTCCCAACGGAGAACCACCATTGAGCCTGAAGTTATCGCCATCGAAGCTGCAAGCGCGCTCGGCAAGTGGCTTCGGTGAAGGTTGAAGAAACGTTTTTAAAAACAAAACGTTTTATTTTTTTATTTGGATGTATCTATGCTGAAGTGACGGGTCGTATAATGAAAGGGGATCATCCAAAAAGGGGGAACGTGGTGTAAAATATAATTGCACATTTTCAGGAAGCGAACCACCGACAGACTCATTGCATGACCAAACATAGGCAAGTGGGCCCTGAACTTTGTTCAAGTCGATCGATATATTCAATGACAATGTGAATATCGTAGAGCACTCACCAAGTGGCTGAAGCACTCAAGTAAGCACTCCAACGAAACTGTTGATGAGGAACGGCTGGCTTAGCAAGTGATTAGCGATCGCCGATCGGTTATTTAAACACCATGCACCAGATTGCACCCGGAATGTCAAGCGATGTCCAAATTGTGCATGTGAACACTTTTTTTTTTAGCAGTCAGAACTACTGCTGAAGTCAATAAAGAAGTTTAAAGTTTGAAATTCGGCGAATATTAACAAGTTCAAGAGGTTATGGAATGTGCAGAAATTAAATAAAGCCACGAACGATGGCACCTCCAGGCGTTTATAAGCATTTCAATGTATCCAGTGATTTGTAGGTATGATGATCAGGCAATCGATGATATGTGAGGAAAGTGAAAAAAAAAAAACTTCATCGTTAAGAAACCGCTGCGGCCTGTTCCGAGTCGAGGAATTTTTGAGCAGGTCAAAAAAAAAATGGCAGCTTCAAACTTAAGCGAGCTGACAGAGGGCTGACCAAGATGGTGCACCAAGGGTTGTATTTTGGGTTTGAGGGATGTGGAGTAGCGACAGAAACCCGAATGCAATCAGGGTTCCTCCTGATGACTCCATCTTTGCTCATTACTTCTTCGGGTTCCTTCTTGGTCTTCCGTTTGTTTTTGGTTTTTGGTGATGAACCCCCCCCCCCCACCTAAGTTATCTTCGAAAGGAGTGTTTAAATTAACTAATCACCCTCTCATTTGTTTGAGGCTGAATGCCGAAACTCTGTGTTTGCTTCTATATCTTGTGTCCCAAATCCATCGCTTTCTGTACCCACCTTACCCAGTCAAACCCACCTGTTCCTGGACTCTGTATGTTTTTCTCCCGTCAAGGTAGAGAGTTTGCTGTCAAACCTCGACTCGGATTCTGCAACCGGTCCAGAC
>CM068956.1:165843211-165854984 GCA_035128595.1 Eptatretus atami
GTGGTCTTTCTGTCTTCTACCGTCTCCTCTCCGGCCTCACTTCCCCACCCCCCTAGCTCTGTCTGTGATCTGTCCCCCTCATATTTCTGCAGGGCACTCAAGGTCTTTCAGCAACCACCTTCTGGTGAAACTACCAAAATTCACTCTTCCATTCCCCCTTTTTCCCACCTCTGGAACAAACTCACATACTTCCTTCAATCGCACTCTTCCCTCTCGGTCTTTAAAACAGCCACTCTTATCTCCCCCCATCCAAAACCATGATCTTTTCTACCCCTGTTAATCCACCCCCAAACCCACTTGATTAAAATTCCCTGCTTTCCTTCCTGGAATCCCTGGAGTACCATCGTTTATCCCATGTACTCCACCTCATCCCTCTCCCTTCCACAAATCTCCTCATTTTTCTGTTCCCCACTGTTTTGTGTTTCCCTCTCCCTCCCCTCTTGTCTCTTGCTCCCTTTGTTTCATGTTCTGTGTGTTAGCTCTTATAACAGCCTCGACATTGCATACAAAAAATAAAAACAAAAACCCAAACACCCAGTTTTCATTCATGCACCACCTTGAAGTTCCCTTTGTGTGCATGCAAAGTTTGAGGCCGCCAGGTTTCATGGTTTTGGAGTTATGGAGGAGATGGACGGACACACACTGACATTTTGTTATTATACATTAGCAGAGTAACCACCCCCTGGGTAGGTCGAATTTGCGCATTGCTGTACTTGCTGAAAATAAGTATTGTCTGTGTTTTGTATGAAGACGATAGATGTTTGCGTGGTGCGTGCTTAAAAGGTTCTCGATGGCCCAAAGGTTCCAAAGGGTATAAATGGTCTATAGGGTGAAGGAATCCAAAGGTGTCGAAAGTGTCAAAAATGGTATTAAAAGTAAAAGGGGTCTTACTGGGTCATAGGGGTGTTGAGGGTCTTGGGGTCTTTTGGGGTCCTGAGGGTCTTAGAGGTATTAAGGTTCTTATGGGAATAAAGGTTCTTACAGGTCTTTGTGGTTGAAAGGGTCTCAAGGTTCTTAAGAGTCTTAAAGGGTCTTGGGGTGTTTCGGAGCCTGAGGGGTCTAAAGGGTCTTCTAGGTATTAAGGGCATTTGGGGTCTTAAAGGGACTTTGAGGGTTTTTAGGGTATTAAAGGGTCTTCGGGGCATCAAGGGTCTCACAAGTCTTTCGGTTGTAAAGAGTCTTTAGGGTCAAAACGGTCGTGAAGGTCTTGGGGGTATTTGGGGTCTTTGAGGTTTTCGGGAGTCCTCGGAGATTTGGGGGGTCTTAAGGGTCTTCTGAGTCTTAAAGTGTCTTTGGAGTATTCAGGGTCTTAGGGGTATTAAGGATCAAAGGGGTATTAAGGGTCTTCAGGGTCTTGAAGGCTCTTCCAGGTTTTTGGGGTATTAAGGTTCTGAGTGGTATTGAGGGTCTTTGGGGTATTAAGGGTCTTTGGGTTCTTTGGTGTCTTAGAGGTCTTTGGGGGTTTTAAAGCATCTTAGAGGTTTTGGAGGTCTTAATCCTTAGCTCTCGCTGGTCGGACTTTGTGTCCAACGAGCAGTTGCTGGTTCTGTGATTGAGAGAGACTCAAATGAGATTTGTTACCTGCATAGTCCATGAGCGTCAGCTGCGGCTGTTTGGACATGTGGCTCGTTTTCCTGACGCTGATCCTGCTCACCAGATTCTCTCAGCGAGGGAGTCTCGTGAGTGGAGGAGGACAATGGGCCAACCACGTGCCTCGTGGTTGCAGCAGGTTGATCGGCATCTCAATGAGATGGGGATGGGCCAGGCATCTGCCTGGGAGATGGCCAGACGGAGGCCCCTGGAGTACCGGCAGAAAGTGGACGCAGCGACGCGCTGTTCTAGCGCATGCTCCCATACCTGACCTGACATGAGGTCTTATTAAGGTTCTTCAAAGGTCTAAGGGGTCTCAGCAGTCTAAAGAGTCGATAGGTTTAAAAGGTACATTCCAATAGTATGTAATTAAGAGATGTATGTGTCGTCAGCATGCAACTGACGTTGAAATCGTATGGAATTAATAGACATCTTGTGACATGCAGACAAAAAACTGAGATTTATCTAATATATAAAGCTCATTCTAACCACTGATTCACTGACTGACTGACTGATATGAAAGTTCAGTACCTTCCGGGTGACGTAGAAAGCTGAAACTTCGCATGCCAATGGACATCGGAGCCGACACACCGGGAAAAATCACAGAACCATCGGAAAGCGTCCGGAAATGAAAATATAAGTTAATAAAAAAAACACAAATGCAGGTGAGCGACCCGAGACAATGGGGAAGCACAGTTCGTTATTGCTTACAATGTGTCAGCATACCCCACTCGTATAAACATAATTGGTACTGTACATAAACTATAGATGATCTAATATTCTAAATCGTACGTACTTTATAGAAATATGTGTGTGTGTGTGTGTGTGTGTGTGTGTGTGTGTGTTGTCGCTGTCGATTGGCCCCGTGACTGCCCTACACGGACAGGGCTGATATTCCACCATTAACCACAGCCATGTCGGTCTGATTGTCCCTTGGGCAAATGTGTCTGGTGGCCCCGTCCCCATTAGACTGATTGACAGTTGTAGTCCCGCACACCCCTTTGATCCCAATTCCTGTTACTTTACAAAGGAATGCAGTTTTGTATACTTTTTGTGGAATCCTTTCAAGCCATAAAAATTTCGATCAATTTGCACCTTCCCACGAGAAAATGCAGAAGATTGGTGTTTAAACCAAGTTCGTAACTAAAACCAATTTTTAGATCGGCTGCCTGACAAGAATAACAAGAACAAGATGAATGACAAACGGGCATTTTTGGGTCTCATTTTTCTTGTTCAACGATGATGTCCCAAAGTTTAATGAGTGTTACTGGATGTGGAATTCTCCGCAGATGACTGGTCGGTAATTTAGAGGTTTATAAATTATATCTTGGGAGATTTTTTTTTGAGGATTTATGTTGTATTGAGCCAATGGAGTGTCGTGTCTGGGCCATCCCAACATAAGAAGTCTGCTGACTTCCTGATACAGTATATGTATATAAATATATATATGCTTTTCAAAACAAATATGACTGTAAAATTCCTCATTACTGTGTATTAAACAATGGAAAAGTTTCAAAATGTATCAGATTGTGATGTGTTTTTTGAAAATTAAGATAATAAAAAAAGATTAATAATAATAATAATAATTTTTTTAAAAATAATAAAAACTTTCTTTTCTACATGAGGGAACATGACACAGCAAGCAAAGGTAGCAAGGAGGTCGAAGGACCTGCAGAGTGAAGGATTAAGAGGAAGGAATTTTCAAAGCAGAACATGAGGTGAGCCAAAACACCTGAAATGGAAATCCTACCTCTGCAAAATAGTTTTGTGAATGTTCCGGGAAATGCGTCTTTTCTCGTCCCGTATATAATCTTTGAGCAGGTTTCAAGAAGCGTGCTTGAGCCGAGAAAGCCGGAGTTTTCACAGGCCTGGCTCTGTCTGCACTCTCTCTGTTTACCTCCAGACGATGGGTCAGTTTTTCTTTGTATATAATGGTGAATAGTTGAGCTATGGCAGTGGAACACGATGGTTGGTGCAGTTCATGACACCGTTGCATATCAGGCTTTTGAGGCAGTCCTTGGAAAGAACTCCTGACCTGTTTACTTGTTCCAGCAGGGTTCTCCGTTTTGTCTCGTTGCCATATGGCTGCAGGGTCGGGTTTGGAATCATAGTTTTTCAGGGATGGAGAAGTTGTACGAACTTTAGGAAGTGTGGGATTCAGGGTCTTTGCAAGGCAAGAAGCATGAGGTCTGTAGATCACAGCTGCGTGTTCCATGCTAAATGTTACGTAAACCCTTTGGGATGCAGAATGGCATGTCGAGAAGGAAAATTAGGGTAAATAAGTCAAAACATTTCTCATCTGTAATTAAGCAGATCCAATTTGTATCGAAGACATCCTTCTATATGGAGTACTGCCGTACTCCATGATATTCCACACATTTTCACCATGTATAAAAAGATTTGCAATACTTCATGTCTCATCTGCTTGCTTCCAAATCCACCTGCCACTCTTAAGATGATATTTGAATGATGAGCAAATTTAAATATTGAATTTTCCATTAATTTGAAAGAAAATACTCAACCAATCAACCTTTAATCTGATGTAAAAACCAAACATTTAAAATCAATTATGAGGACCAAAAAAGGGGTAAAAATGCAAAAACTACATTAAAAAAAAAACATTGAGTACAAATTGAAAGTTGGAACAAAACAAAGGAAAACAAGTAAAAACAAGACATAAAATGTCATAGCCCCCGTTGTTTTAGTAATTTCGCTGTACGGAGTTAAAGGGCTAGCCTATATTTATGCACAACGAAAATGGCCACCAGTCTACCAGTTGGCCATCTTTGATCAGATCGCAAAATAAAGTGAGGGGCACGTGTATGCCATCATGTACTGTGCTTGTGCCAAGTTTGAACAAAATCAGACCTTCCATGTCTGAGAAATGGATGGGGACTCATTTGAATAACAAAATGGCCGACAATCGGCCATCTTGAATCTGATCTGGAAAAAAAAATGATGTGCTTATGTAAGCCATCATTTTTAATCTGTGTGCCAAGTTTGAACAAAATCAGTACATGCACGTCCGAGAAATGGTTGAGGATGTGTTCAACACCGGGGTTAAAAAAAAAAAAAATTCAACTAAAATTGCTGCCAGTCAGCCAACTTGGATTTGATGTCGAAAAAAAAATGACATGCATATGTATACCATCACATGTCGTCTTTGTGCTAAGTTTGAATAAAATTGGTGCATACATGTCTGAGAAATGGTTGCGGACGCACACACACACACGCACGCACGCACGCATGGACACAGAAATCGAGACCAAATCTATTTGCCCCCGTTTCGGACAAAGTCCAACGGGGGCTAATAATTCCTGTCACACAATAATTAAGGGAAAGTAACAGACCGCATAAAACAAGTCAGACAGAGAAGGGTGGAAAGAAAAGGGCAAAAGGACAAGGATGCCAAGCAGGATTGATGACCCTTAAACATCAAGACCAAACACCTTGTTTAAAATCAGAGTTTTCTATTTGGCACAAGTGGCTCTGCTTTCATGAGTGTTCCACGGTTGACCCCAATTTTGTTATCATTTGCAGTCACCATCCTCCCTCTTCACCCCACCCACACGTCCCTCTTTCCCAAAAGTTTTGTAGAATGTTCCAGAAAAAAAAAAAATGTATTTCAAAGATTTTTGCAAGGCTGAATTGTTTTAAATCAACTGTTTGTGCTTTCCCGTGAAGGAAGCAAATTCCTCACCAGCCCTTGTGTCCCTAAGTGTTGAAATGATGGCAGTGCAATGAACAAAAATAGCTATCTGCCGAGTTAACCCCAATGCCCTCAGGCGCTTTATCTCCGTCTTACAGGGGCTTTCATTCCCTGAACTTTAAATTACAAAGCCCGTACAAATCAATATTTAGTACCGATTGAAAGCACCTTGCTGTCATGTCGCCTTCTCACTGCTACACCACCAATGCAATATCCACAACAAAGTCCCGTCCATCGGTTCCTAAAAACATACAAAACCTAAAATTGTGAGGCAACAACGCTGTAGTTCCATGCGAAATAATAAGGTGCGCATATACCTGGTTTCATTCACATGGTATTCACGTGAAAATATCTCCAGCATGATAGAGAAGTGATCGATACGCAGCAAGCAGTCTGCAAAAAGAAAGCAACAGAAGGTTTGAGTGGCGACCACAACACCTTTCGACCATCTGAAATTAACCAAAGGGAATGGGGGGATGTGGGGGGGGGGGGTGTAATAAATAATAACTTGTTTGAAGCATTCAATATGTGGGAAAGGTGTTGAAAACTGGGAAAACTGGTTCAAAGAGTGAAAAAAATATGAATAGAAATACAATAGAGTGATAATAAGAGCTTATAAAAAAAAACTATTATAACAATTCATCATTGTCATCATGCCAATCATGCAAGCACACTTAAATAGAGTCGAGATAATACCAGTCGTGAAATTTGCAGAGCGTCCTCTTCCCATCTGTTTGCTGAATGTCCCATTTCCTACAAGACTGCTTACTTGTATACAAATTGGCCTTTCAACTAAGATTTCATTCTCATCTGTCGCATACAAACTTTATCCACAACACAGAGTTTCTAATACTGCATGATGACATCGAGTTATTCTGCATTTATCCAGGAAGTCCATTAAACAGAACATCCTGATGCATTATTCATGAAAACTCGGGCAGAATGCAAAATTTCCCATTCTCCAGAGATGCCGACCTTTCGGTACAAGGTTCAGGTTAACGTGACTCCGCAGCAAACAAGAATAAATATTAAAATTAGTGCAATGCTAAAGGCCCAGTCACACCTTGACGTTTTAGCCAACGTATGCCGATTTTTGTAAAAAATGTCTAAAACGCTGGTACACGTCGAATACGTTATGGGTAAGTTTTGATAACATTGAGAGCACGCTGAAAAACACTGCATACGTCGTTGCACGCTGGCTTTAAACGTGTTACTTTTCGGTTGTCCTCAAAGCTTTCCATGCTTGAAATTTTACGACTTATGCCAGCGTATGACTCACACGTTCCACATAACGCTCGCCATAAGTTGTAGGCACTCACGCGATCGTTGACACACGTTACTTGTAAGTTACTCATAAGTCGAAACACGTCGAGGTAATGTTTAGCGTACCCGAAACTTATTTCTAAGCTATGAGTTACGTGTTGTACTAACGTTACGCGATCGTTGACACACATCGACACACTTTACTTGTAAGGTGCTCATCGGTCGAAACACGTCAAGGTAATGGTTAGCGTCAGTGTTCCAGACTCCCTGGTTTTATTTTTTTTTAATTTTTTTTTCTCCTTCCTTCGGTATGATGGTGATGTTGACACTTCGATTTCTAGTGCGGTTTGTAATATAATATAATTAATAGACTGCCGCTCAACGATTTAAATCATAACCGCACTGTACACTGAACACCGTCATACCGAAGAAAAAAAAAAAACCGGGAGTCTGAACACTGACGCTAACCATTACCTTGACGTGTTTCGACTTATGAGTACCTTACAAGTAACGTGTGTCGATGTGTGTCAACGATCGCATATCGTGCGTACAACTTATTCCCATCACATACGGAACGTGTGTCATACCGCAAGTACGTCGTAAAATTTTCAACATGCTTAAAATTACAAGACGTACTCCACTTAATAGGACGTATGATAGCGTACTTTAGCGTTTTATTCACGCATACCAAACTTACCCATACCGTATTCGACGTGCGCCAGCGTTTTAGACGCATTTTCAGAGGTCGGCATACGCTGGCAAGATCGCCAAGTGTGACTGCGATGTTGACACTTCCATTTCTGCGGCGGTTATGATTTGAATCGTTGTGCGGCAGCCTTTCCATAACCTACGCCACGTCATCGTCGGCGATGCGTGCAGCGTGCTATGCATGAGTTAGACTATCTTGGGCATAGGTTGTGAACGCCGACAACAGGTTCAGCATTCGTTAGTATAAGTTATCTATAACACAACGAAACGTTCTGTGTCCATTACTAATACGTTATGCATAAGACAAGCCGTTATGAATACGTCCGAATCTTTAAAAAAAACATCAAAAGTTCAACGTAAGCCAGCGTTTTACATACATTCGAATACGTTGCCATCGCTGGCTAAAACGTCAAAGTGTGACTGGGCCTTTAGTTTCGCAATACATGAAGCATTCATCAAGATGAAATCACAAGAAGACTTGGTCGGTTGGAGAGCCGAGCGGCGACATGGAGAACGGTAAGTGTGAGAATGAACAATCTGTGTGCGGACTCACACACTCACTGATACGCAGACTGTTTCCAATCGCGAATTTTGTCCTTTTTATGGAATTGGCCAGCCTTGATATCAATTTGCCAATGACAATTTTTTGAAAAGAACATGACATTACGAATAAAATGAGAACGGCACTCGGGAGAGCGCAAACCTCCGCCAGGCTGAACATTTTCCCTTTTGTATCCAACTGATCGGCTGGATCTGCATTCGGACCTCGACCAAAATCGAATCGGCTTGCTCTTTCACCGAGCCAACCTGTCCACCAAGTTTTGTGGGAATCCATACATAGCTTTTTGAGACATCCTGCTCACAGACAGACAAACAGACAGACAGACATGGTTGAAAATGTAACCTCCATCCAACTTCTGTGGCAGAGGTCAAAAGAGCAGTGTCGGATCTATCATTGTGATATCGTTTTCGACATATATCTTGTGTTGCATTTTTATTTTTTTACAGAAATTGGAAGCAAATGTTTGCTTGTTTTTTTTTGTTATAATAAAGGCGTCCTAACTCAGTGTTAGTCACAAGCAGTCATGTAACAAAACGCCAAGAGATTACGTCGACCAGACTCGTGTAAACGCATGCTTTTCACTCCCACACAACCCCCAAGGATATCATCACGTCATTACATATTCATTACTCTTTCATTTTCTCCAGTTGAATAAGTGGCTGCACTTATACGGTGACAAAGGCACTCTGTGGTGTCATTCAACAACTTTCAAGAGCCCAAGGACTGCGACGAGAATAGAATCATGATGCTCAGAACGAGACTTGAAGAATATGAGATTTCACCATGGTATTGGCATGTAGGTCTCACAATATTCAAAAATTCCAGTGGAGAATAAATTTGACAGCAATTCAGTGTATATAGCAGTGGTTTTCGCGAAAATTAGACTTGAATAAACTTGATGAGACCCTGCGGAAATGCTGCTGAAGAATCGTTTCCCCGATTCCAAATGATGATGGCTGACCTGCCTATCCCTATTTTGGTAATCGTGGATAATTTGATTTCATTTTGTGTGAGATTCCATTTTTTTGTGAGAGGGTGGTCCAGATGTCGCGCACTCACCTTTGAGCTATCGAGGCCGTGTCTGTTTCTCATCATGACAATGAACTGTGGGAAATGATGCTTCGTAGATAGCGCATTGCATTACAATGCATGCCGTCCCTCAACAGGGCGTTAAGCGAGATGAATCAAACCCGTCCACAATATTTACTTCTGCCACCGAAAGTGAAGGAGGTTATGCTTTCGCCCCTTTCTGTCTGTTTGTGTGCAGGATGTCTTCTTCACCATTGAGAGATCGGGCCAAAAATGATATATAGCGCGATATCTCAAAAAGTTGCGGACAGATTTGGATGAAACTTGGTGGACATGTTGGCTGTGTGACAAGGAAGAATTGATTGAATTTTGGTGAAGATCCGAACCCAGATCTGGATACCAGAAATATTTAATTTTTTAAAGTGATTCTTCACCATTGAGAGACGGGGCCAAAAACGATATAGTACTGTATGGCATGATATTTCAAGAATGTAATGGGCCAGATATGTTATCGTGGATCAGGCATTGCGTGGCAGAGGTATGCGGTTTACCGAGCGCCCTTCTAGTCAAACATAAGTTTATCTGCCAACAAAAGTGGGTGGATATTAAAGGTCCAATGGTGTATTTCGACAAAAAAAAAGAGTTGTCACGGCCACCCTGAACAAATTACGAATTCCTGGAGGGGGAACTGCATCAACAGTATAGTTGCACACCCTTGAACTGTTGCATCCTGCAGCCTTAACTCATAATAGACTCCGATCGAATATGTTACATGTCTACGATGAGACGACTCATATTTTGTGTAGATTTCTTTGAAGTGAAGGTTTAAGAAACTAGAACGGCACTCTTCGACGTCGTGACGTCAACAGATATGCCTCCGCCCCCATGACTACATCATTATAATACTTATACCAAGTTTGATATAAATCCCTGGACCCAGATTCAAAACATTAAATAATTCTGGCTGCCAGGCATGCATCCAATAAGGTTGAAATTTAAAACATATATTCTGCATGACGACGGGATCATAATTGTGATATGTCATGTCGAATGATGAAGCGGTTCACGAGAAATGATTTTTTAAAGATTTTTGTTCAATTCAATATGGCTGCCAGACCATGTGACCTATTAATTATTTGTGAACACCCTGTTATCCCCAAGGCTTGGGAAACATGTGGGTGAGGTTTCCCCTCGATCTGTCAAGCCATTTTGTGAAAGATTTTCAAAGGTATATTTCTCAAAAAAAATCAATGCTGCCAAACCATGTGACAAATGACGTCACAGAAATAACTTTTTAGTCCTTATGGATCGGCATTCATCCCTTTAAAGTTTTGCCTCAATCTTTTCAACCATTTTGGAGAAGTTTTTTTTTATGTTACAGAGGTCCAAAGCTTTTCCTTTTTTCCAACGTGGTTGCCACACTACATGACCTAGGACGTCATAATTTTCAGTAAAACATTATACATGAGTTGTCACACTTAAGGTGAAAATTGAGTCAATCAGATCAGCAGTTGCAGAGAAAACATAGAAAATTAGCACGGACGGACTGACGTACGGACAACCTGAAAACATAATTCCTCTGGCGACTTCATCAGTGGAGGCATTAAAAAATAGTTTTGACAATCAGTGATAAATGTGCCTGACCAGGTGCAAATGTAAACATTACGAAACATTGATGGCATATTCAACTTGTCAATCATGTATTAAGTTCCGCGTTGATCTGCTAAATTGTTCCGGAGGAGATTTTTTTTGCATTTTTATTTTCAATCCAATAGGGCCACCAGACCTTGCGACCAATGACGTCATAAATTTAATCATTCACTCACGTCGGGTCATAGATCAGAAACATGAAGTTTCAGATTTTTTTATTCGATTCAACCAATTATGGCTGGAATACCACTTCGCCGATGATGTCATCGTCATCACCTGCTGATATACCCGATGGGGAGTTGAGATGTCAAGTTTCAATCTTTTTTTGTTTCGTCGTTTCGGAGATGTCCTAATTTTTTTTCTTTTATCAAATATGGCAGCCATACCATGTGACCTATGACGTTAGAGTTATAAATAAAATATTCTCCATGGGGAGTCCCTCCTACGTTTAAAGTTGCGCATCGATCGGACAAGTATGACAGACAAAAATATGGACAGATGCGCACACACACGCACGCACGTGCACATACATGCACGCACAACACACACACACACACACACACCACACACACACACACACACACACACACACACACACACACACACACACACGCACATACACGCACGCACACACACACACACACAAGCACACACACAAGCACACACACGCACACGCACACGCACACACACACACACAACACACACACACACACACACACACACACACACACACACACACATTGTAATAGTCTCCCAACTCCATTGGGGCGAGACTAAAAATGAAGACATCATTAAACTACATATTGCAAAGCTGCCCAGAGAGGTTAGGTTTAGGTCCAAAGTTTTGACCACTGAGCGACCTTGTGCACCAGGTGTTAAGTATCATCCAAGGAGGGCAGAAGAGGGGTGGGGGAAGGTGGGGACCCAATGTTGTTTTAATCATCACCTCATTAAATTTTCTGTTCTCGGCAATTTGGGGCCATTTCCTCCAGAAAATGGAGGCCATTTCCTCCTCCATTTCCTCCCACCCCCCAGTCGTTTTTATTTCACTAATTGACCCCTCAATTTCATCTTCCTTTGATTCTTCCAGGTTTTTCTCTTGTTTACCAATTCATAATTTTTTTCTTTTGTTGTCCATCGGTTATGCCTTCTTCATGCGTCAAGCCAAGTTACATTTCAGTTATTTTTTTGTTTGTTAAAGCATGAGTCACATTTGCTCTACGGCTAGGATACGGCGGCCGTACCCCCCCTGAATTGACAGA
>CM068956.1:165854997-165868152 GCA_035128595.1 Eptatretus atami
TGGCCTCAGGGTGGCCCTACGCCGTATGGCTATCTTTTACAGGCCGTAGGGGTCTCCGTGGAAATAAAGCACGGAGTTATAACTTTTTTCATTTCTACGTTGGCCAAAGCAATTCGACAAGCCGTAGTCGTGACGTAGATGTGTTCCACGTCGACCGTACGTAGGGCGTACGGTGGGCTTGCGTTATTCGTGCGTTTCCGTAGCTCTTATCAATGAAAAATGAATTTTGCCAACACCCCAAAAAATTACGGCGGCCGCCACTTTCCACGTTCGCCTTAGGCCCCCCTGCAGTCGCCTTGCGGGCACCTTGAGGCTACCTTGTGTCTGCCTTGAAAATTCTATGGCCGCCGCAGGGACGCCCTAAGGTCACCGTGCGACATCAAATCAAAGACCGTACGGCACCCACGTTTTCGGTCTCCACAATTTCTAAATACCCAGTGCGGCTACCCAAAAAATAAAACATATGTGACTGCTACATTGTGTGACCGTGGAAATACTGCAGCCGCGCCTATAATTGCTAGTGGCCGTAGATTTTTTAGACCCTACGGCCGCCGAGCCAAATGTGACTGAAGCATTCATCATGACTACTATACATGGTCATATTCAGTTTTCTGTATGAACCATTAACTTCTCTTAATGCCTCAATTTATTTTGCCAATGCAGCATATTTCGATGGCTCTTTATGGGGCGAGGAGTTATTGGTCGAGACCATGTTTCACTTCTGATATTACATTTATTTTTTATTTTTTTAAATTATGCTGCTCATCCAACTCTGGTGCACGCATGCAAATTCACGTGAAAACGAAAACCACAAGCGCGCACGGACGCACGCACACTAATGTTTGTGACATAATACACTCAAACAAAATTTCAGAAGCATGTTGAGTGGGCAATGCCTCACTCATCCAACAAGGCTTCGAAACAGCAGTCGGTGGGAAAGGGAGAGAGAGAGAGAGAGAGAGAGAGAGAGAGAGAGAGAGAGAGAGAGAGAGAGAGAGAGAGAGAGAGAGAGAGAGAGAGAGAGAGAGAGAGAGGAGAGAGAGAAAAACGATTCATGTTAACATGCTCAGCAACCAAATTTTGTTTTTGCAAAAGATAAAGCTTGAACACAATTCCTGCTCTGACATCTCTGCATTTCCAAAAATGACATCCTACAGTGAGATTTGTTTTTCTCAGAGAAAATAAATTGTTCCTTGCTGACGAGATAGACAGAAAGAATAAAAAAAAAAAATATGCACAAGCAATGACAGCAAAAGTGAGTGGCACGTGCAATCGACTCGATCGCAAACGTAAAAAAGAGAAATCATATCAAGACAAAAATACAACCGAAGGAACAATTGCGACACAAAAGGTCACAAACAAAAGTTAAAACAGGATCTGAGAAAGAATGTGCAGGAGAACAAGAAATCTATAGAAATAAATTCCATCTGCAACACAATGTTAGAACATTGCAAGGCTGAATGTGAAGATGTGATGATGGTACAAGGTCATAATAGCACCACTGCCCATTTCTCCCCCTTCCTATGTCCAAATTCGGAATAAAAGCCAGAGAACAATAACTACAGTGGAAGTAATTCATACATCCTTTGCTGGCTTGTCACAGACCTGTGCTGAATAATGATGCAGTGATTAAAAATGTGGGCTGGCAGGATAGCCTCGGTGTATGTGAACAAACCTCTGAGTTGTCCAGCCTTGCCTTGAAGCTTGACTCAACTACAAACTGTCATCCTAATGTTTCACATGCAGCAAGGTGAGGCATCCATGTGTGCACCGTCTGCTGACATTATGTGGTGGAAGATAAAAATTCCACCAAATTCTTGCACCCTCAGCCAAGTATCCTGTGTCAGTGGCGAACCCACAAGATTGTAACCCTCGCCAAATGAATTAATACAGGAGAAACATTGCTCTGTTTCTGACTATGGAGTACAACAGAGCACATTAGATGATTGAATTTAAACCGGCCTCGGTGGTTTAGTGGTGAGAGCGTTCGCTCTGAGTCTGGGAGGTTGGTGGTTTGAACCCTGGCCCAGTCATCCCAAAGACATTAAAATGATACGTGCTGCTTCCTTGCTTGAGAATCAAAATTTTAAAAATAATAGAGCACAGACAAAACGACCACAAGTTCGTAATATTATCACGGACAAAACAACCACAAGTTCGTAATATTATCACGGACAAAACAACCACAAGTGGTCTCTGTGTCTTTTGCACATGAGAAGGTGGAAACATTTCTGGCAACCCTCGACTCTGACTCTGCAACTGGACCAAACGGCATCAGCTCACGTGTCCTCAAAACCTCTGTCTCTGTCTCTGTCTCTCTCTCTCACCCGAGGTCATCTTCCATTTTCTTGGAAATCAGCCAACATCAGAGCATTACATCAACTATAAGGGAACTCGGTACAGCGCATACCTTCGCCACGTAATGCCTGATCCACGAGAATATACATATGGGGCCCAATACATTTTTGAAATATTGTGCTGCATATCGTTTGTAGCCATATCTCTCAATGGTGAAGAATCACTTAAAAAATATTCTAGTGGTTGGATCCGGATCCGGATCTTCACCAAAATCTAATTAGTTCATCTTTGTCACACACTGAACCTGTCCACAAAATTTCATCCGGATCCGTCCGAAACTTTTTGAGATGTCCTGCTCACAGAGAAAGAGGCAAACAGACAGACAACCAGACAAGAAGAAAACACAACCTCCATCCACATTCGGTGGTGGAGGTAATGACATAAGACTTGCTGCTGCCAACGGTTTAATCACAGCACAACATTTTCGCCTCAAACTCCTCGTCAATCTGAGCGCCTCCCACACCGACAAAACTAACCGTCACTTCCGTTTCCGATGACGTCACTGCCGTTTTCCAAACGTATGAATTCCAAATATGTGAATTCTAAACATGGCATTCCCCTCCCCTTTTTAAAAGCAACAAGCCAACCACATCACCCTTCATCCATGTGGGCTTTTGTTTCGCCCGATAAGGTCGCTGAAGAACTTGAGGAGCTCTCGGAGGTGCAGGTGTGTCTGCGGGCCCGTTGTCAATCGCAGTTGGTTGCTGCCAGAAAAGAAGAGGAGAAATGCTCATCTGTCTTTACCTGACTAGTGATAAAAGAACCTTCCGCAGGCGATTCGCTTGCCATCGTGACGCATCATGCAGATGACAGGTGGCTGATCCAAACCTCTCAACAATTTGCAAAGTTTCTGACCATCGAGGGTGTCCCTTGTTGCGATGCCAGGGCAGCCAGACTTCGTCTAACTCCTGTAATGTCGGTGGTTTTGGCCCTTTTGGACCGGTCAAACCTCAGCTTCATACACTGCTGCTGAGTCTCTACCTGCAAACGTGTATTTAATGATGCAGGATTACCCTTGGCAAAGCTAAAGCGATCAAGCGGGAGTTGTAGTTCCCTTCCCAGAATCAGTAACACTGGGGATACCCCTGTAGTTGTGTGCTTGGAGGCACGGAAGTGTTGGAGGGTTTCCAGGAGAGCTGATTCAAACTGCCAGCCTTCGGTCAGGTAAGCGCGGATGTCGTTCTTTCGTGTCTGGTTGAGGCGCTCCACACCTCTATGAGCCTGAGGATGGCAAACAGCTGTTCTGATGTGTTTGCTCACTCTCTCTGCTCGGTAAGTTGTAAAGTCAGAGGAATTAAATTGAGGCCCGTTGTCTATGGTAGTGGTTTCTGGGAGACCCCACCGGGCAAACAATAAATCAAGCCTTTGAATAACCGATTGAGTAGGGACTGATCCCTGCAGCAGAGGTTCAGGCCACTTTGAATGGAGATCATACACCACGAGTAGGCTTGTGTATAAAGTCGGTGATGCACCCCAGGCCTGTAAACAAGACAGGAAACATGTGGTGCCAGGCGGTCGTGACCTGCAGGACGTCGGTGCCACAGGAATCAGCCAGTCGAAAGTGAAAACTGTTGAATAGGTCCAGCCCCATCAGTTTGCTGCCCGTTGTGGTGATGTAGAAAACTGAAGGGCAGCAGTGTAGTTTTTGTACTGCACTGGGAGGCAGAAAGTGCTGAGCATGGTAATTTTGATGTTGCCCTCACCTGGTAGGGCCACTGAACTCTGTTTCAGGGGGAACATGTGAAATTTTTGGTCATAAGTTGCCATATTTAGAAGTGAGACTTTGGTGCCTGTATCACTCTGAAGCAGAATCAAAATGACATTCAAATAGCATCCACAGGTTTTGAATGAAGTAATTAGCTGAGACACCGAGTTGATTGATTCTGGTGATGAAGTCGCTGTGCCAGATGCCGTCGCAGGTGGGGAGTGTGCTGAACAACACCACCAGGCAAAGTGGTGCAGTTTTTGGCAATTCCTACAGCATTGGTCATTTGCA
The DNA here is from genome assembly GCA_035128595.1 of Eptatretus atami. Taxonomy (NCBI): domain Eukaryota; kingdom Metazoa; phylum Chordata; class Myxini; order Myxiniformes; family Myxinidae; genus Eptatretus; species Eptatretus atami. The sequence continues at coordinate 165,859,352 of CM068956.1, forward strand.
GGGCACTCCGGGGATCGGGTTACATGTCTGAGTGATCCACAGTTGGGGCAACGTCTGGAGGTATTTTGTACTTTTTGCACAGGTACTTGTGCTGTCGTATCCAAATATGGCGCTATTGAGGTGTCTGCTGGTGTGCACGCCGCTGCTAATGCAGCTTAATTTTGCTTCGCGATATCCACTGCTTTCGCCAATGAAAAATCATCAGATTTGAATAACCGGTGATCCCAAAGCTGCACACAAGACATTTTTTTCAATGAATATCTCTTATTAACCCATCCTGCAGTGCTCCAAACTTGCAGTGCTGTACTAGTTCTCGTAGTGCAGATACACAAATTGGACTCACTCGGTCGCTGAGATCGCTGACGAAACTGGAGGCGATTGAGGAGAAGACTCTGCTGGGAAACAAGATGTGCAGACTGTGTATCAACAGCTGCTTGCAACGTGTCGTTTTCGCCGGTTCAAAACTTGAGAAAATCCACTGGCCTTCTATCTCCAAGCAGTGGAAAAGAATGGCTCGCTTACGTGGGGCCGCCACATCTTGTAAATCCATTGCCAGTAAGTACATTTCAAACGACTGATACCATCAGCGCCATGGTACTGTGGGCTCACCTGGGACCGGCAGGAATGGTGCAGGTGGAGGCAACAAAATATCAGCCATGCTCATCACCAAATGTTCCATACAATAATGACACAAAACTTACTGTTTGTAAGTGCTAACACCTCAACAGCACCCTCTTTGGACACTACAGCTTCCTTGCGTTACGCTCAACATTTGAAAAGGATAGAGCAGAGACAAACTTAAAGGGTTCAAAGGGGTCTCAATAGACTAAAGGGTCAAAAGGGTCCATTTTTCGGAGAAACATTGTGTTTTAAAGGTTCTTCTTCTTCACTTTTGACGGACGGACGGAAGGACGGAAAGAGTCAAATATTGAAGCGGCTTCACCACATAAAAAGTTGGTATGTTCTGGACTGTGTTGGTTACCTGCCACCATAAATTGTGAGTTTCTACCTTAAAATGTGAAATAATAGAGAGTTTCTAGTTCGGAGAACTTTTAGAACGCCCTTCATAGGAATTGGAACCAAACGTGCTTTGATGATACAAGGGCATTAGACAATGCAAAAATCAACAGTGCATGGATTGGACCTGGAATCAGAGCATTACCCAGGCAAAAAAGAGTTGTACTCTCATACACGACAGTAGTCTGCAGAGAATTACAACATGAAAGGAATGTTATTTTTGCCTGGGGCACAATCATCTATCTTCTATCTATATATTAATACTGAAGGACCAATTTTGTGCTCCTCCTCGCGGTCGCGTCACGTTTTTCTCGGTACTGTGACCTGGACTGAAAGAAACTTCGTACCTGTAAGAGTGCATCGCACATCGTGGCAATTGTCAAACTTCAACTCTGAAGCAGAATAAACACTTTTCGTTTTACATTCGTTTACATGGCGACGTGTGACGTCACCGCTGAGAGGCGTAAGGACGTCATGACATCATCGGTCATTTGCTGACGTCATTGCGTCTGTCGTCGACAGACCGTCACCGCTGAGAGGTGTAATTCCACTCCTCGAAAATAGCGTCTGCAATGTAAAACCCTCTTCTGCACATGCTGACTCCCTCAGAATGTGAATTTGACACAAAAAATGTAACAAGAACATTGTATTCTATATATTAATACTGAAGGACCAATTTTGTGCTCCTCCTAGCGGTTGCGTCACGTTTTTCTCGGTACTGGACCTGAGAAGTTTTGACACGGTGTTTGTACGTCAAAGTAGACACGTGCACAAATCCGGGGACTTCTTCACAAGGAGTAGTGTACACCAAAAATGTCGTGTACAAGGACGTTTTGTAGGCCTCATTAGGTAAGGCCATGGAGTACATCGACTGGGATCCGGCTCTTACAAGAGACGCCACTGGTTGTCATATTGGGCTCATGGAACGGAATCCGTCTGTGACGGGGTTTCGGCTAGTTGATTATTATTATTGGTGAAATATATTAACACAGCAGCTTTCACAATTTTCACAACATTTGCCAGGGCACTTTGCAGGGAAAAAAAAATGTTCGGTAAAATAAGAAAACAATGCGAAGAAAAGAAAATCTTTACTCCTTTGTCACTGTTTTCCTCCTTGTGGAAACCCCTTCAATGTGTTTAACCAATCATGCTCTTCCCTCTGATGATTCTAAGAAGCAGGTCACCATCACAATTGATCACTTCCTATTCCTCCGCATACCATTTATTTTTGGTAACCCTCTGTCCTATTATCCTTTTTGTCCTCTCCGGTGTGTTTTCATGCATGTCCCCGTTGTTCATGTTGTTTGTACCTTTTGTCCTCCGAATGCGAGTTGAGATGATCTTTTTATCTGTTATTATGTTCCTGCATGAGCCTCAACATGGCATACATTAAAGTTTCCCAAGTAATAATCAAATTGGAATCTCCCACGAGGAAGCTGATTCCTTGGGCCTCTCACTTTCCCATTGCAGACAGGTCGGTGGGTTCTGTCTTCTACCGTCTGCTTTCTGATCTTGCACCCTCTGCTCTTTCCATGCTTTGTCCTCCCAGGTTTCTGCAAGGCGCACACGGTCCATCGACCCCCTCATGGTGAAACTACCTAAATCCAGAATCACTGCTCACCTACACTCATCCGTTCCTCTTCTTTTCCCACCTGTAGAACCAACTTCCACATTCTCTTAAATATCATTCTTTCCTCCAGGTCTTCAAGACAGCCGTTCACCACCATCTCAGATAATCCCCATCTAAAACCATGATCTTTTCGACCACTATTAACCCCACCCCCACTTCCAAGCCAACCTTCTTACAAATCCCAGTTTTTCCTTCCTGGGAGTGCGCTTCTGTATCCATCTTGTCAACCTCATGCATCCTCCCCTACCCATCATTCCTTCCCACATCCGCTATTTGTCCAAGTCTGTCCATTTTGTCCTTCAACTCTGCTGTTGGTGTTTTCCCCCCTCCATTTACTGTTCCTTTTATTGTGTTGCATTCTGATTCGTTCGGTGTTCTAGCTCTTTCACGAGCTTAGACATTGTGTACAAAAACAAACTAACAAACAAATAAATAATTACACATATTTTTGAGTACTTAAATTTCACATTTAAATTCAATCAAGTGCTGACGACTTTAAAAAAAATAAAATAAAAAGAAATTAACAGCCATGACTGTGCTTTTTCATACCCAGCAGCTCTGGCTGAACGCAAGGTACACCGTCTGTCTGCACAACCTGGCAGGGAAGGCAGCCCGTCTGGTCTTGCAAGGCCAATGATGCCATAAGTTCATCATAGCCCAACACCGCCAGCAACACCTGTGAACCGAACCACGCAAATACCACACATTTAACAACACCATGACCCTCTTATTTTCCCTAAATTGTACAGCTATTTTTCCGACTCTTCCCTCCTTTCGGGAATGAAGTTAACTATGCAACTCTAAATGTATAACTGTAATTGTTTTTGCTATTTCCTTCGTAAACAGTCATACTATTCCATTTGATGAAATATGAATCGCACGAACAATTTTATGTAATATGATAGAAGCAAACTTGTCTTGTCTCCACAAACAAGTTCAGAATGACAAGAAATTCTGGCCAGACTTGTCGCGTCTCGACCTATTACCAGAATCATACAATCGCCGATACCAAACCAAACAAAATTGCTCCTCAAGACCGGCCAGACAATCCTGATTTGCACTTCTCCGAATGGGAAAAATAGAATTTGCCCCTGACTCGAAAAAGTAAATAACTTACTGATGGAGACAATTTATCAGAAGTAGGAAGATGCCATTACAAACAGCCACATTGCATTGACATTTTCTTTACTTTCATTATTACGACATATATTGTTAAATATTTGCTTACATACTGGTACTTGACATAGTTTTATGAAGCCATTCGACTTTAACAACCACAAACCATTATTTCCCATCGAGATGATCGAATGTCCAATGAGTGCGATTCATATTAAAGTTGGACTTTTATTAATTTAACAGGAAATGTAGACATTTGTGGATGTTTCCATGCTCCCAAATGCTATGATAGAAATAGTTATTTATCAAGATTTCTCACTTGCATACAATTGACCTCTCTCGATGTTAGTACTTTTGACCCTCGAACGGCCTGTAACCAGGATGTTCGTGGCTCACGCAGTGGCCATTGGACGAGCAGGTGAATATTGTGACGATCCAGTCTGTGTGTTTGTTTGCCTGCCTGTCTGTTTGTTTGTCAGCAGAATAACTTGAAAACGAGGGCAGCTATAATCGCCATATTTGGCACAGAGCTTCATATTGTGAAGGTCTCGGACGAGTTCAACGTTGAGCTCGCAAAGAAAAACAAAATGAAATTTAGTACTGGATTATATTTACTCATACCGAGGCCAAAGGCCGGCTCCTGAGCATTGCGGTAATCTGTACGTCTATTAATTACGTACTATTGGAACGTGAGTATGTGCATCAATTCTGTACTAATACAACGTGAGCACAGTATATCTATTAATCATGTCATGAAATGTGAGCACGATGTCTATCAATTACATTTCATTGGAACGTGAGTATGTCTCTTAATTACGTCGTGTTTGAACGTGAGTTGGACCTAAAGTACATCTATTAATTACGTACTATTGGAACGTGAGTATGTCTCTTAATTACGTCGTGTTTGAACGTGAGTTGGACCTTAAGTACGTCTATTAATTACATATTATTGGCCTGTAACTCCGTCTGTAAATTAAGTCCATTAATTACGTACAATTGGAACAAACCTTTCGACCCCTTTAAGACTTTTTAAAGGCCCTTTAGACCTTAAATTACACCCTTTAGACCCCCCGAGATCTTTTAAGACCCGATCAAGCTTTTCAGACCTTTCGACCTTTACACCTTTCAAGACCTTTACACCTTTCCAGACCTTTGCCCTTTTGACCAATTTGACATCAATGACCTTTCGTTTCAAACATCCTTTCATTAATTTGCCACACAAAATACACCACACAAAACAAGTCCTGGCAACAGCCTGCAATCTCTGATTGCTCTTCATAGTTTTCTTTTGCGCAGGCTTGTTGGGCTTAATGGCCTCCTCCTGCATTCAAGGCCTTTGAAATATTTTTAGACCCATCCCCTGATTTGTTTGTGCCTTTCCACAACTTTATCGTGGAGGTCTTTTGAAAGCTCCTTGGTGCTCATGGTTGATTCTTTGCTGTGAAATGCACCACCCAGCAGAGGAAACCCACAGGAACAGCTGAATTTATTCTGAAATAATCAGAATCACTACAGTTTAACACAGGTGGAGGTCAATTAACTTGGTGTGTGATTTTGAAAGTGATTGGTTAACACTTGAGCTAAATTACAATTGCTATGATAAGGGGGGTGGACACTTATCCAACCAAGATATTCCAGTTTTGTATTTTTAATTAATTTTAATTAAGATATTTTGTTTTTCACTTGGAAGTTGTGGGTTACGATGTGTAAATAAAGGTGGGAAAAGTCTAATTTAATGCAATTTAATTCCAGGCTGTAAGGCAACAAAAGGTAAAAAATTTCAAAGGGGGTATAGACTCTCTTTTGGTACTGTACTGTATATGTGTATAAATTCTGGCGAAAATCAGTCAAAGGTGAAGGTCAGTGCCATCCAAAACATGTAAAACACCTATTAGGCAGCAATTAGAAAATGTATCAACAACATTTGTTTTGCACAACATTCCATCACGTAAAACACTTGATAGGTCAATTTTTTGAAATTACCAAATTGCTGTTTCCATGGCAACTATTGTTCATTTGGATTTCGCAAGGACAGACAGTATCGTGCTCAGCACAAAATACATATTTTAAATCACAAACGATAGTTCTTTTTCTGAGCGGACCGCCATTGTCTATGAGGTAAACGTACCACGTTTCACGGTCCGCGTCATTACTTTGCGCTGAATCCCCGTTTCTACCAATACACACTCCGAAAAATTGCTCTTTTGAGGTGAGACATCTACGAACCTTGCGGAGGGAGACAGGTACCCTTGCTTGTGTATTTTTTTATATTTTTGCTTTCTCTCTTGGGAACCTACTGTACATTATCGGCCATGATGTTCAATCTAGCATCGAGTTTCCAAGTGGCATCATCTGTGAACAAGCTGAGAGACCAGATGTTGCATCTACCGTGAACTCGAATCACTTTCGTATGTATTTCAAAGGTGCACTATGAATATTTTTTTGCATCCTTGATTGTATATCAGTCAAATTAATTACATTCCGTTGAAGGAAGGCAAGGTTGACAACGCAGAACTTTCAGCTGGATGGTTCAGAATGAGAATGGCAGTTTTCTAGTCGATTTCACAAAGCCAGTGGTTAACATGAAATCAACAACTAAAACAATAATGCAAAATGAAAGTTGACCTATTCTATTTCTTCTTCAGAGTCGAAGTCTCATTCATGGAGGAGCTGCAACATAAAGAATGCCCACATATGCATACAAATACATGAGACCACACAGGACAGAGCATCGCCGCTGAGCTTGGGGGAAGTGACAGAACTTCCCGGGGCACTCTGGGTATCAGCAATGCCACCACAGCAATTTTAATGAAACGACTTTTCTTAACACTCAGTGGGGCAATTAAGGAGAAATGTCCTCCTCTCCATGGATGCCAACCTGTCGGGTTTATATATGCTGTGTCCTTAATGGTTGAACACCAAACAAGGAAGCAGCAGCATAAACTTAAAAAAAAATCTCTGGTCCATTGGGAGTATCCTCGGGGGCGGGAGGAGGAGGAGAATGGGGGAGGTGGGGCAAATACATTTTGTGTGGTCGCTAACAATCCCCCCGTCTCGAGCAGGCATCAGTAAAGCACTTGCACTGTGGCATGTGTACAGGTGAAAATCGTAAGTGGTCTTCCTCCCCACCCCTTGCAAGGGAGGTGGGGGAGGGGGTGTGCCCACTACCTGACCCTGGAGACTACCAACACATATGCAAAATTTGGTGGAGATCGGTCCGGCCCTGTTTTTTGTTGTGATTTTCAGATGTACATACAAACACATGTACAGAGAATTGCCTTATTAAAATAACTGATGATGGATGACTCAGCCAGGGTCAGAATCAAAATGCCAACCACCCAGACTCTCTAACCAGGGTCAGGGTGGACGCTCTAACCATTGCTCCATCGACTCCCAGAATCCGATGTGAAACAAATATCTGTTTTTCCAAACTATGATTGGTGGCAAAATATCATGACTGCCACGTTAATCTATTAAAAACTCCATAAATACTTCACTCCACCTGATAACTCACCAGCCTTGGATGAAAGTCAGTTGGGAGGAGGGCACGGAAGGTCCACTTTTGTTTCACACGTGGCTTCCCCTCCACGTCCACATTCCAGGCTTGTCCTTCTGATACAAATTCCTCATTCTCATCGACAGCAATGCTTTTCTGCGTTGTCTGCTCCACAAGGCCAGGGATCTCAGCAAGAGCAGGCAGCTGCCAATCCTCAAAGGGAGTAGCAGTCTGTCTGGGCATATGACACAAATCCATCAATAAATGCACCTTTTTTGAAAAACGAGCAAAACTTTGACACTTACTTTTCCATCGTGCAACTGTTTGCAATCAGTGTGTATGAATGACAATGATTTACCATTTCAAAAAAAATCTTATCATCTCGAATGCTGCGTATTCAAGGCTTGATTGGATGGCAAAACAAAACAGCTTGACACTACCACATCGCTGGGATGAGTTAACCACTTAGCAAGGGATAATTTATTGAGGAATCGGTGAAGTATCCTAAACATTCCTGTACTTTTTAATTCTATCACATCAAACATTCACATCAAACTAGAACTAACCTCATATTATTATTTTGTAAACAATCGATTGTGATTATTCTCACGATACTAAACAATGTGTGGAGTTGCGGTTTAAACCAGTTTTGATCCACTGTCACATTTACAATCAATGAGTCTGCTTACTTCAAGGATGTTCTTATTATCTGTTATACACTATTTATTTTTTCCTTCGATTTAAACCACATCCCAGAGGTAAACAGGTCAATGGTTAAAAAAATTAATTAAATAATAAATAAAACCTTGGGTAAAATTTGTGTGTTAAATAAGTAGGGTCTACAGCTAATTTCTCCCAGGATGTAATTGCACCATGACCTTTTCTTACGTTTTTACATTTACGAGGTCGGCCATAAAGAACCACGTTTAACAACAACAACAATAACCAGCAGACTAAACGCCACCTCCCAGGAAACATAACTGGTAGGCCACACCCCCAAGGCTGATGGTTGGTTGGGGTGACGTAACGGGGAGAAGGTTTGAGAGAAGGAGGAGTGATAAAAGTATAACAGTCAGCCAGCCCTCTTGTCTCTTCTGGGCATGATGAGAGAGCTGCCCAATTCTCGCTGTAGTGCTGGTGCAAATTTGTTCACGTGCTGAAATAAGGTGCTCACCATTGTCGGTTCGGTTGGGCCGAGAAGAAAGCCAAGACTGGGCTGGCAGTCGCTCCTGCTTGTCTCTTGTCTGCCAGCCTCAGCAGTCGCCTTGTTGTATGATCAAGGAGAAAGGCGGTGCCATTTTGTGTGTGCTTAGAGGGAACTTAGAGGGAGCGGTGTGGCGATCTCGATTGTGAGAAGAAACTGTTCGGCAGTTTGTTAGCTCCTGGCGTTGAAGACTGTCCGCACGAATTACCACATTAACGTGGCCACGGAGAGCGATTTCGCGTCATTTTTGGTGCGTATTCCCATGCGGTGGCACGCGTTCGACGACACCAGACTCCTCAAGGTCATCTCTGGACGCAAAGCTGAGTGCCGGCATAAAG
>CM068956.1:165932006-165951683 GCA_035128595.1 Eptatretus atami
GTACCAGATTATAGTTCAGACATCAGATTGATCAGTTTTAGTGACACCCCACAAAGACCAAGAATCCTCCCGAGGAAATCCCGATTCACTGAATCGAACGCTTTGCAGAGGTCAATAGGCTGCAAGCAGCCCCTGCCGCAACTCTCGTCTGTGTTCGGTGAGGACCTGAAGGGCAAGGATACTCAAGCAGATGGTGGCGAACCCTATCGATAATTATATCCGAGCAAAGACCTTGCCCAGCACTGAGAGCAGCGTCACCCCTCGGTAGTTGTTGCAGCTGGCGATCACCCTTCCCTTTCCAGAGAGGGACAACAAGGCCCCTCTTTCACTCAGTTGGGATGATGCCTGGTTCCAGGCAGAGCACAGAACTGCATACAACGACATGAGTGCAGCATTTCCACCAGCCTTGAGAAGTTCAGCATGGATGCCACATATCCCAGGAGCTTTAAATCATTTCAACCGGTTCACAGCAGCATGTATTTCCACAAACGAAGGGGACCACAGTTGATTGGAGGGTCACAAAAGGAATAGTAACACCCCTGACATCCAACTCAACAGCTGGTGGATTAGCCTTGTACAGCCGCTCAAAGTAACCGGCCCAGCGGTCCTTCACTTCGGACTCCTCTGTCAAGAGCCCACCACTCTCCGCTCTTACTGCAATACAAGGAGGGACGGATTTGGAGGAACGCAATACGAGAATTCCCCTGTAAGCAGGACAAGAATCACTTGACAACAGGTGATGATCTGCCCCCTCACAGATTCCTCGCACACAGGCCTCCTTGTCCACCCTGAGTGCACGTCCAGTTTTACGCCTCAACTCCCTAAACAGCTCAGCTCTGCCATTAAGCCTGACCCTGCGACTCTGGTCAATGGTATCCAGTGTCCCTTGAGAGACAAAATTCTTCTTCGCTCGATGGTGAGTTCCAAGACATCCACCGGCAATATCAAGGATGGTGGTCTGGAAGGCACTGCACAACTTTTAAGGATTCCCCAAAGTACCCAGACCCCCTAAATCCCGACTCAGCCTGTTCTCAAATTCCTCAGGTACCCTCTCATCCTTGAGCTTGCCAACATGCAGCCTCGGCTGGGATGGTACCATTCTCCTGGATTTAAGCTGCAACTTCAGAGTTGCTACCACAAGGCTGTGGTAGGTATTGAGAAACTGAGCACTCCGATAGACCCTGCAGTTCTGGATCATCCTCCAGTGACCATCAACGAGTACATGGTCAATCTCGTTTGCCACACTGCCAGCGATGGAATACCAACTCCATCGATGAGCCTGTGGGCACTGAAACCATGAACCAGCCACTATAAGTCCATGACGTCTTGCAAAGTCAAGGTACTTAGTGCTCTTCTGGTTCACAGTTCCAGCCCAATGGGGACCAACACACGTCTCATAACCATCCCTATCAGTTACAGTCGATGCATTGAAATAACCCAAGACTAGAAGAGTATCTCGTCTGGGGCACTGATCAACCACAGACTCGAGCGTGGCGTAGAATGCATCCTTCACGGTGAGATCACTTGCCTCAGTCGGAGCATTTTTAGAGACCAGGGAAACGACACCCAAGGAGTGACGAATCCTTTCTCTCATAATATGCTCGTTGACTGGTCTTATCTCAATTGTCATTGGAGGCAACTTTTTGGAAACCGCTACAGCAACTCCTTGGGAATGGTCACTGTCAGAGCGACCAGACCAATAGTAGGTGTAACCACCGACCATGATCTCGACACTATCCGGTCTCCGAACCTCAGAGAGTGCTGCAATACCAATGTTCGAGTGCTGCAATACCAATGTTCAAATGCTGAAGCTCAGATGATAACAGTGGTTGGTCCCTTCCAGGTGAGTGGTTGGTCCATTCAATAACAGGTTGTGGGGGGACAACATCTTTTTTTTTAACAAACTACATGAATATCAGGAGACATTGTACCTTTCTTTAAATTACAAGGCTATTAGTACACAATGTACAAATCAATATTTCATTATGGATTTGACCCTGTGATCCAAGTCCGGTTTGCTCTTTCTGCCACTGCACATAACACTTATTAACATTCCCAATTTTCTTATAAAAATGTCCTCAAAGCCTTTTGTACGATCAAAAAAAATAAAGCAAAGGAAAGATTTAGTCATAAAACCCAAAACCCTCAGATCACGGTTGACACTACGTGTGATAGGGTGACAAGGAAAATGCTGAGCTTTTTGATCTGCAACCTCATAAAAGCTCTGCTATGGAGTAAAACCGAGGTAACGCCGTGTGACATGACAGTGATGAGAAATTCATTTTCCCTTCCCCGGTGCCCAAACTTCAAAAGCGTGATAGCTGCGACACGGACTCATCAACGTGAAACATGGGAGAACCTTTCTGCAAGCAAGATTATTGTTCAAAATGCAAAAATAAACCTATTTCATCAGGTCTCCAACCTTTGCCTCTTATTATCCATCCACCTTTATAAATAAGGTTTGGAAAAAAGAAGCTTTATTATTGAACAGCACACCAGCAGCACAGATGGGATGTCAGCACAGATCAATGATTGTATGTTCACCACCCCCAACTTGTCATGCCCTGAAGTAACGAAAAAAAAATAATTGTTGGCGTGTTGTTCAAGAAAGGAGTTATGTTATACAGCACACCATTTTTTAGAACGGATGTTGAACTGGTTGTCAAACAGAGCACTCGATAAGGAAGTGTCTTGTTTCAGATTATTTTTCATTTTACAGCTGTAATGACAATGACGCCATTTAGTGATTTAAAAAAAAAAGACAGACAGTCTCAGTGGGTGCAGAATCAAAACAACATTTTCTATACAAAGTCGAGGCTTGTGGAGGAGCAATTTTGATGAGCAAATGTGTTTCTAAAAGCTGTTGGGATATCAAAATTGTTAAACAAAGCACATCATCATCCTTATAAATCCAGGTAAGTTTTGAGTTTGACGTGCAAGGTCGTGTTCAAGGCCATAGTAACGAGGATGAATGCTGGCAGACATCAGAACAAAATAAGTGAGCAAAAGAAGCCATTGCTCTAAAAGCAAGCTCACTTGTGAGTCAAGGTGCATGGTATTCTCCTTGCCAAAACCAAGTGGTACGGCAGGTGGCCAGGAATTGCTTCAGAGACAGTGAAAGGAAATGGCAGGAAAAGTGGCGGAGGAAAAATTGGCCGAAATAAAGGGGTGAAGGGAGGATGGAATGCAAAAAAGGACAATGAGTAAAATGAGCTCCTCAGTTGGAAATAGATCAAGTCATTCTTAGCACATTTGGTTAAAGATGCAATCAAAACTATCACACAAGAACCAAAATCAATTCACGGCAGTGTGAAAAGGACAGCACCTGATAGCAGATCGAATAAATCAAATATAAAAGGTTTATAGTAGGCTTGGGCAAAATAATTATCGATCACCCGGTTAGAATAGATTCTCTCCATCGAAACCGGGAATCGAACCCTAAATTCTACAAAACCGATCACCCGCCTGTAATGGCTCCAAATCTCTGGAGTGATCCACGCAAAAATACTACAGTTATAGCTATAGTATATGAGAGTAGTACTCTTATATACTATAGTTAGTAGCAGGTCCTACTACAGTGGTCTGCAGAGAATTACTCCAGGAATGGAATGCTAATTTTGCCTGGGGGATTCCTACAATGCCTTATATCTCACTTCGTCCACCAACAATCTGTTCCCTGGTTCAGCAAATTATATCAAAAGCTTCTCTTGTCATTCTTTGAAAAACAGGAAAAGACAAGTCCATTTTTCTGCGTCTAGTTTGTTCAAGTTGTGAAGAAAATGAGCAGACACGTACTCATGAACTGTGTGCATGTGTGTCGGACTTCTCTTTCTGGGATCCGACAAACAGCATTAGGCTATTATATCTGTATAGAGTGTTGTGAAATCCCAAAAAACATCATAATTCTTAACAGCAAAGATATCGCGGCATATCTATTAACAGCAAATAAAAAAAATATGGGAGCGATCGAGGAGCTGTCGTCTGTTGCCTGATACACTGCCTGGGTGAACCGGTTTCATTGTTTTAAATATAATTGAAAAAAATTACAATTTTCCTGGAGGTTTGGATTAATTTGAAGCAACTTTTACTTCTTTGGCATGATTTATATACAGTTCAGTAATATAAACCATGCCACCGATTTTATTTACTCATGAACATAAATTTTACGCTCAAGTTGTTTCTCTTTATTTCTTCCGCCACCGAAGATGGATGGAGGTTATTTTTTCACCCCTGTTTGTCTGTGTGCAGGATATCTCAAAAGTTAGAGATGGATTCGGATGAAACTAGTTGAGCAGGTTGGGTGTGTGACAAGGATGAATTGATGAGATTTTGGTGAAGAATTGGAATTGATTACTTGAGGAATAGAGACAGCAGTTAAGAATCAGAATAGATTCTCAAATTTTAAGAATTGCCTAAGCCTAGTTTATAGTGCTTTAAAACAAATATAAAGTATGCATTCAGAGTTGTAATCATAAAACCATGCAATCTAAAAGTGAGTCAACAAATAAAGTGAATTTTTTTATTATCAACTTGCAAATATAACCAAATATAACAAGCGAATATAACCCGTCGCTTCACTGACGAAAAATATTGAAGTGGGGGGGGGGGAGGGGGGAGTAAGAATGAGGGGAGTTAGAGGAGGGAGAGAGGAGGGAGGGAGATCGAGGCGTGTGGGGAAGAGGAGGAGTGAGGGGTGGGGAGTGAGGAAGGAGAATGGGAGTGAGGAAGGAGGGGGATCGAGGAGGAGTGCGCAGAGGGAAGGCAGCGTGAGGGAGGGCAAGTTAAGTCAGTGTGAGGGGAAGGTTCGTCCGGCCAAAACTACCGTCCGGACACATCCGAAGATAACCACTGTCCAGACGATGGGAACATAATAATGGAGGGAGGGGGGGTGAGAAAGGTGTGAAGGAGCGAGGAGGTAGGAGACAGAGGAGGGAGTGAGGAGGGGTGGGAAGCGAGGAAAGGTGGGAGAGCAGGGAGAGGTGGGGAAAGGAAGGCAGCGTGAGGAGGAGGTAAGAAGTGTGAGGGGAGGGCAAGGGAAGGCAGTGTGAGGGGAGAGGAAGGGAAAGCAGTTTGAGGGAGTGGTCCATTCAGATGTAACCACCATCTGGAAATAACCACCGTCCGGAGATAACCATCGTCCGGATATGAAGAGTGAGAGACAGGAAGATGAGAGAGAGAGAGAGAGAGAGAGAGAGAGAGAGAGAGAGAGAGAGAGAGAGAGAGAGAGGAGAGAGAGAGAGAGAGGACAGAGACAGAGACAGAGACAGAGAGAGGTGTGGCAGGATGCTGCACTGTATGAGGAGAGGGTGGTGAGGTTGGGACCAGTGGTGGGGTAGTGTGGGTAGAGGAGTTAGAGAAAATGTTATGCTATATAAACAAAAAAAAAAAAACAAACACAACACAAAAAAAAAACAAAACAAAAAACACAAAAAAAAAAAAAAAAAAAAAAAAAAAAAAAAAAAAAAAAAAAAAAAAAAAAAAAAAAAAAAAAAAAAAAAAAAGAAAAAAAAAAAAAAAAAAAAAACAAAAAAAAAAAAAAAAAAAAAAAAAAAAAAAAAAAAAAAAAAAAAAAAAAAAAAAAAAAAAAAAAAAAAAAAAAAAAAAAAAAAAAAAAAAAAAAAAAAAAAAACACAATACGCACGCGCACAACACACAACACACCACACACACACACACACACACACACACACACACCACACACACACACAACACACACACGTTGTGTGACAGATGGAAAAATTGGCTCTGTAATGTGAGTAAAAACTTTAATATGGTGAACAGCTCGGAAATGGGTGTATCAAATGTATTTTGGTTTGAAACTCACAAAGAGAACCATTTAACCTTTGTAAAGCCCACGAATGATATAAAATAACCAATTACTTTAGAAACAGTCACGAGGCCAAAGGAAACGTGATCGCTTGTATGCTGCTGAGGTGAAAAGTTAAAACCTCCAAAGATATGGATGAAACTTTGCCACCACAGCACCTGTTCCAAGCATGCAGGCACACACACACACACACACACACACACCACCACACACACACACACACCCGTGGAGAGTCCCGACATTACAGATCCAAATATACTCATATATGTACCTCTACCATGTAGCACATGACGACTGTACATCCCAATCGGGACACGAACTGTACCGCCGTCGACTGGAGGACGCTCAGCAAGCGGCTTAAGCACTCAAAGCAAGCACTCCAATTAAATGGTTGATAAGAATAGATGGCTTGGCAAGTGACAGCTATGTCCGAATATTCAAACTATGTCCGAATTAAACAAATGAAAACTTTTTGGAACTGCTTCTGAGGTCAATTCTGGAGCTTAAAATTTGTAATTCTGCTTAGTTTTAGAAATTCTCGAGGTTATGGCATGTGCGGAAATGAAATAAAGCCACGAACGCTGACGTCTCCGGGCGTTTATAAGCATTGCAATGCACCCGGCGATTCATGGTGTTAGCAAACAGGTATTCAATAATATGAGTGAGGAAAGTGAAAAAAAAAACTTCATCGTTAACAAATCATTGCGGCCTGTTCCAAGTCATGGCATGGTTGAGCAGGCCAAAAAACACGGCGGCTTCAGATCCCAGCGAGGTTACAAAGGAAACGCCTGAAGACCCCAGAGAGCGAGGTGGCCGAGGATGCGCCTGATTAAGGATATAATAGAATAAGGTCGTAAATCATCTTCAAAAGGGGTATTTTAATTAACCCAAACATCCAATTTTCACTCATGCACTTCCTTGGAGTTCCCTTAGTGTGCATGCACAGTTTCAGACTGCTAGGTTTAATGGTTTTGGAGTTATAACTGGACAAGACTCTTACAAAATTATGGGGTGAGGTTAGTAGAGATAGGTAGCTATCATGTGCAGCCTGTGGCTGCTGGTTGCATCATTCTCTGGGGACACAGCTCTGCCACTGATTCAGTGCCCTCTATTACCAGTACACTGGTACTCATTTCGCCGACCTCCGAAGGATAACAGGCTGAGTCAACCCCACCAAGTATTAATTCAACGACGACAAGAGCTCAAACTCAATATCCTAAGATCTTAAGCCAGCCACCTTAACCATGAAGCCAATACTTAGCTTAATAGATATATCAGATGAAGTGGAGTAATCACCACATTTAATGTCCACAAATGCAACAAGAATGACAAGAAAATATGGAAGATGCGAAATGTCAATACAAATCGACATAATGTTGAGCAAATCCACACGACGATTCATTGAACGATCAACAAAACAACCCTACATTAGTAAATGTACTAACCCAGGTGCGCCATGCCAGAATGTTGTTGTTGTTGTTCTCCTACTCTTCCCTTTAAAAGGAGTGAGGACCGATAGCACCAAGCTTCTGCCCTTCCTTGACTACGATACTCCTCCACCTCAAATGTTGTGGTTTAAAAAAAAAATCAGAAGTGTGTTGGAGCAGCCAAAGGTGAAACAAAATTATCCCAATGGCGCTGGAAAGCAAAAGATAGCTCAATAGAAGGCAAAAATGATTGAAAAATCACCCAAAATTAACTTCATTTTCGTTGCACAAAAAGCGGTGGAGAATTTGCGTTGGCATCATCTACTGAACCCAGAGCGGTCGGGAGTGTGGAAGGGCAAACAAATTACCTACTACTTTTATCTTATGAAACGATTAGTCCCCATGGCAAGTTTGGTTGAGACTGGATAATTAACTACCAGAATGCATCAGCCACAGACATGCAGCGACAGACAGCAAATTGCTTATTTTTGTATGAGGACGGGGCTCCCACTGGGCCACTAGTTTGTTTTGCATGGGGCCTCCTAATGAGTAATGCCGCCACTGGCAATGAGTCATCAGGTTTTGGTATCGTGAAGGTGTCCAACTGTGTCACATTTTTAGGAGAATGAAGACACAATGTGGTATGAACTGTTATGAAAACATGCATATGAATGGTGTGAACAATTTCAAAAAGGATGCACGAGAAAGGAGAGTTCTCTGTGGTAGCAGACACAAGTTGCCAAAGCCATTGTTCATTGCAAACACGATCTGTCTTTTTTGAAGATTTTCTGCAACAAGCAGTTTCTACCATCTTGTGCAGATATTCTGCTAATAATATCATAAGGGTAGACACCTTCACGACACAAAAACCTGATGACTCCTCTCTGCTCCATCATGGTATCTGCTATATCACATATAATATCACAAATACACAACTTGGTCTGCAAAAGCATTCACCCCAACCCCATTTTTATGCCACCTGAGCTTATTTAATGATGCTTTCAAATCGAACTTAATAGAAGTCTTCAAAAACTACTCCACAGTGATAAAGCTAAAAAACACAAATAAAATGTGAATAAGTTTGATGAACAGAGAAAATCAGATGATTTTCAGTTGCATAAGTATTCAACTCCTTTGCCAAATCAACTCAAAATCAATTTTGGAGCAAATTATTTTGTTTGAAAGGTTACAAAATAAGTGTAATAGGTTTCATCTGTTTGTGACCGGTGGGTTAACTTTAAAAATAAGCTTCCCCACTTATCTATGGGATTTTAAGGTGCAACTCAGTTGGTCAACCAACAAGGCAAACATGAAGAAGTTGGACCTTTCTAAAGAAGTCAGACATACAGTGATGGAGAAGCATCCTTCAGGAGAAGGTTACAAGAAGATGTCAAAGTCACTCATTATCCCTTTGAGTACGGTGAAATCCATCATTAAGAATTAGAAGACGTATCATACCACCCAGACTCGACCCAGATCAGGTCGCCCATCCAAACTCAGCTGCCGGGCAAGCAGAAAACTGGTTCAGGATGTCACTGTAAATCCACCAATGACTTTGAAAGATATGCAAGGCTCTATGTCTGAGATGTGGTCAGTGTTCATCAATCAACTATATTCCGTTCCCTTCACAAAGTTGGCCTCGATGGGGAGGTGGCAAGAAAGAAGCCATTACTGAAAAAGACACGTCAAAAGTTCATCTGGAGTTTGCGAAAAATAATCTTAATGATGGTGGAGGCATGTGGAGAAAGGTTTTGTGGTCATACGAGACAAAAATTGTACTTTTTTGGTTTAAATTCAAAATGTTACATCTGGTGCAAGCCTAACAATGCACATCACCCAGTCAACACCATCCCTCCTGTCAAGCATGGTGGTGGCAGCATCATGTTATGGGCTGCTTTTCATCAAAGTACAGGAGAATCCTTGATGAAAACCTGCTTGAATCAGCCATGAATTAAACTGGGTAGGATATTCACATTTCAACAGGACAATGATCTGAAGCACAAAGCTAAAGCCACACTGGAGTGGCTGAATAAGAAGAAAATAAATGTTCCTTAGTGGCCCAGTCAAAGTCCTGACTTGAACCCAATTGAACATTCATGGTGAGACTTGAAGACTGCAGTCCATCGATGATCCTCTTCAAACTTGGCAGGATTAGAGCAATTTTCAAGTGAAGAATGGCCAAATATTTCACCATCTCACTGTGCAAAGCTGGAAGAGATCTACCCACAAAGACTCGTAGCCGTCATTGCTGGAGAAGGTGCTTCCACCCAGTACTAAACTCTGGGGCTGAATACTTTTGCAACCAGTGAATTTTGATTTGTACATGTTTTTTGCAGGTATTCCAGACATGCAACCTCCTTCAACTACAAGAGTTTTGTTCGATCTCTTCAGTTATGAATAAAAAAGTTCATTTGGAAAAATTGTTTCTCCATAATTTGTAATTTATCTAAATGTAGCATTATTGGTACAGGGTAAATACTTTTGAGGCCACTTAAAACACATGCATTGTTTTAACAGTAAAATTCATGATATTTATCGGATTCTCCTTGCACAAGCCCAAATCTATAAACATAGGGGCAATACCCCTGGGCGCACAACTGGTAGAGGATGGATAAGATAACCAGGGAACCACTGAAAGGCATGGTTGACACAAAATATGTTATGGAGAAGTAAGTAAATACCTCAAGATTTTTTTTTAATGCCATGAACAAACTTTGGTACATCATGGGTGATAAAAGTTGTGGTCAAGTTTTATCGAAATTGTGAGTGTACATTGAGAGAAGAAAGCAAATACATATTTTTGGGGACAACCCCCATGTAGAATCCCTTCGACCCCAAATTTTTTTAATGTCGTGAACAAACTTTAGAACATCACAGATGTTGAAGGCGGTGGTGAAGTTTCATTAGAATTGTGTGTGTAGTTTCTCAGAAGAAAGCAAATACTTCTTTTGGGGGGCAAACCCCCTTTTACCCCCCGTTCGACCCCGATTTTTCTAATCTCATGAACACTCTTTGGTACATCACGGGTGATGAAGGTTGTAGTCCAGTTTCATCGGAATCGTGTATGTCGTTTCTAGTAGAAAGCAAATACCGATTTTGGGGGGCAACACCCCATAGACCCCCATAGAACTCGAATTTCTAATGACATGAACAGACTTTGGAACATCACAGGTGGTGAAGGTTGTGGTCAAGTTTCATCAGAAGTAAGTGTGCCATTTCTAAGAAGCAAGCAAATATCTCTTTGGGGGAGGCAACCTCCCCCCCCCTCCGTAAACTCCCTCTGTAGACCCCCTCAGACCCCAATCTTTTTTTGCCATGAACAAACTTTGGTACATCACGGGTGATGAAGGTTGTGGTCAAGTTTCATCACAATTGCATGTGTAGTTTCTGAGAAGAAAGCAAATACCTGTTTAGAGGAGAAAAACCCATAGCCACCCTTGGGGCCTGATCTTTTTTTTATGCCATGAACAAACTTTGGTACATACAGGGTGATGAACGTTGTGATAAAGTTTCAAATAGATCGTATGTGTAGTTTCAGAGAAGAAGTTGAAAGTATTTGTGGACGGACGGACGGACAGACAGACAGACACGCAATCTCATAAGCTCCCTGGAACAATGTTCCAGGTGAGCTAATTATAAATGTCAGTGTGTGTCCATCCGTCAGTCCCTCAACGCCGTAACTCAAAAACCATGAAACCTAGTGGCCCCAAACTATATATGCATACTAAGGGAACTCCACGGAAGTGCAAGAGTGTAAATTGGGTGTTTGAGTGAATTGAAACACCCCTTTTGAAGATAATTTAGGGGGTGCTCATCACGAAAAACCAAAAAAAGCCTTACGAAGATGGCGGCGCGCCATCTTGGTCAGCCCTCTGTCAGCTTGCAAGTCTTAAGCCATCTTTTTTTGGCCTGCGACAGGTTTTTTTTCCCCACTTTCCTCACTCATGTCATCGCATGCCTGATCATCATTCCTACTGTAGAAGTGGTTTTCCTATTGAAACATCCGCCTTGACCTCTCTCAGTCAAAGCATTAAATATTGGAGGCAGTTTAAATAAATAAAGCCCACATAATGCAGCACATAAATTAATTTGACGAAGCCTGTGAAACATGTTGTAAGTGAAAGAATTCCGTCAGAAAATATATATTCAAGGGGCAGTCAATATGTCACCTTAAAATGTCGATATAAATTTGAGAATGAAATGTGTGTAGTTGGAGACATATGTTATATATATAGGTAAGAGTCATGTTTTGCTTGTTTTAGGTCTGGCAACATTGAGCGTATGATGTCAGTGTAGCAGTTCCATGATGGCGGCTCCCTTAGAAGCATGCACCAGGAAGGAGCAACATTCTGTGATCCGTTTCTCGGGCAGTGAGGGTGTGAAACCCAGTGAAATCCCTCGCAGAATGAAAATACAACATGGTGACACATATTTACCGCTGGAGCAGGTGTACGACTGGGACAGGAAGTTTAAAAGGGGAGTTCTTTCAGTTCGGGTGTGAGTATTATTTCAGATCTGTGACTTTTTGTCAGGTCAGGCCAGAACAGATCTGTGACTTGTGACACGTATCATGTAAACCTGTACTAACCTGTTTCATGGTCGGGTTGTCGGCGACAAAACCGTCTCCCCCACGAGGTTTTCTGGTGAGGAAGGTGTATGATGTGAACACCCAGCAGGATTAAAAACAAAACCTGACAAAGGGCGGAGGAGCTCCTTGTGAGCCAATGGCAATCTATATCTCGTGCACAACTGTGTCTGGGGACGTCCTCCTGCAGTTTGGTTACTTTTTTTAGGAGGTTGATGGCAGCATTTGCACTCCGGCCACCGTAAAACCCTTCACTCCGCAAAACACAGTAAAAACGGAAATAGAATTGAAAACCCACTCCGTGGGAGTACCTCCTGTGCTACTGCCCTCCGCAGGGCAGCTCACTGGATGACGGGATTGGGGCAAAGCCATCGGGACCCCCACTCGTTGATGATAGGAGGAAAACCACAGGGTAACTTTCCCAGGTCAGATTGCGGTAGTGTGTCAGGCTGGTGCTGAGGTGTTATCCACCAGATGGCAGTCTCCTTGGGTAAACCTGAGGCGGTCCCTTCGGGTGGGTGCCTGGAATGTGCGATCTCAAAGAGAGGATGGTCACCTGTCTCTGTTATCATCTGAGCTTAAGCTTTGAACATCGGTATTGCAGCACTCTGAGGTTCGGAGACTGGATAGTGGCGATGTCATGGCGGGTGGTTACACCAACTATTGGTCTGGTCACTGATGGTTACCATGCCCGAGGGGTTGCTGAAGCTGTGTCCAATAAGCTGACTTCAATGATAATTGAGGTAACACCAGTCAACGAGCGTATGAGACCAAGGATTCGTTACTCATTGGGTGTCATTTCCCTGGTCTCTGTATATGCTCCGACTGAGGCAAGTGATTTCACCGTGACGGACACATTCTTTGCCGTGCTCGATTCTGTGATTGATCAGTGCCCCAGGCGAGATACTCTTGTAATCATGGGGGATGGTTATGAGACATGTGTTAGTCCCCATGTGTCTGGAACTGTGAACCAGAATAGCACTAAATTTCTTGATTTTGCAAGAAGTCATGGACTTAGGGTGGTGGCTGGTTCATGGTTTCAGCGCCAACAGGCTCATCGCTGGATATCGTATTCCAACGCTGGTGGTGTGGCAAAGGAGATTGACCATGTGCTCGTTGATGTTCGCTGGAGGATGATGATCCAGAACCGCAGGGTCTCCCAGAATACTCAGTTCCTCAATACTGACCACCGGCCTGTTGTAGCAACTCTGAATTTGCAGCTTAAATCCGCGAGAATGGTACCATTCCACTAGGCTGGATGTTGGCAAGCTCAAGGATGAGAGGGTTGCTGAGGAGTTTGCGAACAGGCTGAGTGGAGATTTGGGGGGTCTGGGTGCTTTGGGAAATCCTGAAGTTGTGGAGTGCCTTCAAGACCACCATCCTTGATGTTGCCGGTCGATGTTTTGGAACTCACCGTCAGGCAAAGAAGAATTCTGTCTCTCAAGGGACAATGGATACCATTGACCCAGAGTCGCAGGGCCAGGCACAATGGCAGATCTGAGCTGTTCAGGGAGTTGAGGCATAAAACTTGACGTGTGCTGAGATGGACAAGGAGGCCTATGTGCGAGGAATTTGTGAGGGGGTAGAGCAACACCTGTGGTAAAGTGATTTTCATCCTGCTTTCATGGGAATTCGTGTATTGCATTCTCCAAGCCCATCCCTCGGTGTACTGCAGTTCGAGCGGAGTGTGGAGGGATCTTGACAGAGGAGTCCGAAGTGAAGGCCTGCTGGGCTGGTTACTTTGAGCGGCTGTACCAGGCTGATCCACCAGCTGTTGAGTCGGATGTCCGGGGTGTTACTATCCATATTGCTGACCCTCCAATCAACTGTGATCCACCTTCGTTTGTGGAAACACAGGCTGTGGTGATCTGGTTGACATGGGTAAAGCTCCTGGGATCTGTGGCATCCATGCTGAACTTCTCAAGGCTGGTGCAAATGCTTTACTCGTGTCGTTGCATGTAATTCTCTGCTCTGCCTAGAATACAGGCATCATCCCAACTGACTGGAAGATGGGCCTTGTTGTCCCTCTCTGGAAAGGGAAGGGTGATTGCCACGACTGCAACAACCACCGAGGGATGACGCTTCTCTCAGTGGCGGGCAAGGTCTTTGCTCGGATAATTCTTGAAAGGGTTCGCCATCATCTGCTTGAGCACCAGTGCCCAGAGAAGTCAGGCTTTACACCAAAGAGGTCAATGATCGACGATCCTTGCCCTTCAGGCCCTCACCGAACGCAAACGGGAGTTTCAGCAGGGGCTGCTTGCAGTCTATGTTGATCTCTGCAAAGTGTTCAATTCAGTGAATTGGGATGCCCTCTGGAGGATTCTTAGTGTTTGTGAGGTGTCACCAAAACTGATCAATCTGATGTATGAACTATACTCTGGAACTGAGAGTGCTGTGAGATGTGATACTATCTCCGACTTATTTCCAGTTGTTACTGGAGTTCGTCAGGGGTGTGTACTGGCCCCCACACTGTTCAGCGCTTGGACGGACTGAATTCTGGGTATGATGTCGAAGAGATCAAGCTGCTGTGCATCATTTGGGAATGTCAATATCTCTGACCTTGATTTCGCAGATGATGCAGTCATCTTTGTGGAGACTCTGGATACCCTTTTGGGGGCCCTCGAGGTGCTGAATGAGGAATTGGAGCCGCTGGGATTACGGTTTTCCTGGGTCAAAACTAAGATCCAGGCTTTCAATGACATTCTGGATGCTGCTATCTTGTCTGTTCCTGTTTGTGGTGAGCATATTGAGGTCATGGAGAGATTCACTTACCTTAGCAGTGATATTGATGTCTCTGCTGGCTGTGAGCCCGAGGTCAATATATGTCGGTCAGGCCTGAGTCATCAGATCCTTGGTGCTTCCAGTCTTGCTCTACGGATGTGAGACTTGGACTCTGACCAGGGATCTGAGAAGGAGATTTAATTCCTTTGGTACCTGTCTCTTCGGAGAATCCTTGGCCATCGCTGGTCGGACTTTGTGTCCAACGAGCGGTTGCTGAGAGACTCAAATGAGATTTGTTACCTGCATAGTCTGTGAGTGTCAGCTGCAGCTGTACAGACATGTTGCTCGTTTTCCTGACACTGATCCTGCTCACCAGATTCTCTCAGCAAGGGAGCCTCATGAGTGGAGGAGGCCAACAGGCTGACCACATGCCTCGTGGTTGCAGCAGGTTGATCAGTATCTCAAGGAGATGGGGATGCGCCAGGCATCTGCCTGGGAGATGGCGAGATGGAGGCCCCTGGAGTACCGGCAGAAAGTGGATGCAGCGACGCGCTGTTCCAGAACATGCTCCCATACCTGACCTGACTTGGGTGCGAGTTGTCCAGGTACCCACCTTGCAGAAATTTTCCAGAACCCCAGCGCATTGTGAATATGGTGTGCTGAACCATGACTAATGTTTACTGCGGAGACCACTTCATCCAGCGAAATGCGACGGTTTTCCCTTACCATGTGCTCAACTCCTGCAACCATCTCTGGTGTGTCAGCTGTGTGAGGCCGGCTCGAGTGAGCAATGTCTGCCACTGGACACTCCACTTTTAAACTTCCTGTCTCTTACTTCGTGATTGAACAGCTTATATATTCTGGTTTGCTTTATACTTAAAACAAAAAAAATTATATATATATATATATATATTTGCTCCAATAAGCATCTGCTTTCTGTCACAGTAACTGGCATGGGAAAGCATTGGAGTGGTTGTTCCCTGACCTTTATCTACTCATAAGCAGCTGTATTTCATCATTGGTTAAATTTCTTCTCTCGGACCTTGAGAAAGATGTTTTTTGTTTTTTTTCCTACTAGATTAATTTTGCTGAGTCCATCCCTCCCCCAACGTCAAGACAAACCACAAGCAGTTCCTTATATTGTTTTGCTCAACCATCTCATTGCACAATTGTTTGCGTGAATGTATAAAAGGGAATTTGCTGGCATACTTGGAGAGGATTCCACCATTGCTGGAGTGCCTCCCTGCATACGTACTGTATGTTCGAGTGATTCAACTCTGATAAATTTTTCAAAGAACCTGTGAATGAGTTTTTCTTCCACATGATGAATCGTTGGACAAATTGCAATGCTTATAAATGCCCAGAGATGCCAGCATTCGTCGCTTTATTTCATTTCCGCACGTGCCATAACCTCTTGAATCTCTTAATCTCAGCTGAACTTCAAAAGGTAAACTTCTTTAATGACTTCAGCAGCAGTTCTGAATGCTAAAGAAATGCTCACATGTCCAATTCGGACATCGCTTGACATTCCGGGCATCGACGGGTGCATGTTGTTTCTATAACTGATTGGAGATCGCTAATCGCTTGCCAAGCCAGCTGTTCCTAATCAACCGTTTTGATGGAGTGCTTGCTTAAGTGCTTAAGCCACTTGGTGAACACTCGACAATATTCACACTGTCACTGAATATATTGATCAACTTGAAGTTCAGGGCCCATTCGACTGCGTTTCACCATGGTTCCCTCGCTGAAAATGCGCAATTTTATTTTTACACCACATTTCTCCTTTTTGTACGATCTTTCATTATTTGACCCGTCACTTCTCGGCACAGATAGATACATATAAAAATGTTAACGATTTTTTTTTCAAAGTATTCAACCGTTTCGTTGGAGAGCTTGCTTGAGTGGTTAAGGCACTTGGTGAGCGCTCTTCAAGCTTCGACGGCAAAATGGCAGCTCAGTTCTCCGTGGGGATCATGGCAGGATAACCGAGAGATATGCGCGCTCACTCTAAGCTGTCTCGCCTGGGTTTGAATTTCGACCCAGATATAAACTGTCATCCCGGTGTTTCACAGGCAGGGTGATTGATCAGTGTGTGTGCCATCCCACAGATGGACGTTAAACTAGATATCCCATTTGCTAGCATCAGCTGGTGAACATTAAAGATCCCACGGTGTCTTTCACGAAGAGAAGGCAAGGTGTCGCTGGTACCGGCACCCTGAACAAGTTACAAATTCCTGCACTTCCAGTCAAGTATCCTGCGTCGGAGCGGCAACCTGTGCAGGTTTTAACCTCCAGCAGCCTAGCCAATGAAACTACCTTTCATTGGCTAATGGAAGAGGAAGAGAAGACGAAGAATATTGAAGGAATAATAAAGGTATTAAAAAAAACTTATTTCCAAAGAAATGGGATAACATTCAATTCTCAGAAGTTGTACTGTACAAAACCATATTAAACTCTACAAGCGACAGCATCAGTCTTGGCAGGAAGTGAACAGGAAGACAAGAAGAACTAGAACGGCACTCGGTGGAGCGCATACCTTCACCAAGCTGAACAATTTACATTTTGTATGACACTAATAGACTGGATTCAGACCTGGGTTTTTTTGGTCCTTGTCACATACTCAACCTGCCCACCAAGTTTCATCTGAATCCATCCATAACTGTTTGAGATATCGTGCTATATATTGTTTTTAGCACTGTCAATCAATGGTGAAGATTCAATGGTGAAATAATGGTGAAAAATTCTCGTATCCAGATCCAAAGCTTCACCAAAATCCAATCAATCTGTCCTTGTCAAACACCCAACATGTCCACCACATTTCGTCTGAATTCGTCAGTAACTTTTTGAGATATCTTGCTCACAGACAGCCAAAGACAGATCGGGGCAAAAACATAACCTCCGTCTACCTTCGGTGGTGGAGGTACTAGCTTCGCAACTGCACAAGTGCTCTGTATCTTAATACATACAAGCAAAAGTACCTGTCCCCAGTGACAAGAAAAGTTCAAGTTAACTTTTCAATTTCAATTATTTCATGGAATTTAAAAAGGTCAACTGTGTTGCTACTCTTGGTTTCACTCAGAGCCAAAGTTCTGAGTTACATATTCCGCCCACCATGAAATGGTGGTGTAACATTTGGCGGTGGAGAATGGATTTGTCCAAAAATGTCTCCATGAAGATCTGTATTAAATATACTTTAATCCAGATGTTCATGTTGATTTTAAAGATGACTGGAAGGGACAATAAAGTGACTGATGAAATAAAGTGACAAAAAGGATGAAATTAAAAATGTAGAATAACCAATCTTTTCAAACTTAGCGTGGGAAGTGGCTGCCGTAGACGGGAGACAGACGAATGCACGGACAGACACCACACTTCACATTTTATAATAGATTGTTGCCAGTGAATAACCTTATAGTTAGAGATTAAAGCAAGTAAGAACACAAATTATTCTGTACTTGCAGGGGAACTCAGCATTGCCTGGTGCTGATCAAATCCTGTTGATATTTTGAAGAAATTAATTTTTGATATTTTACTATTCTATTTTGAGGGGGCCTGAATCACTCCCTGGTACTCACTAAAGAATGGAATCAGGGATAATTTAATATTATCTTTCACATAGCTACAAAAACTTAGGCACTATAAAGTGATTTTAAAAAATCCAACTTTTTTTTTGCCGACTGATGAACCTCTGAAAGTTTGACGAAGATCCGTTTGGCCATCTCTGGCAAAAATGGCAACACAGACAGACAGAGACAGACAGACAGACATCTCTCTTGCAGTATTGATTACCATTGCCTTAAGCAAAGCAAAATCTGAACAGTTTGAGGACAAAAGCGGTGAAATAAGTAAATATTGTTGTGGGCCGGGTATCGGCGACGAGCACGACCGCTAGGTGGAGCAGTAGAGTCGGCTCCACCGAACACCCGGAATTCAGATCATTACCCTCGGATAACTCCGAGGGTATGGGTCCCTAACAGGACCGTGAATCGTCAATAATATCAACCGCGTGGGCACAGAGTTATTTGCCAAACTTCAAAATACCTAGAGGCCCACGTGGCGAGCTACCAAGGGATTCACACCCTCGACCGGGCTCGAACAGGACGAGTCGTTAGCGTGCTCGACCCGTGCGTAACCCGAGCGGATGGTTACAGAGGTCCTGTCGGTCCAAATGTACATATACAGCAGCAACGGCCTTTTTAATCACCCAACACTCACCGTGCTAAACCAATGAAGGAAAGGACAAAGACGAGCTGAAACATTTAACAATAGGGATATTATTTACAATAATCGGGGAAGGAACACATAAAGGGCAGAGTTAAACCGACTATAAAGAATGCGAATAATGTACAGCAAAAGCACTTAACCGGTTCTACTTAGACAAGACAGGCCCGCACACAGACACACACACACACACACACACACACACACACACACACACACCCAAAAGGAAAGGACCTTTCCGCCTCATGTGGTTTGGCCGAGACGAGCGAACCAGGATGAGACCAGCCGCGTCGACATGAGACCAGACCAGCGTCGAGATGCGACCAGACCAGCGTCGAGATGCGACCAGACCAGCGTCGAGATGCGACCAGACCAGCGTCGAGATGCGACCAGACCAGCGTCGAGATGCGACCAGCCCAGCCTCGAGATGCGACGAGATCAGCGCCAGTGAGATGAGACGAGATCAGCGCCAGCGAGATGAGACGAATCAGTGCCAGCAAGATGAGACGAGATCAGCACCAGCGAGATAGAGACGCAGATCAGCGCAGCGCAGCGAGATGAGACGAGATCAGCGCCAGCGAGATTGAGACGAGATCAGCGCCAGCGAGATGAGAGCAGACGGGGCACAATCCTCCTCCTCGCTACAAGCTGCTTCCCCGTCCTCTCGGATCGCCTGTCTCCCCCGCGCTCGTCCCAACAACCACCACACTTCTTTTTCAGGAGGGAGGGGCTTCTTCTCCCGACCACTCGCCTCCCGATTGGTCGGACCCATCGCACAATTCCCTGGCCATCCTCCATTGGACAGGCCCACGGTAGGCGGGACAACTCCCACCCCTCTGGGCGGAGTCCCGAGCGGAGGAGTTTGTGGCTCCGCCCACCTCCTCACCTCTGGCCAC
>CM068956.1:165961605-165981363 GCA_035128595.1 Eptatretus atami
AAACCGGACCTCAGAAATCAAACCGCATTTCCGAGTCATAAATGACGGATGATATTTTGACAATGGATGATTTCACAAGTTTACAGCATCGGTGACCTTGACATTGACCTTCAATCGTTTGAATCGTCCTGGTTATCGAGTCACGTGTCATTCACAAGTTTTAAAAATCGTCGATGTGATACGGTCAAAAAAAATTCGACCGATCTTGATGAATTTACTTGTGTAGGTAGGTTCGATGAGTGATGCACGACGTATGACTTTACACCTGATTGAAAGGTCAATGTCAAGGTCACCGATGCTGTAAACTGTGAATCATCCATTGTCAAAATATCACCGCATTTATGACTCGGAAATGCGGTTTGATTCTGAGGTCCGGTTTTATCCTTTTGAAGACACATTGATTATAAATGTTCCAATAAACCATTTTCAAAATCTATCTCCGATAACTCAAAATGTAGTTTGATTTCTGAGATTTTCTATCCTTTTTACTGGGCTTTCGTCTGTACGTTGAACCAAAAGACAAGACGACATCGAAGCCATTCTAGCCGATCAGAGATCCACGTCTACAGAGCTTCAGAGATGACCGTCACCCCCAACTGGGGGTAATTTTTTTAAAGCGAAGAGTGGAAAATATAAGAGACAATTAAGAGCGTGACAGGAAGGCACTTCGGGTAAAGAAAAGCCGAATGAGGCAACGTGGTCAGATCAGAATTATAATGGGCATGTTCGCTCGCTGAGGCCTTGTGTGGTGTAAGCCCGACGCTCGTATTGACATGAAATTCTTAATACACACTAAATAGGTATGATTAAGACATGAAAATTTGAGGAAAACACAATTAACTAGAGGGGGGCACTCGGGAGAGTGCAAAACCTCCGCCGCCAATACTGCTGGTCACTCAAGTAAACCTTATATCTTATTCATTAAATATGACGTCAACAGTGCTGACAGTTATAGTCTTTTCTCCAACATTTTTGGGGGGGGGGGTTGGAAATCACTTAAAACATGTAGAAATGCAAAAAAAAGAAATCTAAATTTTGTTGAAAAAAAAGTTGCAAAAAAAAATTTTTTTCTCTAACAATTTTTTTTGTGGGGGGGGGGGGGGGGTTGGAATCACTTAAAACATGTAGAAATGAACAAAAAAAAAAAATTCAAATTTTTTTTCAAAATGGCCGCCATAGCGGCATAATTGGATTTTGGACCAAGTCAAAATTTAATGGCATGATCCTTGGACCATACCTAACCCTCCCACCAAGTTTCGTCGAAATCCGTCGAGGAGTTTTTCCGTAATACTGCTCACAAACAAACAAACAAAACAAACAAAAACCACAAACAAACACACAAACAAACAGAAAGGTGAAAACAGTAACCTCCATCCACTTCGAAGATGGCGGAGGTAATAACCGGTGATAAAACGATAACAGAAAGACATGAACAGATCTGGTATGGAAACCTTAGCTTGACAATGTGCAAAAAGGCACATATGAAACAACGTCAAACACATACTTGGCACATATTTGATTGATTGTGTGATCTTTACATGATGACAAAGCTGTGTGTTCAACCAGTCTCCTCATTCCTGATCTTCAAGACCAAATAGCATTCTTACGATGCTTGATCGAAGGTGCACTTCGAACAATTGCAAAAACAGATGTTTTAAAGTCAACCCTGGCATTCAATGCAACAAGAATGGCAAAAATACCAGCGCATAAGGCCTAATCTCATGCAAAGATAGCCTTTAAACTTGAATGAGCATGCTGAGAGACAATTCATTTTTTTCCGACAGGATGTTGCAGAGATACCACTTTGAGCTGTCTCGTCTGGTTTGCCTCACAGGCATGGCGATGCATCACAATTGCGTGGTCCCTCGGATGACTTTAAGCTGGTGTTCCCTCGGTTTGCATTACCTGGTGGACTTCAAAATATCTTATAGTTTGTTCGGAAATGAGAGGTGAATTATTGCTGCCACCTTGAAACAAATTGTTCAAATTCCTGTTCCAAGTTGAATGTCATGCTGGTCAGCTGTTCATGGAAATATGGGCCAAACTTCCCCCATGGCTGAGCCAAAGATGCTGGAATATATGAATGTCCATTAAAGAAGCAGTGACTGTAGTAGTAGATTGAGTGAATATTTTAAATACAGGTAGCATGGAAGAACACATCAAGAGTAGGCAAAGGAGCAACAGATGCAAAGGACAAGCAGAAAGACAAAAACAAGCACTACATGGGAGAGGAGTTGTTGGTGAATGGAGGGTCTTAGCAGGTCTAGTCAAACTCGGAAGAGGAGATAAACAATGCTGGGTGGTGGCAGTGAAAAACAGATTTCAAAGCTTTGAGGGAATCACGAGCCAACAAGCTTAAGAAAAGTTTCTAAATCCAAGAGAAGATTGGTATGAATGGATGGTCGTGAGCATTAGGTTTGCACTGCACTTAGGGAGGGTAACAAGGTAAAGGTATCTATAAACAAGGTAAAGGTAGAATGCATGTGACCTGGATGGGCATGGGTTTGTGGAGGGTGAGACACAGGGAGCAAGATCAGAGTTCAGTGAGTAGAAAACCTGCAAAACTACTAGCTTGGCGGGGTGAGCAAAAGCAGTCCCTGAGATCAGCTTTACAACTGACACGCCAATGACACAGAGGGCCTCAGACTCCATGACTTCAAATCGGGGAGGATGGTTGAAGGATTGATTTGAAGGCAGAAACTCCAGTCTACTTGGGTAGTCATGTTTCGAGACGCTTTAATTACCTTCTTCACCGTTACGTGCTGAGAACGGGAGAGGAAGGACATTTAGGTGGAGAGAATTTGAAGCTGTGGCAGGGTTTAACTTGGTTAAGAGGCATCTTCTGAAAGCTAATTTTTCAGAATTCATGAGAGAGGTGCCACGAAAAGCCACAAACTGTCAAGGGCTTATGACACTTGCTGAAAGGTGAACATAATTTATATAATATCTATAATATATATAATATAATATATATATATAAATATAATAATTATATAATATATTATATATATATAGTATTGTACAGCCTCTGCACAGAAGTAAAACATTTGCTTGGCCAAACCCATTGATTCACTCCTGCATATATTAAATTTTGTCGAGTATCATAAGTATACTTGTTTCAACAGACATTAACTGAACAATCGAATAAAAAATCTCAGCCAAGGTGACGAACAAGTCAACATACATGCGCCATTTTCATAAAAATGATCGAGCAAACTCTGTTATAGCTTCTTGGCTCCCTCCTTGTGACGTTGAGTTTGATCAAGCCATGGCTTGTTAAAATTTTTTGTCCTGAGGTTCCTTTTTTAACAATCTCTTCACACTTGAAGTTCTCATTTCCACTTAGTTTGCACATCCTTGACACAACAGAAATCCCATAATTCTTCCTTTTTCTCCTGAGAATACTTGCGACTTGCTCTCCGCTTATTTCTTCCTGTCTATTCGCCGTAACTCCACAAAGCAATATTGCATTCTCGTAACCGTGAAACCCGGCGTAGACAACGTCTTTATTTTCTCAACATCGGCAGAGAGATATGCTGCCATAGTCTGCCTGGCAGATGTTAACTCCACATGTAGTGGAGTGAGTGCAAAGTAATACTGATTTTTACATTGACAAAGAGAGGTCATTGATGTCGTCATAGAATAGGATTGATACCAAACATGAATTTGAGTGGTGACAGCTTATAGAGGTAGAATAATCCAGGAGAGATTGTAATGACAGAATAGCACCTTGGATTAAAAAAATTAAAATAAATTTTCTGCAAGAATCTTCAGGTTTGAAAGAGGTAGTTGAGGCAAAAAAGAAGAATGAAAGAGGCATATTGCATCACAAACAAAACAAGAAGGGCACTCGGTAGAGCGCATACCTCTGCCACTAATGCTTGATCCTAGAACATATCGGTCCCAATACATTTTTGAAATATCATGCTTAAGTACTATATCGTTTTTGGCCCTATCTCTCAATGGTGAAGAATCACTTAAACAATTATCAGATCCCAGTCGCATCCGGATCTTCACCAAAATTCAATCAATTCTTCCTTGGCACACACCACTGTCCATAAAATTTCATCTGAATCCGTCCAGAAATTTTCGAGATATCCTGTTACACAGACAATCAGACAGAAAGGGGTGAAAACATAACCTCCTTCACCTCGATGGCGGAGGTAAAAAGAATGCAAATTCTTTAAAGCAAGCATGAATAAAAGTGTCTATATATTTGTCAGAAGGAAATCTTTTCAATGTTTTCCAACACTTTTGACATTCCCATCTGAACTTTTTTTTATTAATGCTGCACCACATGCTAAATACCACTGTAGCACTTTTTTGTCTCCCAATGCCCTTGTCCTTTAATTTAAATACCAGCAATACACCTGTCCACTTCACTGATGGTAAAACTAAGAGGAAGGAGGGAGAAAGAGGGTGGGAAGACGGAGTGAGGGGTGGGTGAGAGAGAGAGAGAGAGTGGAGGGGAAAGGAGAGAGGAGGGAGTGTGAGCGAGGAGGTGAAGGGAAGGGAAGAAGGGTGAATGAGAGAGAAAAGGAAGGCAGACGTGTGGAAGCGTTAATTTACGATTCATACCGTCTCATCAAAATGATTCTGCGAAGAATGACAGTGAATATTGAAAAAAATAATGTCCTGAAATCTATTAATTATGATTCATATGTCTCATCAAAATGATTCTGCAAAGAATGACAGTGAATATTGAAACAAAATAAGTCCTGAAATCCATTTTCTACCGCACATATGATAATCACAGCCCGGAGAGAACCACTCGTCAGTGGAAGGAGCATGAACCACTGCTCGGGTGACAGAGCGACGAACCACTCGCTCGGGTGACATGAAGCACGAACCACTCGCTCGGGGTGACGGAGCACGAACCTCTCGCTCGGGGTGACGGAGCACGAACCGCTCGCTCGGGTGACGGAGCACCGAACGCTAGCTCGGGAGACATGAACCGCTCGCCCGGGGTGACGGAGCAACGAACCGCTCGCTCGGGGTGACGGAGCACGAACCGCTCGCTCGGTGGTGAGCACGAACCGCCCTGGGTGACGGAGCACGAGCCGCTCACTCGGGGTGACGGAGCACAGAACCCGCTCACTTCGGGTGACGGAGCAACGAACCCCCCACCACTCCGCCGGTTGACGGCACGAACCGCTCGCGTCGGTGACGGAGCAGCGACCGTCGCGCGGGGGTGACGGAGCACGAACCGCTCGCTCGGTGGGGAGCACGAACCGCTCGCTGGGGTGACGGAGCACGAAAGCTCGCTCGGCTGCGACGGAGCACGAACCGCTGCTCGGGGGATGACGAAGCAGAACCGCTCCGCCTCGGGGGAGACGGTAAGACGAACCGTTCGCTGCGGTACTGTAGACGCGGCGTGAACGGAGGAATAAACTCTCGGGTGAAGGACACGACCTCGCTCGCGGTGACGGAGCACGAACCGGCTCGCTCGCTGGTGGACGGAGCACGGTAACGCTGCGCCAGCGGTAACGGGCAGAAACGCTCTCGAGTGACGGGAGCCACGAACGCTCGCTCGCGGTGACGGACACGAACGACGCTCGCTCAGCGGTGAGGAGCACGAACCGCTCGCTCAGCGGTGACACGAGAACGCGCCTTGACTGTTACACGAAACCGCTCGCCGCGTGACGGAGCACGAACCCGCTCGCTTCGCGGTGACGAGAGCAGAACCGCTCGCTCGGAGTGAACGGAGCACGAACCGCTCGCTCGGGTGACTGAGCACGAACGCTCGCTCGGGTGACGGAGCACGAACCGCTCGCTCGGTGACGGAGCACGAACCGTCGCTCGGGTGACGGACACGAACGCTCGCTCGGGTGACGGAGCAGACGAACCGCTCGCTCGGGTGACGGAGCACGAACCGCTCGCTCGGGTGACGGAGCACGAACCGCTCGCTCGGGGTGACGGAGCACCGAACCGCTCCGTCGGGGTGACGGAGACAGAACCGCTCGCTCGGGGTGAGGGAGCACGAACCGCTCGCTCGGGGTGACGGAGACGAACCGCTCGCTCGGGTGACGGAGCACGAACCGCTCGCTCGCGGTGACGGAGCAGAACCGCTCGCTTCGGGGAAGGGGCACGAACCGGCTCGCTCGCGGTGACGGAGCACGAACCGCTCGCTCGCGTGACGGAGACGAACCGCTCGCTCGGTACGGAGCACTACCGCTGCTGCGCGGTGACGGACACGAACCGCTCGCTCACGGACGGAGCACGAACACGCTCGAAGGTGGCAATGTAAAAGCGTCCTCAGAGAGGTGGAACGACGCTCAGAACGACGTAGTACGGTCCCCCTCGCCGACAATGGATGCTCGCAAGTGGCTTAACCACTCTGCAAGCACTCCAATTACATTATTGATACGAACTGTTGGCCAGGCTGTCGCTGCATACCATAAAAAGTATCCCTTACTCTGAAGCCCGTCTTCACCGCACACGTGCAGTTAATGAAATAAAATGACTTCATCCACAAAAGAGTTGTAGCTTCATGCAAAACAACCTTTGAGACATTTCATTGTTCAATCGCTCGTGAAATAAGGTTGCAGGAAACTGCGCCATTTTCTGCTCGTCTCTGTGCACGCTCACGTTGACATTGGTTCGGAGTCCGCACAATCGTTACAACTTTATTTAAAAATACATTTTTACCAGATTTGCTTTGATTTCCAGGTGTAGACATCGTGAAACCCGAGATATACACACATCTGGTAGACACTATGGATGGGCAGCTCCTCGGGGGACAGGGCATGAGGTCTAAGCAGTGAATGCATAAATCATATAGCTCAATGAAGCTCTTTCCCTGAAATAAACATTGCAGAAAATCCACCATTTTGCCCGCTATCTGTGCATGTGTCATGTGGTACATTCGGTTCGGAGTCCGCAAATCGTTATATTTTATTTTAAGATGTTTTTTCCCAGATTTCCTTTGATTCCCTGTAGAGCACATCACGAAACATCGGGAAAGATGGACATAGATCTGGCAGACGCTCTGGGGTATGCAGGCCCTCTGGGGGACAGGTCACGAGATCTAGCAGTGAATGCATTAAATCATATAGCTCAATGAAGCTGTTCCGTGAAATAAACATTGCAGAAACTGTGCCATTTGCCTGCTCGTCTGTGCACGTCACGTGGTGCATCGATTCGGGGTCCGCGCAAACAGTATAACTTTTTTTTTTAATCCGTCTGTTTTTCACCAGATTTGCTTGATTCCCTGTTGGGCACCTCGTGAAACCTCGAAAATATCGACATAGATCTGCAGAGACGCTATGGATAGGCAGTCCCTCTGGGAGAACGGCTTCAGGTTTGTGCAGTGAAGTGTACATCATGCAGCTCAATGAAGCTGGTTAATTTTGTTAACTTCCTAAATTTCTTGTTCACTCAGTATATTCTCCAAACAGGAGAAAAAGATAAGTTTAATGCTTTGGAAATTTCAACTTTTCTTGTGTAGCATGGAGGAGGAACATAGCCTTGCTGCTAAAGTAAATATGTATATGCTTAGTTATAAGACTCATTATTTCTTTAAAATAACAGATTTCAAAGATTTCGACAATTGTTAGTCCGGATGATATCCGATCGTCAAAACGGAAATAATATTCGTGATATAATTTAAGTCTTCCGTGAGAATAAATTGTGGAAAATTGTACCATATAAGCTGAAATCGCACCAACTCCTGATTTGGAAACTATAGTACTTACAAAATGATGTTAATAATGATTCGTAGCTAAGGAACAGGCTTTCGATATGAAGTGAGGAAAGTGGAAAAAAAAAACTTTATCGTTAAGAATCATTGTGGCTGTCAAAGTCAAGGTAAGGTTGAGCAGGCCAAAAACATGGCGCTTCAGACCCAGTGAGGTACCCAGGAATTGCCGGAAGGCCCAGAGAGCGAGGTGGCCAGGATCGTTGATGAAGGATATAATTAAATAATGCCGTGTGATTATCTTCAAAAGGGGTGTTCAATTAACCCAACACCAATTTCCACTCTTGCACTTCTTGGAGTTTTGTCCATATGCATGCAAAGTTTCAGGCTGCTAGGTTTTTGGTTTTGTGAGTATGGAGGAGACACACACACTGACACACACACACACACACACACACACACACAACACACACACACACACACATACACACACCAACCACCACCCACCACAACACACACATCACACACAACCACCCTTTTATAGTATAGAAAGAAGATACTCCGCATCCTCCTCATACATAATATATTGTGCAAATCCTCAATGTACAAATGGTGAAAAAAGAATAAGTAATAAATGATTGGGGGATATTTTTTGGGAGAAAATTAAATAAAGAGAGAGACTGATTAATCAACAGGGAGCTGATATGAAACAACAAGGAGATTAAACAGTTTCTCTTCAAATTAACACTAGGTGGACTGATCAGCTTCCGAGATCAACAAAGAGATATTCAGAACGCTCACAAAGACCTTGGCAAAGACGAGACGCGGAACATTTCTCATGCCAAATAGCAGCTGAGAATATGATGCCATTGCCACCGCACATCAGACGTTTATATCATCCTTTTGTGTGCATTTGTGCACGCGTGCAGTGATACACGCACAACCTCGTGTCTTCCTTGATGCCAACCCCTGGCCTGGAGGAATGAAAATGGGGCAAGAAAAAGGAATCTGAGAGAAAAGGAAGAAAAAACCAATAAGCGAAGGGTGAACACAAAGGTGCATATGCTTTTCCTCCTGCTTTTGTTTTTGCTACAGAGGTGTATCTCGTGCACCTCTGGCACAGGCCAGCATATGTAAGCCCATAGCCACCATTCAGAGAGTGCAATTGATCTTGTGCCATTGGTCATGGCTCTGATGCATCAATATTCGAGGAATTAGCAGCACAGTGGTGCTTTTTTATTATTTTTATTTTTTTTATTTTTTAATTTTTTCTTTTATGAATACAATGTCAAGGCGCGATAGGAGCGAACACACAACATATAACACAGGGAGCAGGAGACAAAGAGGGAAGCACAAAACAGTGGAATAGACACACGAGATCTGTGGAAGGGAGAGGGTGGCGGGGTACACGGAGTAAACAAGATGGACACTACAGGACTTTCAAGACAGAACAGGGAACATGAAGAGGTGGGTTGGGGGTGATTAATGGGGTAGAAAAGACCATGGTTTGCGATGGGGGAAGATATGAGATGGTGGTGAACAGATATTTTGAAGACTCTGTCGGAAGAGTGTGATGAAGAGTGTGTGGGAGTTTTGTTCCACGACCAGGAAAAATGAGGAAATAAAGAATGAAGGTGAGCAGTGATTCTGATTTTGGTAGTTTAACCAGAAGGAGGTTGCAGGCGGACCTTGAGGGCCCTGCAGAAATATGGTGGGACAGATCAGACAAGGCAGTGGAGACGAGGCCGGAGAAGACCAAGAAAGAGCACAGACCTGACTGCGGAAAGAGAGGAGGACCCAAAGCTCAGCCTCATCGCGGGAGATACCAATGATCTTAATGCCTTGGTTTCCACAGCGTGAAGCCGAGAAAGGTGAGAGGTGGGAGCACCACCCAAAGGGAAGAGCAGTACTCATCAAGGCTGCGGATGAAAGCTTTGCACGTGATCAGGAGCTCAGGTGTGCCAAGGAAGGACTTTGCACAATGGAGGATGCCCAATCGGCGACTGGCTTGGAGGCCAGCGACTTCGCAATTGACAGGAGATAGAAAGGGCGATAACCACCAGATTGTGGCGACCCCAGAAAATGTATAAATGGCTAAGGCAAAATAAAAAAAGAAGAAGACCGTCACAAAAGATAGTATAATGAGGCCCATGGTGAGCAAGTTTAATCGTGTAGTCTGTGTTTGGGACTGCTTTGATATGTTCACATTTAAGTGACAATTTAGAGCAGAGGTGGGGGCGTCTTAGCAGCTGTTGTTGAACTTTTTACGGGTGGCATTATATCAGCGACGGCAACGATACAAACAACATATTGTTACGAATTTGGAAGCTTATTGCACACAACAGTCAGGGTCCTTAAGAACAGTTTATATCGGTTAAGGGAGTGTTTAGTTAGCCCCCTACTGTGTCTAATGGGAATTACATACATGCACTGCGAAGTTATTTTGATAGTTATGGTTTTCTTTCATTTTACACCCCGTATCACAACAACAACAACACCTTCGCTCCATCCTGACGCCATAACCGCTGCGGCATTCTCGCGAGCTCGCCAGCAAGCGCGTGCGTGGGCGGAGCTTAACATAGGCATGGCGTCCTCTAAGCCAATCGACAAGGAGCGGGTGTCTCACCCGCCCCGTTTCCGACTCGCACAATCGCCATTAGGCACGTGGCCAGAGGTGAGGAGGTGGGCGGAGCCACAAACTCCTCCGCGGGACTCCGCCAAGGGGTGGGAGTTGTCCCGCCTACCGTGGGCCTGTCCAATGGAGGATGCCAGGGAATTGTGCGATTGGTCGACAATGGAGGCGAGTGGTCGGGAGAAGAAGCCCCTCCCTGAAAAAGAAGTGGTGGTGGTTGTTGGGACGAGCGCGGGGGAGACAGGCGATCCGAGAGGACGGGAAAGCAGCTTGTAGCGAGGAGAGAGGATTGGCCCTCGTCTGCCTCACTCGCGGCGCTGTCTCGTCTCATCTCGCTGGCGCTGATCTCGTCTCATCGCTCGCTATCTCGCTGCTGTGCTGATCCGTCATCTGCTGGACTGATTCGTCTCATCCGCTGGGCTGATCCGCTCATCTCACTGCTGCTGATCTCGTCGCATCTCGAGCTGGGCTGGTCGCATCTCGACGCTGGTCTGGTCGCATTCGACGCTGGTCTGGTCGCATCTCGAGCGCTGGTCTGCGGCATCTCGACGCTGGTTGGTCGCATCTCGACGCTGTCTGGGTCTCATGTCGACGCGGCTGGTCTCATCCTGGTTCGCTCGTCGGGCCAAACCCAATGAGGCGGAAAGGCATCCCTTTGGGGTGTGTGTTGTGTGTGTGTTGTGTGTTGTGTGTGTGTCTGTGTGCGGGCCTGTCTTGTCTAAGTAGAACCGGTTAAGTGCTTTTGCTGTACATTATTGCATTCTTTATAGTCGGTTTAACTCTGCCCTTATGTGTTCTTCCCCGATATTGTAAATAAATATCCCTATTGTTAAAATGTTTCAGCTCGTCTTTGTCCTTTCCTTCATTGGTTAGCAAGGTGAGTGTTGGTGAATAAAAGGCCGTTGCTGCTGTATATGTACATTTGGACGCCAGGACCTCTGTAACCATCCGCTCGGGGTTACGCACGGGTCGACAGCTAAACGACTCGTCCTGTTCGAGCCCGGTCGAGGGTGTGAATCCCTTGGTAGCTCGCCACGTGGGCCTCTAGGTATTTGAAGTTTGGCAAATAACTCTGTGCCCACCGTTGATATTATTGACGATCACGTCCTGTTAGGGACCCATACCCTCGAGTTATCGAGGGTAATGATCTGAATTCGGGTGTTCGTGGAGCGCGACTCTACTGCTCCACCTAGCGGTCGTGCTCGTCGCGAACCCGGCCCCACACATATTTAACTTATTTCACCGTCTTTTGTCCTCAAACTGTCAGATTTGCTTTGCTTAGAAATGGTAATCAATACTGCAAGAGAGATGTCTGTCTGTCGTCTGTGTCTGTCATCTGTGTTTGCCATTTTTGCCAGAGATGGCCAAACGGATCTTCGTCAAACTTTCAGAGGTTCATCAGTCGGCCAAAAAAAGTTGGATTTTTAAAAATCACTTGATAGTGCCTAAGTTTTTGTAGCTAGGTGAAAGATAATATTAAATTATCCCTGATTCCATTCTTTAGTGAGTACCAGGGAGTGATTCAGGCCCCTCAAAATAGAATAGTAAAATATCAAAAATTAATTCTTCAAAATATCAACAGGATTTGGATCAGCACCAGGCAATGCTGAGTTCCCTGCAGTACAGATAATTTGGTGTTAACTTGCTTTATCCTAACTATAAGGTTATTCACTGGCAACAATCATTATAAAAGGTGAAGTGTGGTGTCTGTCCGTGCATCGTTCTCCCGTCTACGCAGCCACTTCCCCCGCTAAGTTGAAAAAGATTGGTTTATTCTACATTTTTAATTTCATCCTTTTTGTCACTTTATTTCATCAGTCACTTTATTGTCCCTTCAGTCAGCTTTAAAATCAACATGAACATCTGGATTAAAGTATATTTAATACAGATCTTCATGGAGACATTTTGGACAAACCATTCTCCACCGCCAAATGTTACAACCACCATTTCATGGTGGCGGAATATGTACTCAGAACTTTGGCTCTGAGTGAAACCAAGAGTAGCAAACACAGTTGTACCTTTTTAAATTCCATGAAATAATGAAATTGAAAAGTTAACTTGAACTTTTCTTGTCACTGGGGGCAGGTACTTTTGCTTGTATGTATTAAGATACAGAGCAACTTGTGCAGTTGCGAAGCTAGTAACCTCCACACCGAAGGTAGACGGAGGTTATGTTTTTGCCCCGATCTGTCTTGGCTGTCTGTGAGCAAGATATCTCAAAAAGTTACTGACGAATTCAGACGAAATGTGGTGGACATGTTGGGTGTTTGACAAGACAGATTGATTGGATTTTGGTGAAGCTTTGGATCTGGATACAGAGAATTTTCACCATTATTTCACCT
Source organism: Eptatretus atami (assembly GCA_035128595.1). Classification (NCBI taxonomy): domain Eukaryota; kingdom Metazoa; phylum Chordata; class Myxini; order Myxiniformes; family Myxinidae; genus Eptatretus; species Eptatretus atami. Next base: position 165,974,216 of record CM068956.1, read on the forward strand.
TGAATCTTCACCATTGATTGAAGTGCTAAAAACAATATATAGCGATATCTCAAACAGTTATGGATGGATTCAGATGAAACTTGGTGGGCAGGTTGAGTAGTGACAAGGACCAAAAAAACCAGGTCTGAATCCAGTTATTAGTGTCATACAAAATGTAAATTGTTCAGCTTGGTGAAGGATGCGCTCCACCGAGTGCCTTTCTAGTTCTTCTGTCTTCCTGTTCACTTCCTGCCAAGACTGAGTGCTGTCGCTTGTAGAGTTTAATATGGTTTTGTACAGTACAACTTCTGAGAATTGAATGTTATCCCATTTCTTTGGAAATAATTTTTTTTAATACTTTATTATTCCTTCAATATTCTTAGTCTTCTCTTCTCTTCCATTAGCCAATGAAAGGTAGTTTCATTGGCTAGGCTGCTGGAGGTTAAAACCTGCACAGGTTGCCGCTCCGACGCAGCATACTTGACTGGAAGGCAGGAATTTGTAACTTGTTCAGGGTGCGGTACCAGCGACACCTTGCCTTCTCTTCGTGAAAGACACCGTGGATCTTTAATGTTTCAACAGCTGATGCTAGCAAATGGGATATCTATTTAACGTCCATCTGTGGGATGGCACACCACTGATCAATCACCCGCCTGTGACACCGGGAGACAGTTTATATATGGGTCGAAATTCAAACCCAGGCGAGACAGCTTAGAGTGAGCGCGCATATCTCTCGGTTATCCTGCCCATGATCCCCACGGAGAACTGACTGCCATTTTGCAGTCGAAGCTTGAAGAGCGTCACCAAGTGCCTTAACAACTCAAGCAAGCTCTCCAACGAAACGGTTGAATACTTTGAAAAAAATCGTTTAACATTTTTAATATGTATCTATCTGTGCCGAGAAGTGACGGGTCAAATAATGAAAGATCGTACAAAAAGGAGAATGTGGTGTAAAAATAAAATTGCGCATTTTCAGCGAGGGAACCATGGTGAAACGCAGTCGAATGGGCCCTGAACTTCAAGTTGATCATATATACAGTGACAGTGTGAATATTGTCGAGTGTTCACCAAGTGGCTTAAGCACTTAAGCAAGCACTCCATCAAACGGTTGATTAGGAACAGCTGGCTTGGCAAGCGATTAGCGATCTCCAATCAGTTATAGAAACAAACATGCACCCGTCGATGCCCGGAATGTCAAGCGATGTCCGAATTGACATGTGAGCATTCTTTAGCATTCAGAATGCTGCTGAAGATCATTAAAGAATTTACCTTTTGAAGTTCAGCTGAGATTAAGAGATCAAGAGGTTTATGGCACGTGCGGAAATGAATATACCGACGAATGCTGGCATCTCTGGGCATTTTAGCATTGCAATTGTCCAACGATTCTCATGTGGAAGAAAAACTCATTCACAGTGCTTTTGAAAATTTATCAAGAGTTGAAATCATCGAACAACAGTACGTATGCAGGGAGGCAACTCCAGCATAGTGAACCTCTCCAAGTATGCCAGCAATTCCTTTTATACATCCACGCAAACAATTGTGCAATGAGATGGCTTGAGCAAAACAATATAAGGAACTGCTTGTGGTTTGTGTCTGACGTTGGGGAGGGATGGACTCAGCAAAATTAATCTAGTAGGAAAAAAACAAACAACATCTTTCTCAAGTCCGAGAGAAGAAATTTACCAGGATGAAATACAGCTCTATGAGTAGATAAAGGTCAGGGAACAACCACTCCAATGCTCCCATGCCAGTTACTGTGACAGAAAGCAGATGCTTATTGAGCAAATATATATATATAATATATAATTTTTTTTGTTTTAAGTATAAAGCAAACAGAATATATAAGCTGTTCAATCACGAAGTAAGAGACAGGAAGTTTAAAAAAGTGGAGTGTCCAGTGGCAGACTTTTGCTCACTCGAGCCGGCCTCACACGCCTGACACACCAGAGATGGTGCAGGAGTTGAGCAATGGTAAGGGAAAAACCGTCGCATTTCGCTGGATGAAGTGGTCTCCGCAGTAAACATTAGTCGGGTCAGCAACCCATATTCCACAACGCTGGGGTTCTGGAAAATTTCTGCAAGGTGGGTACCTGGACAACTCGCACCCAAGTCAGGTCAGGTATGGGAGCAGTCTGGAACAGCGCTTCGCTGCATCCACTTTCTTGCCGGTACTCCAGGGGCCTCCATCTCGCCATCTCCCAGGCAGATGCCTGGCGCATCCCCATCTCCTTGAGATACTGATCAACCTGCGCAACCACGAGGCATGTGGCTACCTGTTGCCTCCTCCACTCATGAGGCTCCCTTGCTGAAAGAATCTGGTGACACGGATCAGTGTCAGGAAAACGAGCAACATGTCTGTACAGCTGGCAGGCTGACACTCACAGACTATGCAGGAACAAATCTCATTTGAGTCCCTCAGCAACCGCTCGTTGGAACAACAGTCCGCACAGCGATGGCCAGGATTCTCGAAGAGACAGGTACCAAAGGAATTAAATCTCCCTCCAGATCCTGGTCAGAGTCCAAGTCTCACATCCGTAGAGCAAGACTGAAGCACCAAGGATCTGATGATCAGGCCTTCATCCTCCTGCACAGGTACGATAGCGCACACCCATACCTGAATCATGATCCCCAGGCCTGACCGACAATATGACCTCGGGCTCACGCCAGCAGAGACATCAATATCACTGCTAAGGAAGTGAATCTCTCCATGACCTCAATAGTGGTCACCACAACAGGAACAGACAAGATAGCAGCATCCAGAATGTCATTGAAGCCTCGGATCTTAGTTTTTGACCCAGGAAAACCGTAATCCCAGCGGCTCCAATTCTCATTCAGCACCTCGAGGGCCCCAAAAGGGTATCGAAGTCTCCACAAAGAACTGATGCATCTTGCGAAATCAAGGTCAGAGATATTGACATTCCCAAATGACCACACCAGCGATCTCTTCGACATCAATACCCAGAATTCAGTCCGTCAAGCGCTGAACAGTGTGGGGGCCAGTACACACCCCTGACAACTCCAGTAACAACTGAAATAAGTCGGAGATAGTATCCACTCATCAACACTCTCAGTTCCACGAGTATAGTTCATACATCAGATTGATCAGTTTTGGTGACACCTCACAAACACTAAGAATCCTCCAGAGGGCATCCCAATTCACTGAATTGAACACTTGCGAGATCAACATAGACTGCAAGCAGCCCTGCTGAAACGTCCTTTGCGTTCGTGAGGGCCTGAAGGCAAGGATCGCGATCAATGACCTCTTTGGTGTAAGCCTGACTTCTCTGGGCACGGTGCCATCAGATGATGGCGAACCCTTTCAAGAATTATCCGAGCAAAGACCTTGCCCGCCACTGAGAGAAGCGTCATCCGGTGGTTGTTGCAGTCGTGCAATCACCCTTCCCTTCCAGAGAGGGACAACAAGGCCCATCTTCCAGTCAGTTGGATGATGCCTGTATTCTAGCAGAGCAAGAATACATGCAACGACACGAGTAAAGCATTTGCACCAGCCTTGAGAAGTTTCAGCATGGATGCCACAGATCCCAGGAGCTTTACCCATGTCACCAGATCACCACAGCCGTGTTTTCCACAAACGATAGGGATCACAGTTGATTGGAGGTCAGCAATATGGATAGTAACACCCGACATCCGACTCAACAGCTGGTGGATCAGCCTGGTACAGCCGCTCAAAGTAACCAGCCAGCAGCCTTCAACTTCGGACTCCTCTGTCAAGATCCTCCACACTCCGCTCGAACTGCAGTACACCGAGGGAGGGCGAGAATGCAAACACGAATTCCCATGAAAGCAGATGAAATCACTTTACCACAGGTTTGCTCTACCCCTCACAAATCCTCGCACATAGGCCTCCTTGTCCATCTCAGCAACGTCAGTTTTATGCCTCACTCCCAACAGCTCAGATCTGCCATTGTGCCTGGCCCTGCGACTCTGGTCAATGGATCCATTGTCCATTGAGAGACAGAATTCTCTTTGCCTGACGGTGAGTTCCAAAACATCGACCGCAACATCCAGATGTGGTCTGAAGGCACTCCACAACTTCAGGATTTCCCCAAGCACCCAGACCCCCCCCCCAAATCTCCACTCAGCTGTTCGCAAACTCCTCAGCAACCCTCTATCTTGAGCGTCCAACATCCAGCCTAGTGGAATGGTACCATTCTCGCGGATTTAAGCTGCAAATTCAGAGTTGCTACACCAGGCCGGTGGTCAGTATTGAGGAACTGAGTATTCTGGGAGACTGCTGCGTTCTGGATCATCATCCTCGCAGCGAACAAAATAATAAACAACCGCAGCACGATGGTCAATCGCCTGTTCCACACCACCACGTTGAAAACGATATCCAGCGATGCGCCTGTTGCGCTGAAACCATGAACAGCCACCACCCTAGTTCCATGACTTCTTGCAAATCAGAAATTGTGCATTCTGCTTCACAGTTCAGACACATGGGGACTAAACATTGTCTTTCATAAACCATCCCATGATTACAAGAGTATCTCGCCTGGGGCACTGATCAATCACGAATCGAGCACGGGCAAGAATGTGCTCCGTCACGGTGAAATCCACTGCCTCCATCGGAGCATATACAGAGACAGGGAAATGACACCACATGAGTACGATCCTTGGTTCCATACGCTCGCTTGACTGGTGTTACCCAATTATCATTGAAGCAGCTTATGACACAGCTTCAGCACCCCTCGGGCAATGGTAACCATCAGTGCCAGAACCAATAGTTGGTGTATACAACCCGCCAGACAATCGCCACTATCCAGTCTCGAACCTCAGAGTGCTTGCAATACGATGTCAAGCTAAGCTCAGATGATAACAGAGACAGGTGACCTCCTCTCTGAGACGCACATTCCAGGCACCCCCCGAAGGGACCGACCTCAGGTTTACCCAAGGAGACGCCATCTGGTGATACACGCAGCACCGACCTGCACACACTTACCGCAATCTGACCTGGAAGTTACTCTGGTATTTCCTCCTATCATCAACGAGTGGGGTCCCGATGGCTTTGCCCAATCCGTCATCCAGTGCAGCTGCCCTGGCGGAGGCCAGTAAGCAAAGGAGGTACTCCCCACGGAGTGGTTTATCAATTCTATTTTCCGTTTTTACTGTGTTTTGCGTGAGTGAAGGGTTTTACGGTGGCCGGAAGTCAGATGCTGACCATCAACCTCCAAAAAAAAGTAACCAAAACTGCAGGAGGACGTCCCAGACACAGTTGTGCACGAGATATATAGATGCCATTGGCTCACAAGAGCCTCTCGACCCTTTGTAGGTTTTTTTTAATTCTGCGGGTAGTTCACATCATACCTTCACTCACCAGAAAACCCGTGGGGAGACGACGTTTTGTCGCCGACACACCGACCATAGAACAGGTAGTAGCAGTTAACCTGATTACGTGTCACAAGTCACAAGAATTGTTCTGGCTCTACCTGACAACAAAAGTCAACAGATTCTGAAATAATACTCACACCCGAACTGAAAGAACTCCCTCTTAAACTCTCGTCCCAGTCGCTACACCTGTGCCAGCGTAAAATATGCTGTCACCATGTTGTACTTTCATCTGCGAGGGATTTTCACTGGTTTCACACCCTCACTGCCCGAGAAACGGATCACAGAAGTTCCTTCCTGTCGTGCATGCTTCTAAAGGAAGCCGCCATCATGAATGCTACACTGACATCAACGCTCAATGTTGCAGACCTACCAAACAACAAAACATGACTCTTAACTATATAGATAACATATGTGCTCCAACTACACCACATTCATCTCAAATTATATCGACATTTTAAGGTGACATTGAACTGCCCCTTGATATATATTTCGACGGAATTCTTCACTACAAACATGTTTCACAGTGCTTCAGTCAAATTAATTATGTGCTGCATTATTGGGCCTATTTATTTAAACTGCCTCCAATATTAATGCTTTGACTGAGAGACAGTCAAGGCGGATGTCAATAGGAAAACCACTTCTACATAGAATGATGATCAGGCATCGATGCATGAGGAGGAAAGTGCGGGAAAAAACCTGTCGGCAGCCAAAAAAGCATGCTTAAGACTTGCAAGCTGAAGAGGTGCCAAGATGCGCCCGCCATCTCGTAAGGCTTTTTGTTTTCGTCGATGAGCACCCCTAAATTTCTTCAAAAGAGGGTGTTTCATCACCAAACACCCAATTTACGACTCTGCACTTCCGTGGAGTATCCCTTAGTATGTCATATATAGTTTGGTCGGCACTCAGTTTCATGGTTTGAGTTCGGCGTGAGGGACTGACGGATGGACACCACTGAACATTTATAATTAGCTCACCTGACATTGTTTCCAGGGAGCTATGAGATTGCGTGTCTGTCTGGTCTGTCCTCCGTCCGCCCACAAATACTTCAACTTCCTCTTCTGAAACTACACACCTAGATCTTTTGAAACTTTATCAAACGTTCATCACCCGTATTACCAAAGTTTGTTCATGGCATAAAAAAAGATCAGCCCCAAGGTGCTATGGTTTTCCTCTAAACAGGTTTGCTTTCTTCTCAGAAACTGCACATGCAATTGTGATGAAACTTGACCAACAACCTTCATCACCCGTGATTACCAAAGTTGTTCATGGCAAAAAAAGATTGGGGCTGAGGGGTCTACCGAGGGAGTTAGGAGGGGGGGGGGGGTGCCTCCCCAAAAGTGATATTCTTGTTCTAGAAATGGCCATGACTTCTGATAAACTTGACAACACCTCACCACCTGTGTGTTCCAAAGTCGTTCATGCATTAGAAATTCGAGTTCTATGGGGTATATTGGCGGTGTTCCCCCAAAATCGGTAATTTCTTTCACTAGAAACGACAACCCGATCCATGAAACTGCGACTACACTTCATCACCCGTGATTACCAAAGAGTGTTCATGAGATTAGAAAAATCGGGGTGAACGGGGGGTAAAAGGGGGTTGCCCCCAAAAGAAGTTTGTTCCTCTGAATAAACACCACCAATCATGAAACGTTCACCACCGCCTTCAACATCTGGGGTTCAAAGTTTGTTCAGACATATAAAAAATTTGGTCGAGGATTCTACAGGGGTTTGCCCCAAAAATATGTATTGCTTTCTTCTCTCAAAGTCACTCAACATTTCGAAAAACTTGCCACAACATTTATCACACATGATACCAGAAG
>CM068956.1:166000160-166023724 GCA_035128595.1 Eptatretus atami
ACATCCTCCCCAGAATCCAGACCAGACAAGCGCTGAAAAGTGTGGGGGCCAGTACACACCCATCAAACTCCAGTACCAACTGCAAATAAGTCAGAGATGGCATCACCACATCTCACAGCAATCTCAGTACCAGAGTATAGTTCAGACATCAGATTTGATCAGTTTTGTGGCACCCCACGAAGACAAGAATCCTCCCAAGGGCATCCCGATTCACTGAATCGAACGCTTTGCAGAGATCAACATTAGACTTCAAGCAGCCCCTGCCGAAACTCTCGTCTATATTCAGTGAGGACTCGAAGGCCAAAGGTCCGGTCAATCGTCGACCTCTTTATGTAAAGACCGACTGCTCTGGGCGTTGGTGCTCAAGCAGATGGTGGCGAACCCCATCAATAATTATCTGAGCAAAGACCTTCCCCGGCACTGAGAGCAGCGTCACCCCTCGGTAGTTGTTGCAGTCCTGACGATCATTCTTTCCTTTCCAGAGAGGGACAACAAGGCCCCTCTTCTAGTCGGTTGGGATGATGCTTGTGTTCCAAGGAGGGCACAGATCTGCATGCAACGACACGAGTCCAACATTTCCACCAGCCTTTAGAAGTTCAGCATGGATGCCATAAATCCCAGGAGCTTTACGCCATTTCAACCGGTTCACCTCAGCCTGTGTTTCCACAAACGAACGTGGATCACAGTTGAATGGAGGGTCAGCAATAAGGATAGTAACACCCCTGACATCCATCTCAACAGCTGGTGGATCAGCCTGGTACATCGGCTCAAAGTAACCGGCCCAGCAGGTTTTCACTTCGGAGTCCTCTGTCAAGAGCCCACCACCCTCTGCTCAAACTGCAGTATCCCATGGGACGGGGTTGGAGGAATGCAATGCGCGAATATCCCTGCAAGCAGGACGGGAATCACTTGACCACAGGTGATGCTCTCCCCCTCCCAGATTCCTCGCACATTGGTCTCCTTGTCCAACCACAGCGCACGTACAGTTTGAGAGACAAAATTCTTCTTCGCCCGACGGTGAGTTCCACAACATCCACCAGCAACATCAAGGATGGTGGTCTTGAAGGCACTCCACACTCTTCAAGATTCCTCAAAGCACTCAGACCCCCCAAATCCCCACTCAGCCTGTTCACAAACTCCTCAGCTACCCTCTCATCCTTGAGGTTGCCAACATCCAGCGGAGGCTGGGATGGTATCATTCTCCTGGATTTAAGCTGCAACTTCAGAGTTGCTACCACAATCCTGTGTTCAGTATTGAGGAAATGAGCACTCCGGTAGACCCTGCATTTCTGGATAATCCTCCAGCGACCGTCAATGAGCACGTGGTCAATCTCTTTTGCCACACCACCAGCGTTGGAATACTAAATCGAGTGATGAGCCTCTGGGCGCTGAAACCATGAAGCAGCCACCCCAAGTCCATGACTTCATGCAAAGTCAAGAAACTGAGTGTTATTCTGGTTCACAGTTCCAGAACCATGGGGACCAACACATGTTTCATAACCATCCCTATCAGTTCCAGTCGATGCATTGAAATCCCCCAAGACTAGAAGGGTATCTCGCCTGGGGCACTGATCAACCACAGACTCGAGCGTGGCGTAGAATGTGTCCTTCACGGTGAGATCACTCGCCTCAGTCGGAGCATATCCACAGATCAGGGAAATGACACCCAAGGAGTGACGAATCCTTCGTCTCATAATACGCTCGTTGACCGGTGTTACCTCAATTATCATTGGAATCAGCTTATTGGACACAGCTACAGCAACACCTTGGGCATGGTAACCATCAGAGCGACCAGACCAACAGTAGGTGTCAACACCCGCCATGATCACGCCACTATCCGGTCTCCGAACCTCAGAGAGTGCTGCAAGCCTGGTGTTGGCTTAGTGGTTAGGGTGGCGGCTTGGGATCCTGGGGTTCTGAGTTCAAGCCCCGTTGGCCGCTGAATTAAAATACATCAGGAGGTTGACTCAGCCTGTCATCCTTCCGAGGTCGCAAAATGAGCACCAGTGTACTGTTAAGGGGGACACTGGATCAGCGGCATAGCCGCATCCCAACCAATGATACAACAAGAGAGGGGGGGAGAGAGAGAGAGAGAGAGAGAGAGAGAGAGAGAGAGAGAGAGAGAGAGAGAGAGAGAGAGAGAAGAGAGAGAGAGAGAGAGAGAGAGAGATATGCATGGTAAAAACGAACAAACAAACAAAAAAAGTCGTTGGTACCACTCGGCCGGGTTCAAATTGTTGACCATCCAGACTCAGAGCAGATGCTCTTCCCATGACATCACCAGATCGATTGCATTGGACAGCCTGTGTTGGCTTTCAAACATATGGCAATTTCAGCTCACCAAAAGAAAGTGGAATCGATCCACGTCTGCATTTCTTTCCCCATGCAGTCTGAGATTGGGGCTGTCAGACACTCGGTGAACACCGTTTATTAGAATGGTTTCACAAAGTTTAAATTCAGCTTTTTCTGACTGTAATTCTGTGAAAAAGCTTTCTTTCATCTTTAAGATTTTACCTCACATCAGATTGTGCATCAAATAATGACAGCCTTTTATTATTTGTTGACACATTCTGTGACTGCTGCATGTTGGTCTGTCTGCTGACACATGTTGCCAATTGTGTTTACTCGATTCCATGCTGCCAATGACCAAGGAAACAACCATTAGCTTTGGCCACTCCTGGAAGTGTGGGAGAAGCTATTGTAACAGTCTGTGTTAGTGATTGCGTGAGTCTGCACACAGATCTACTTCAATATTGACGGTTCATTCTGGGATGCATTTTAACCTACAGGTAGTGGACAAAAAAAAATGGAAACACCTGAGTAAATGAGGGACACGGAGCAACATCTTCCTCATAGGTGTGGCCCATGTGTTAATGAGGCAAATCACATCCCAGCGTGCTTCGGGTCATGTATAAAAATGCCGCACAGGCATGGTTGCCAAAATTATGGCGAGCATGGCTGCAAGAGGAACCCCCCCCAATGCCCCCATCCAAAGAGCTCGTGTGGTCGCACAATGGTTTGATGAGCATGACATTGATGTCATCCATATGTCATGGCCTTCTCAGTCACTAGATCTAAACCCAATCGAGCATTTATGGTATATTCTGGAATGACACCTGAGACAGTGTTTTCCAACTCCATCAAACAGGTGCGAGTTGATTGACTTTCTCGTGGAAGAATGGTGCCGCATCCCTCCTGCAGAATTCCAGATGCTGGACTCTATGCCACAGCGCATACAAGCCGTACTGGCCGCATGTGGTGGCGCAACGTCCGATAAGTGACTTTACATTGGTGTTTCCATTTTTTGTCCATAACCTGTATATACCTAAGAGAGGCTCTGCATTTTCACATGCACAGACAGCCCTGCTTGCTTTAGAATGGATCCTATGGGTTTTGATTCCAGCAAAGTTGCTCACAGCATGACAGTTAAATCCCATTCAGCCAAATGAATAGATTGTGTCAACCATTTGGCCCAATGAATAGTCATCTTAAATGAATGGTGAAGAAGTGTGGTTTTTTTTTCAATATAATGTGTATAAAAATGCAACTTGGTATGGTAAATACTGTACTATGCATTAAAATATTGAGAAAACACCAACTTACTTGTTTATAATGATGAATATTTGTTGAAAAATGCATGAGAAAGTGAATATAAAATTTCTGGCAAGGAGCTACATTATCTTCAAAACAGCAGAAACCATGGCCCAACCTCAAAGTTACGGTGAAAAGAAACAGTACATAATTCAAACAAAGTAAAGGGTTTCATGTGACAATTGTTAAATGCGAAAACGACATATTATGATCAACGATAATATCGATTACGTACTGACCTTGACGACACAAATGACAGAGGTTGGTGACGTGGTTGATGACAAGCGAATGAAGAAGAAACATCGTCGACGTACACAAAAAACTGGACTCAAAGCTGAGATCTCACCACGCAGTGCAATGCGAGCTTTGTGAAACGGGGAGCTGCAAGGAGCAAACAAAGCTGCAATAAAGTTGCGGACCTTTAAATCAGACAATGGAATTTCATTTTAAAACTACAAATCGATTTCAAAACAAACTTTAAAAGGAAATGTTCACTCTTTAATATAATAGCCATTCCTTTCATGCCGCGAGGCACATTGGGATGCCGAGGCAGTTTAATTTGGCAAAGGAGTACAGTCCTGGATGGGTCATCACTCCGACGCAGGATTCTCAAATGGATTATTACACCAATAAGCTGACTGGTACTCATTTTGCCGACCTCCGAAGGATGACAGGCTGAATCAACCCACCTCGTGTTATTTCAATGGAACGACAGGAGCTCAAACTCAAGACCCGAATATCTGAAGCCAGCTACCTTAACCGTTAAGCCAATACCAGGCTTACTCTTCAATATAGTCGGACATTAAATACCATCCATGGTGTTATTTCGTCGCTTTTTATTACATTTCATCCTTTTCCTGGTCTCTTTTTAACTTAGCTGGTGACAACATTCACAGGAGTACAATGGCGATGAAAATGCATTTTCAGGCGACGTTGTTTTTTCTCAAGTATTAAATAAAGAAACATAGGAATATACAGGGTGTATCGATAAAAGGTTAACCGCTTCAAATGACCTTTGTACTTTTAGTCATAACCTAAATTATTTTTTGTTTTGCAGGAGTGATAAGTGATCTTTGGAGAAGTCATTCAAGCATAACCAAAGTATTCTACGGGGAAAAGATGACGTTTTCTACGGAGCAAAGAGTAAACATTGTCAAGTGGTATTTTGACACCAAAGCAAGTGCTTCCATTCAGACTAGGTTCTGTACTGATTATGGAGTGCATCCCAGAAACAAGCCAAAGCAAGTCAGCCATTTGGAAACTTGTGAAAAAGTTCAAAAGTGAAGGGACGATTCGCAACATTAACAAGGGAAGGTCCGGTCGCCCAAGAAGTGTACGGTGTGAAGGAAACATGGAACGAGTTTGTGAGTCAGTCATGCAAAGTCCGAAGGAATCGCATCGACAAAGATCGGCTGAACTGGGTCTCACTCCCAGCAGTATCAGAAGAATAATGAAACACAAGATTTACACGTCTTTCCTGATGTAGATAGTTACACAACGTCAGTACAATTTAAAACATTTATTGAACAAACAGATTTAAATGTGCGCGCACAGGAGATTCTGGACAGACACACTCACTCCAGATCTCTCAATATAATTGGAGAATCTTAGTCTTTATATAGTTTTCAGTAAGACACAGTTTTTATCATTTTCTGGCACCGACGCCAGTTCACCCGGTCTTGACAATTTCCGGGTGAACCTTATCTTCAGTCTTCTTTGACAGCTCCTGCTTAAATGGCTGGAACACATCTTCAAATCCAGACAAATTAATCGCACAGAATGCTAGAATGACGTCAAACGTCAACCCTAATGGCCATTAAAACAAGAGTCCATCTTATGTAGGTTAAAAGTCAGTGTGCTTCTCCAAAAACTGGGAAGATATATTATCTTGAAGCGACTAGAGCTTAGTGGACAAATCTGGACATTTTCTTAAATCCACATTCCAACTTGTTTGTGTCTTTTATAAAAAATTCTCAAGAGAGTTTTACGTGACATGAAATTCTTCTTTATATTCAACTTACTGGCAAAATTCAACCTGTTTACATGTTTAATATACAGGTGATCTTTCCATACAGAGGAGAAATATAATTACGTTAATTCCAAATGGATACATACTTAAAAATTCGTATCATATTTGAGTGCATTTATTTCAGGATTAATATATTTTATTTTAATATCAAGTTTTAATCATCATCAATTTACTTATTTTATCACCCCCAAACCCATCATGATAAAATGTATCGACACTTACCACAACACAACAGCCCATAAATTGACCGATGCCGATAAAGCAGCACGAGTCGCTGTGTGTGAGATGCTGCAGCAGAAGATGGAGGCAAACTCAAACTGGATTCACAATGTGTGGTTTAGTGATGACGCACACTTTCACATCAATGGTGCTGTCAATCCACACAACAACATTTTCTGGGAAAGTCAACATCCAGATGAGGTTGAAGAGAAGTCGCTTAAGGGTCGGAAAGTCACTGCTTTTGTGGCTGTCAGCTCCAGAGGTGTGTTTGGGCCGTATTGGTTTGAAGACAAAACTGGAACAACGGTTTGCATCAATCAAGAACGATACCGGTTGATTGTCAATGCATTTTATGAAGACTTGAAGCAATCGATGAGCACTGCAGCCCTCCAGCGACCGTGCTTCATGCAAGACGGTGCTACCTTGCATACAGCCAACGAAACAATTGCCTTTCTGTGTCAAAAATTCGGACGAGTTCACAGTTTGCATATGGAAAATGAATTGTCTCCACACAGCCCCGACCTCAATCCGCTGGATTTTTTTCCTCTGGGGAGCTTGTAAGGCCAAAATCTACAAGGAACACCCCATTTCTGAACCTGATCTGAAGGCAGCAGTTGAGGCTTATGTGCAGATAGTAACCATTAAAACTTGCAGAAACATCACCGAAAACATCGCAATTCGTATGAATGCATGTTGTGTGCGTGGGGGTGCTCACATCGATCACCTCAACTATAAGGACATCAACGCATAAAGAGTTTCATTTCTCCATGATTTCGTTCTCATTTCCCGAGTTAATTTTTTGTTTTATTACTCAATGTTTTGGTTAATAAAGTTTTGAAGTGGTTAACCATTTATTGACACACCCTGTATATATTTATATAACTCTTTTTGGTCACAAGAAAAGTAAGTGACCACTATATTCGTATTGTGTGTGTGTCTGTCTGTCTGTCTGTCTGTCCCGAGCATAGCTCCGTGGGTTTTGATCCGATCCTGATAAGATTTTGGTGGGAGGTTATATATCATGATCTAGTTGTGTTTTCCTGAGAATGGGCGTGGTGCGCCCATTAGGGTGGAGCCACGCCAAAACGTGTGTTTTTAGGGGGTAGCCGATTTCAATTTGCATCTTCTCCGAGGGGGTTTGTGAATCTGGCAGGGGTTTCGGTATTTGGTTAGCCCAATGGCACCTGCATAGCCCCACGGAGCTCGATTTTTCATTTTCGTCCCAAGGTCAAGGTCACAAGGTCACGAACTTAGAAAATTACGAATTTTGACATAAAAATCATACGACCGCCAAAACTTTGACAGCATAGGATGACAATATTTTTTATGCATAATCTTAGGTCATTCCCCACCTAAAATCTTGAACCATTTTGCTCCATCTCGAACACCTTGCCCGTGCGCCCCTTCAAGTTTGTTTTTACGCTGATTTCATCAAAGTATGGATAATCCGAGGAGTGCGAAATGCCATATAGCCTATATGACGTTATTGTTCCTGGAATGTTCCAGAAGAAGTTTTGCACCAAAGGTCATAATCCTTGACCTTTGACCTTTAAAGTTCACAAAGGTCAAATTTTCAAAGTTGTGGGAATCGAACCGGGTTTTCGACCTTCTTCGACGAACTAACTCCAATAAGCTATAGCAGTATCCTGTTTCCTTATTTTAATGTCCACAACATTGTTTTGTGACCTTTAAAGTTATGCAAAGGTCAAATTTTAAAGTTGGGAATCGAACGGTTTTCGACCTTCTTCGACGACTAATCAATGCTATAGCAGATTTTCTTATTTTAATGTCCACAACATTGTTTTGACTTTAAAGTTATGCAAAGTCAATTTTAAAGTTTTGAACGAAACGGGTTTTCATCATTTTGCAGCAATAACCTGTCACCGTACCACATCATGTTGATCATTTTTATAACTTGGTCAAAAATTATCTCATTGTCTCATCCTTGACTTCTGAAACAATCTACATCGTCAAATACCGCTCGTGAACCATTGTCGTCTTCAGACTTGTCCAACTAATAATTAAACAATACTCTGAAAACTTTGTACATAAAAATTGAATCTGTGATTAACGGTGGATTCCAATATATTCAAAACGTTTTGGTTTTTGAGGAATTTTAATTTGTGAAGTGAAGTGTTTCGATGCTTTCCCTGGGCACGATCTCTCCCCCTCACCCACTCAAGTCAAGGCAGAAGTAAGTCACTCCACACTCTCTTCCACACTTCACCCCAACCTCCTTCTTCTCCCCTGTGCACGATCCTCTCCCCTACCCCTCTCAAGTTAATCCAGTCAAGGCAGAAGTAAGTCTCTCCACACCCTCTCCCACCCCTCACCCTCAACCTCTACCTCTCCCTGTGAAAGATCCTCTCCCCCCCCCCCCCACACCCCTCTACACTGTGCGTGATGAGGAGGGAGAGGCGAGAGGGAAGAGAGAGCGGTGGGTCAGAAGTGCATGGAAATGTATTCACCTATTATGTGAAGGAAATAAATTGTGTGGATTACATAATTTCTGGATCTGACAAATTCCAGGTCCAATTTTGTAAAACTCTACGTGCAGGATCTAACTCAAGATGTCCAAATGTCAGACATGTCCATGGGCATGGGTGTCCCTCTTGTGTGTGTGTGTGTGTGTGTGTATATATATATATATATATAATATTTTTATATATATAATATTATATATTAATATATATATATATATATATATAATAATATATAAAAAACAAAGAGCAACAATCTCACCTGTGAATGGAGGAAATAACCAATTAGCTCTCACCGAATCAATTAAACCAGGTGGCTGGGATTTTAGAAATAAATTGACTCCTCCCATGCTCTTCGAACCGAAGAAGCTGCATAAAGCAATCATGAAAGGCTCCCAAGTAAGCCCTTTGTTGTTTCAAACCCTTAAAGAGTTCCTAAACAGCTGTAAAAACATTCACAAATCGTACATACATGAGAATCCCAATGCTGCACACACCCTCAGCTGCCGGACTGGTTTCAACGCTTGTTGGTGAATCATCAGCGATAGTGCAGAAAGACACAGGCACACCACTGAGGCTCCAAGCATGTACCACTTGTAAATATCAAGAGCAATCAACATGTAAATGAAAAAACAAATAGTGTGTGTGTGCGTTGTGCGTGCGTGCGTGTGCGTGGTGCGTGGTGCTGTGGTACCACATGCAAACGTCAAAAGCAGTCAATACATAAAAAAACAAAGACCCACCCAAATCTCTCACCAATGAATTGAGCGAATAACCAATTAGCTCTCACCTAATCAATTAACCAGTGGCTGGATTATTAAACCCAGGTGGCAATTATAGATGTCGACATGATATATAAATCAATTAAAGTTGCCTTCCCTTCCCGCTGCCTTCCCTTCCTCTCAGCTCCACTCAGGCGAACCTCCTCCCAAACACCTTCCACCATGATACAACTCTTGGAGGTCAAGGAGAGGAAGGGGTGTCAAAGAATGTGCAAATTGGACAAATGAACACTTTTTAGCAGTCGGAACTGCTGCTCGGATCAATTCCGCAGTTTAAAATTTGAAATTCAGCTCAGTTTAAGAGATTTTGGAGCTTCATCATATTTTTGTTGTAAAACGTGTGTGGGAAATTAATTAAATAACAGCATGAAACTGGTGTGGCTTTTTCGACGATTGAAGGAAAACACCCTTCCTTTCTTTCCCTCCCTCCCCTCAAGCTTACCTCCTCCCAAAGCACGCCCCCACCCCCCCCCACTCCCAACAGCCACCATGGATTTCTCCAGGTGGCGTTTCGTATGACCCATTTGAACATGTTGTTTTAAAGTACCCAATTTGTTCAATCCTGTACTGATGCTGGTAGATGGGACCATTCCCACCCCTGCTTCCCCTCAAATCCCACTATCAAATGCAAATTGAACCCCCTCAAGCCCACTACCAAACCCGAGTTGAAACCCCTCCACCCTTAAGTCCCCCTCCAAACACAAATCCAAAACACCGATTCCCCCACCTCTCTCCCATCCCCTTCAGGAGTGTATAGCAACGTGTGGTGACGCGTCACTCTCCCCTCTCCTTCATTATTCCCCCATTCCTCATCCCTCCTCGTCTCCACCCCACCCCTTCCTAGTTCTCCCTCCTCACCCCCTAAATGTGTCTGTGTCTGCTGTGTGTCTCTCTCTCTCTATGTGTGAGAGAGAGAGAGAGAGAGAGAGAGAGACACACACACCCTCCCTCTTTTCTTTCTCCCCTCTTCATATTCCCATCAAGCAACGGAAGATTTATTCGCTTGTGTATAATAAAACAGAGTCCACTTACATGCCATTATTGTTTAAAAAAGAACGATGACTAAAATCCATGTTTCCCATGGCCACTCATGACCCATTCTATTCTGACATATTTATTTTTCCCCTTCTCTCCTTTATTTTTGTCATCAATCTAATTATATGAAGAAAAAAAAAATCATACACCTCACCTCTGAAAAATTAATTCTTCCTTGTCTGCTTGTCCTGCATACCTTTGTCATCAATCTACAATTGTGACCCTTGTCTATTTCTTTCTTGTGCGCACACTTTCCTCTGACTAACTTTTGGGACATCCTAAATCGTCAGCTCTTCGAGCATTAAAATTTGTCTTAAATTAATTATATTCATTTAATTAATCCTTCTTCCTCCATTTTACAGAATAATATTTGATAGGTCACATTATCCTAAATTGCACTGAGAAATGTACGTACAGTACATTTAAACGTGAGATTGATCTCCCCATTTAACATATCAACAGGGTCAGTATGACAGGAAAAGGGGTCTGAAGGACAACCACTACAAAAAAAAGCACTTTGGAATATCATGTGTACTTGGCCTGCCGGGATAGCCTTAGAGCTGTCTCGCCGAGGTTGGAATCTCGACCCATCGACGAACCGTGACTCAGGTGATTTGCATGCACGGCAAGGCATCAGTGTACGTCATCCTTTAAACTAAACGAACAATCCGCCACGAGTCATTGGTGGACATGAAAGATCCCACGGTGTCTTTCATGAAAAAGAAGCGAGCTGTCACCGGCAGCCTGGAGGAAAGTACAAAGTCCTGTTTGAAATTCAGGTCGCAAGCGGTTTGGTCTTCTTAGACACTTGACACCAGAATCATTACTTCTGAACAAACAAACTCACCAGGTAGTTGGCATACCCAACACGAACAGCCATGTTCGACCACGAAAAGCAATCAATTATAGATGTCGACATGATTTCAAGCAGTACAGCTATCTCCCTGTCCTCTTTAACAAGCAGAGTACTTATTGGCACAGTCTGATTACAGACCGATTAAATTTCAATGGTAATCAGACACACTCAAGACAGTTTAAAGGTTAGTGTGCTACCAACTTTGCGATAATGTCATCTTAAATTATGCGTCATATGAAGCAGATGACGTTTTTATTACATCAGCGCATAACTTGTAAAAGCGAAATGAAATCCAAAATTAAAGTGGGGGCATTAATTACCTCCGCCACCGAAGGTGAAGGAGGTGATGTTTTCACCACTCTCTGTCTGTTTGTTTGTCTGTGTACAGGATATCTCAAAAAGTTGTGGACGGATCCAGATGAAATCTTGTGGACAGGTTGGGTGTGTGACAAGGACGAACTGATTAGATTTTGGTGAAGGTCCGGATCCGGATCTGACGACGAGAATATTTAAAGTGATTCTTCACCATTGAGAGATTGGGCGAAAAATGATATATAGCATGATATCTCAAAAGGTTGTGGACAGATTCGGACGAAACTTGGTGTAGACATTGGGTGTGTGACAACGAAGAAGCAGTTCAATTTTGGTGAAGATCCAAATCTGGATCTGGAGACGAGGGTTATTTAATTTTTAATGTGATTCTTCACCATTGAGAGACAGGGCCAAAAACGATATAGTACTGTATAGCATGATTATATACCTCCGCCACCAAAGGTGAAGGAGGTTATGTTTTCACCCCTTTCTGTCTGTTTCTTTGTGCACAGGATATCTCAAAAAGTTGCAGACGGATCCGGATGAATTTTTGTGGACAGGTTTGTGTTACAAGGACGAACTGATTAGATTTTGGTGAAATCCGGATCCAGATCCGACTACTAGAATTTTTGAAGTGATTCTTCACCATTGAGAGATACGGCCAAAAACGACATAGTGTTGCGGGGCCGGGTATCGGTGTCGAGCACGACCGGAGAAGGGAGCCAGTAGAGTCGGCTCCACCGAACACCGGAATTTAGGTCGTGACCCTCGGAAAAGTCCGAAAGGCACGGGTCCCTTACTGGACCATGAATCACCAATAATAATTGAACCGCGTGGGGAAGGGTCAATTGCCAAACTTCAACATACCTAATTACCCACCGTGGCAAAGCTACCGGGGAATTCACACCCTCGACGGACCTCGAGCGGACGAGCGCTACCGTGCCCGAACCGTGTGTAACCCGAGCGGAGATTACCAAGGCCCGTCGGTCCAAATGAACAATTTACTGCCTCGCTATTTCTCAACACACACCGTGCTAAGCCAATGAAAGAAACACAGAAACGAGCTGGAACATTTAACAAAAGGGTTATTTATTTATAATGGGGCAGGGGAGCACGCAAGAAGGCAGAGTTCACCGAATAAAAGGAATGCCATTTACACACACTTGGCACTTAAACGTTTCTACTTCAAAGACGGGCAAACACACAAAAACACACCCCCAAAAATAAATGGTGGCCGCAGCCTTATTGATACCCCCAGCTCGGAGGGAAGGTGAGCTGGAGGTAAGAGACTGGCTTGGACCTTCCCGTTCGTGCGGTTCTCGACGATCTGGCCCGGCGGGACTCGAACCCGCAACACGATGCCGCTCCAAGCACAAGGTACGGAGGTAGCGTCGGGCGGCAAAACAGGCGACGAGTGCAGGCAGGCAAGCGATTCTCCTCCGGCTCGCAGGCAGGTGATTCACGGCGGGAAGACTGTCTCAGCGGGTCGCCCCCACACAATTATGCCTCTTTTCCTTGACAGGTGGGAGGGATTCGTTGCGTGTCATACCTCTCCTCATTGAACAGGCGTGTCGGGCGATCCCCCGGCCGTCCGAGATTGGTCGAGGGGGATGCTCATGTCTCCACCCCTCGACCAGGAAGTTGAGCAGCAATATGTTGTGTTGGCTCCCCATTGGCCGAGAGGCGGCAGACGTGCTCGCACCCCTCCGATTGGCTGAGAGGGGCGCTACGCCCATATTTGGAGTGAAATCCAAGACGCCAACGTCCAAAGAAACCCCGCCTGGCACATTGGACTCCGCCCACGGCTGTGCTTGACACACATGCGCATGGGAAAGGCCGATGGTGAAGAAGCGAAGATGGACGTTGTTGTTGTTGAAGTTTAAAATGTAAAAATCCTAACCTCTAAAATAACTCACAGCGCACGTACAATTAATCACCCATTAAACATAGGACGGGACCCTAACTAGAAACACATACTTACCGTTATAGCTGATCTATAGGACCTGGCTGTTGTGTGCAGTAAGCTTCCAAATTCGCAACCATAGTACTGTATAGCATGATATTTCAAAAATGTATTGGGACTGATATGTTCTCATGGATCAGGCATTACGTGGCGGAGGTATGCACTCCACCGAGTACCCTTCTAGTTTCAAATGCAACATACGCAGACAGATGATTACCCTTACAGCAATGCTTCGAGAGAATCTACACGTGTGATGAACATAAAAACGGAGATACATTTTCTATGTCTCTTATTTTTATTTATTTATATATTTTGCGAAAATTACTCCCCCCACCAACCCTTTAAGAGCAATAGACAATCAAAATGAAAGTCATGCCCTCGTTTGCAGATGAGATTCACACAAATCATGTTTCTCATCAATGATGACAGTTGTGGAAAATTGTAAAACAATCCAAACTCGACTTTAGCCCTTGAAGAGCATTTTTTGGAATTTGTGGATCAAATAACAGCAAATGGCCTGCAATAAGCATAAACTGTCTGTTATATTTTGCAGCATTTGAGGCTTGGCAAACCTACATCCTGGGCCTCTGGCTTTCCCAGCTGGCATACAAACCAAGAGAGCCATTCAACATTTCAATGTTGCAGTGATTCTCCAGGTGCCAACTTGCCACATAGATTCATTACATGCCCAGGATCCTGCTCACCTGTCCCAAATGAAGCTTTCTCAACTATGCTGCAGAAACATAGATTAAATCAACTACAACAGCACTCAGCAGAGCACATACTGTACCCTCCGCCAGGCTGAACAATTTAAGTTTTGTATCCCACTGATAGACCGGACGTGGATCTTCACAAATCGAATCAATTCATCCTTATCACGTACCCAAGCTGTCCGCAAAGTGTATTCCGAATCCATCCACAACGTCTTGAGATATCGTTCTAGACATAGTTTTTGGCCCTATCTCTCAATGTTGAAGAATCACTTTAAAACATTCGAGTATTCGGATCCAGATCATCACCAAAATAAAATCAATTCGTCCTTGTCCTATACCCAACCTGTCCACCAAGTTTCCTGTGAATCCGTCCATGACTTTTTGAGATATCTTACTCACAGACAAACACACAGACAGGGGTGAAAACATAACCTCCATCCACCTTCGGTGACACAGGTAGAAATCAACAGTATGGTGATTAAGGTATGCTAATCTATATAGGAAGCAAGAAGCTGACATTTCATTAACCCTTCATAGAAGAGGGAGAGAGAGAGTAACAGAGAGAGAGAGAGTAACAGAGAGAGAGAGAGAGTAAGAGAGTAAGAGAGTAAGAGAGTAAGAGAGTAAGAGAGTAAGAGAGTAAGAGAGTAAGAGAGTAAGGAGTAGAGAGTAAGAGAGTAAGAGAGTAAGAGAGTAAGAGAGTAAGAGAGTAAGAGAGTAGAGAGAAAGAGAGAAAGAGAGAAAGAGAGAGAGAGTAAGAGAGAGAGAAGAAGAGTAAGAGGAGTAAGAGAGTAAGAGAGAGAGAGTAAGAGAGTGAGAAGAGAGAGATAAGAGAGAGAAGAGAGAGAGAGAGAGAGAGAGAGTAAGAGAGAGAGAGAGTGAGAGAGTGAGAGAGTAAGAGAGAGAGAGAGAGAGTAAGAGAAGAGATAAGAGAGAGAGGAGAGTAAGAGAGGAGAGAGAGTAAGAGAGAGAGGAGTAAGAGAGAGAGAGAGAGTAAGTAAGAGAGAGAGAGAGAGAAGAGTAAGTAAGAGAGAGAGAGAGAGAGAGTAAGGAGAGAGATAGAGAGAGAGAGAGTAGAGAGAGATAGAGAGAAGTAAGAAGAGAGAGAGAGAGAGGTAAGTAAGAGAGAGAGAAAAAGAGAGTAAGAGAGAGATAGGAGAGAGAGAGTAAGAGGAGAGAGTAAGAGAGAGAGAGAGAGAGTAGAGAGAGAAGAGAGAGAAGGAGAGAGAGAGAGAGAGAGAGTAAGAAGTGAGAGAGAGAGAAGAGAAAGAGAGAGAGAAGAGAGTAAGAAGAGAGAGAGAGGAGTAAGAAGAGGAGAGAGAGAGAGAGAGTAAGAGAGAGAGAGGAGAGTAAAGGAGAGAGGAGAGAGTAAGAAGAGAGAAGAGAGAGAGAGTAAGAGAGTGAGAGAGAGAGAGTAAGGAGAGAGAGAGAGTAAGAGAGAGAGAGTAAGAGAGAGAGAGAGAGAGAGAGTAAGAGAGAGAGAGAGAGAGAGAGAGTAAGAGAGAGTAAGAGAGAGAGAGAGAGTGAGAGGAGAGAAGAGAGAGGAGTAAGAAGAGAGAGAGAAAGAGAGAGAGAGAGAGAGAAGTAGAGAGAGAGAGAGAGAGAGAGTGAGAGAGAGAGAGAGTAAGAGTGAGAGAGAAGAAAGAAAAAAGAGAGAGAGAGAAAGAAAGAGAGAGAGAGAGAAAGAAAAGAGAGAGAGAGAGAGAAAGAAAAAGAGAGAAGAGAAGAGAAAGAAAAAGAGAGAGAGAGAAAAGAAAAAGAGAGACGAGAGAGAGAGAAAGAAAAGAGGAGAGAGAGAGAGAGAAGAAAAGAGAGAGAGAAGAAAAAGAGAGAGAGAGAAAGAAAGAAAAAGAGAGAGAGAAAGAAAGAAAAAGAGAGAGAGAAAGAAAGAAAAGAGAGAGAGGAAAGAAAAGAGAGAGAGGAGACAGAAATAAAAAGAGAGAGAGAGAGAGACAGAAAGAAAAGAGAGAGAGAAAGAAAAAGAGAGAGACAGAAGAAAGAGAGAGAGAGGAGAGAGAGAGAGAGAGAGGAGAGAGAGAGAGAGAGATGAGAGAGAGGAGAGAGAGACAAAAAAGAGAGACACTGGATAGGGGTGAAGGTTTATATAGGGGAGGATTGAGAGAGGTACCCACACCCAGCCAACTAGCATGATGACAATTGTAGTCATAGTGGGGCAACTTAGCATAACAATTGTGCATTTTGTGAGGAAAGCACCAAATTTGGCACACTAGTAGCCTAACATATTATGAACAGATTTGGATATTGGGCCATCTCAAAATTTTTGATGGCAGTGGAAAATGGCTGCCACAGCCATCAGCGGCTTAATTTGAGATGGCCCAATCTCCAAATCTGTTCATAATATGATAGGCTACTAGTGTGCCAAATTTGGTGCTTTCCTCACAAAATGCACAATTGTTATGCTATATTTAGCTAAGTTGCCCCACTATCACGACATATGAGAAAGAGAGAGTTGGCATGAGAGAATAGAAGTTGGTCCATGTTTTCGGAGAGCGAGATGCAAATGGAATCATCACATACTCAAAATCATCGAGTTCTTGACATATGCTCGTTGACATCGGTACTCAAAATCTTGACATCACACAAAGTCAATAAACCGTTCAAGATCCTCGCCTAATTATTCATTCTGTCTTGCAAATATATTGACTTGGGTTTAAAAAAATAAGAAACAATCATCTCAGAGCAAATGACATTGATTCCAAGCTGGCATAATAGGTGGTATACCATCAGTGGACTGAACACATTGGAAATCAATCTCCTTCAGGAACATTAAAGCACACACAAATTACCCGCTAAGTATGTACAAAGTGTTTTAGAGCGTCAACAATTTCAACCACACGAAACAGCCAAACCCAGGCAAAAATAGCATTCCTTTCCTGTAGTTATTTTCTGCATTCTAATGTAATAGGATCTGTCCCAACTGTAGTATGTGAGAGTAATACTATCATGTACTATAGTTCTAAGTGTAGCATTTTTGCCTGGGAAAGGCAAGTATGCCACCACCCATGTGGTCCAAGTCAGTGCGGTATATCATTTAATGCCAAATAAGTTGGCTTGTGACTTGGGGTGGTTTGAGAAAGGATTACTCAGACTGCCATTGCTCTCAAATGCAATGTTCATGAGTGTCATTTCTCAGGCCATGATAATGTAGTCAGATTGGATAGTTCATGGAGACACCACACTTATGTTGTACAAGCGTTATAACCACTCAAGAGTATTAACTTGTCACCCTTGTCAGAAGAAACAGCTCAGCAACATCACGATCTCTGCAGAAAGACTTGCAAAGGGCAATCAACCCTAGAATTTCAACCCAGACGGTTCACAACAGACTTCTTGCCAGTGTTATGACTTCCAAAAGACCACTGCTCTGCATCCCTCTAATTCAGTGTATTCCGACAACAGACATGATTGTGCGGGATGGGGTCTGGCACCGCGTCGGCAGGATCGTATGGGAGGTTGGGAAGAGGGGAGGGCATGCATAGGCAGTCATTGCGGATGGGGTGGGGGAGGGGAAATTTGGGGACATGTCAGCAGGATCGTTCAGGTAGGGGTGGTGTCACTGCATCGGCAGGATCATTGGTGGTGATGGGGGAGGCGGTGCTACATCTACAGGATAGTGGGGGAGGGTGGGCGTGCAATGTATGCAGTATCGCACGAGTGGTGGTGGAGGTGGGGGGGGGGTTAAGTCGAACACATGCAGGGCCTATGAAAGAACGTACACAAAATAAAAGGTCTACACCTCCTTTCAAAATTTTCACCTTTTGTTGCCTTATGGCCTGGAATTAAATTTCATAAAATCTGACTTTTTCCACTTTTATAAATACACATAACCCAAAACTTCCAAGTGAAAAACAAATTCTACAAATTTCAGAAAATTAATGAAAAATACAAAACTAGAATATCTTGGTTGGATAAGTGTCCACCCCCCCCCCCCCCCCAAGTAAATACTTGGTGGAAGCACCTTTGACGCAATTACAGCTGTGAGTCTGTTGGATCGATCTCACCAACTTTGCACACCTTGATTGGGCAATATTTGCCCATTCTTCTGAACAAAACTGTTCAAGCTCAGTCAAGTTGCGTGGGGAGCATTTGTGGACAGCAATCTTCAAGTCATGCCACAGATTTGTGATTGGATTTAGGTCGGGGCTCTGACTGGCCCACTCAAGGACATTTATCTTTTGTTCCTTAGCCACTCCAGTGTAGCTTTGCCTGTGTGCTTCGGGATGCCGCCATGCTGAAAAGTGAACTTCCGTCCCAATTTCAGCTTTCTTGCAGAGGGCAGCAGGTTTTCCTCGAGGATTTTTCTGTATTTTGCTCCAATCATTTTCCCTTCTGTCCTGACAAGTGCCCCAGTCCCTGCTGATGAGGAACATCCCCATACCATGATGCTGCCACCACCATGCACAGTGGGGATGGTGTTCTTTTGGTGATGTGCTGTGTTGGGTTTGCGCCAAAACATAACGTTTTGAATTTAGGCCAAAAAGTTCCATCTTGGTTTCATCAGATCACAAAACTTTTTGCCACATGGGTTCAGAATCTCCGGAATGGTTTTTTGTATCACCTCAAACGGGACTCAAGGTGGGCTTTTTGATGAATGGCTTTCTTCTTGCCACCCGACTGCACAGGGCAGACTTGTGGAGTGCTTGGGATATTGTTAGCACAGTGCTTGGACACAGTGACCAGTCTTTGCCATAAAGGCACGTCGCTCTTTCAAAGTTGCCATTGGCCTCTTGGTGGCCTCTCTGATCAGTCTCCTACTTGCTTGGTCATCCAATTTGGAGGGAAGGCCTGATCTTGGCAGGGTGTTAGTGATACCATACGCCTTCCACCTGTTAATGATTGCCTTGACTGTGCTCCAAGGGATATTCAAGGCCTGTGAAATATCTTTATTGCCATCCCCTGATCTGTGTCTTTCCACAACTTTAGCCCGGAGGTCTTTTGAAAGCTCCTTGGTTCTCATGGTTGAGTCTTTGCTGTAAAATGCACTCTCCAGCAGAGGAACAGCTGATTTTATTCTGAAATAATCATAATCACTACAATTTAACACAGGTGGAGGCCAATTTACTTGTGTGATTTTGAAGGTGATTGGTTCCACCTGAGGTCATTTACAATTAATATTATAAGGGGGGTGGACACTTATCCAACCAAGATATTCCAGTTTTGTATTTTTAATTCATTTTGTGAAATTTGTTTTTCACTTGGAAATTGTGGGTTATGATGTGTAAATGAAGGTGGAAAAAGTCTGATTTAATACAATTTAATTCCAGGCTATAAGGCAACAAAAAGTGAAAATTTTGAAAGGCAATGTACTGTATATTGAAAGCATATTGAAGAGACTTTTCTTTGCAGTCAACGGCAATGCTTGCTGTCCAATTTGTGTTTCCATACAGTGATCACAGTCAATACAATACAAGTTGTAATGAGGCTTTCGTCTCGCTATAAACCGAAAAAGAGAAAGACAAGAAGGGTCGGGAAGAAGGATAAGGACAAGGAGATTAAATCCCAGGAAGCCTGTTTTAATGAAAGAACATTTTAATACAAGAGATGTCTTTCATTGTAATTTTGATTTAATAATGGCAATTATACAAGATCATCATCTGGTATTGAAAGAAGAAAATGGGGGGAAAGGAGAATCGTAACAAGCTGAGAAAGCAAAGTAGTATAGAAATCATAAAGTGCTAATAACTTTCCGCTTTCTTCTTCATTGTGTATTCAATTAATTACTCTCCTTCCAGCAAATTCCATTTGTCACTCGAAATAATGCATCTCTGCAAAGCTGTTCAATTAATTAGAACACTTTTTTTATTTTTTTGTGGCAGAAAGTAAGAATGGCACTTTAATCAAAATAATTGCTTTTAATCAAGGCCAGCATAGCCTAGAGCTGTGTTTTCAAACACGTTTGCCACTCGCCACATGTTCTTGAATCTTCTTCTCAATTCCAGAAAGAGGAGCCTTTAAAACAGGCATCTTTGAGTTTGTGATGAAATGTTCATTATTATTTGTTCCAAGTAAATTGATTATTATCTTTCTAACCAAGTAAATCATTATTAGTTTTCCAACACCACCATTTTCATTATTCTCCGACAGCAGGAGCCGCTATATTAAAGCTCGAGGTTCCGTTTCTTCTTCCTCAATCCCGGAAACACGGGCTTTAAAAACAGGCATCTTTATGGTGAAATGGTGAATCATTTTTGGCAAAGTACAGGGTAAATTGATTGTTAGCTTCAGATTCTCTGCTCGGGAACCATTTTTGTTATTTTAAGACAGTAGGAAACTTTTAGAATGAAGCGTGTGACTGATGCGCGTGCACACACGCACCTCCTTTTAGAAGTTAAAATATATGCGAGAGGTTTTGTTGCGAAATTGCTCGTCCTGAAAAACCAAGGTAAAATTATTTAAGTCCAAATCCAAGTGTTCAGTTCTTCAAACTGATGTTTTTTTTGTCCACAAACATGCAAAGAAAATAAAGAAACACTCACCAGGACAAAATTATTAACTTCTGTAAACCATTACGCCTCACCAGGATTTTAAAATGCGGTATCAAATTGATATCAATACAATTTAAAACCACTTATTGCAGGGTCATGGAGTGGGTCATCAGATTGAACCTCAAGCCTGGCCAGCAGTTTGCAAAAGGCTTGGATGAAAAATGTTCCTTCAGTGACCCCACAAGAAGGTGGGAGTAACTGGGGCCATTAAAGTAGTAGTAGTAGCAGTAATATATAAGGGTCATGGAGGAGCCTGTGCATGTGCTCCATACACTACAAAGGCATATTCACAGGAGACAATGTATTTTTTCCTCTTTGTGTCAAACGCTACATGTATGTATATAGCATGCCCCCCCCCCCCCCAACCGCAATGAAGGATGCATTCTTAAGCTGTTTTCATTTACAGGTTTTATTATGCAGTACTTACAATAATTAGTTATTGTAAGTACTGCACAACAAAACCTGTATATTGAAACAGTTTAAGAACAAATCATTTACTGGGGAGGGGTAGAGCGACTTTAAAGCCACCCTGTACAATATTGAACTGTGATATCAGTGCTTGCTTGACACATTTGTTTGTTTGTTTTCATTCGAGTTATGTTGGAAAAATTTAGAATTTTTTTTTTAATCAACAGATGTTCTTCCCAAATAATTATTACAATCTCCTAATCACTACAAACGTCAACGTCTTCTACTCCTTTGTGAAAAAGTCTAATATGACAAACAAAAATTATGATAATTATTCATTTCCCACTGACAGATGTTCATTGATTATAATGGATGGCTCTTAAAAGGTTTTATTTTTTCTTTCTACAGCGTTGTGAACGCTTATGAAATACTTTGTCAACAACAACAAAAAAACTACTCCTAATGCACCAACAGCTATACATGAAACCAGAAAGTGGTGGTGGCGGTGAAGGCCTATACTCTTGATAGAACACATGGAGGTGCTCATTCCAAATTCTGAAAGTTACTGTGCCTTCGGCACAATCCTGGACAGATCATCATTCTGTCGCAGGGTAAGGAAATGTCCACTCAGTAGCCATGGGAATCACATCAACACCATGAGAGCAATGTTGTAAATAAGGCTTTCCCCACTCTCTCACCAAGCCACTCAATGAGTAATTAAAAAAAAAGGTTAGAGCAAAGTAAAAACTTCCACAAATAAGACAACTAAAACAATCTTCTTCGACAACAAACTCGTTAAATCTTTAAGGGTCCTCTATTTCCTTCTCTGTTCACACCTATTATTAATGTACTCCCTTTCTCCATTACCTTCTCTCCCTCATTCGCATATCTTCTCTTATTCATTTACTTTTCTCAATATTAACTTTTTACCATACTTCAACACCACCGAACACCTCCAACCCCCAACTGAAATAAAAGCGAGCCTTCTGCTTGGACTTGAGGGCTTTTCTTTTGTATACAAAGTCAAGGCTAATGGAAGAGCTGGACTACTGAATGTGTCAGGATGCAGCAGAACAAAAGGAACAGCAGAAAGAAGGGAGAAACACCAACAGCAAGGTTGAAGGACAGAATTGAGGGAGACTTGGACAAATAAGGGATGAGGGAGGAATGAGAGGTACTGTTTTGAAGACCTGGAAGGAAAGATGACATTGAACATAATGTGGAAGTTGATTCCACAGGTGAGGAAAAAGAAGGAACGAATGAGTGGAGGTGAGCAGTGATTCGGGATTTTGCGAGTTTAACCAGAAGGGGGGGTGATGGTGGACCATGTGAGCCCTGCAGAAACCTGGGCGAAACAAAGCACATAAAGAGCAGAGGGTGCAAAACCAGAAAGGATGAGGTGGAAAAAAAGAGCAACCACTGACCTGTCTGTGATGGGAAAGCGATAGGCTTATATACGCAGCTACAGAAATGGAGATTGCAATGATCTTTAAGGCCTTGGTTTTCATGTTGTCAAGCTGAGCAAGGTGTGAGGCAGGGGTGCCAACTCACATGGGGGAGGCCAATTTTGAAAATGTGGTTTTCCCACAAAAGATTATGGCTGATGGTGAGTTTGAGTGACTGAACTTCCTTCAGAGGATTGTTAAGAGGGTAGATGGGAGGGTTTACCAAACAGTCCTTCCAGAGAGGGAGATAGTGAGAGTATGAGATTTGTCAAGATTGAAAGATGTATTCCAAGTATTTGACCAGTTTGTGATTTATTTATTTTTTCAAAGTTTGAAGAGAGGGAAGAGGCTGCAGCCTGCCTGTCTGAAGGATGAGGGTTATCATGGCAGAGGGTGGAGTTGTCAGCAAATAGATAGAGGATTTTTCATAAAGTGAGAGAGATCGTTGATGAAGATTAGGAATAGGACTTGCCCCAGAACATTGCCTTGGGGCACTCCAGCCTTGACAGGGAGAGGAGACGAACGGATTCTGTTGAGAGCTACAGGTTGGCGATGAGACGAGAGGAAGTCAGTAAGCCATGTGTGTGGAGTTGGCCTTGGATGCCAGAGGCAGAGAGTTTAGAGAGCAAGACAGGATGCCAGACTGTATCAAAAGCTCAAGATATGTCAGGAGAAAAAAAAGAGCAGGTTTCTGTGGAAGATGTCCAAAACTTTCTAATGTGTGGAGCTAGCTCATGTCCAAAAAAAAATCAAGACCCTGCTCATCGATTCCATGTATGAGGCGCTCTCTGCAAACATTGACACGCTACTCTCTGCTCACTCCTGTTTGCTCTTCCTTAAGTGTGGAGACATTAAATGTCACCTGCCCAGTTGGTTTGGTGTTGCTTCACATACTTCAGTGGAGCCACTAAGTCATCCTGAGAAACAACTCGACTTACTCAGTCTGTTTCTTTTCCAACACACATCTCCCCAAATGGAAACCATTCATCAATGGACCTTGTCATGTCAATCCTTTCCTCAACTTGTCCTGCACCTCCTCAACTCCTCAAAGGTCTGTGGACCATGTGTTGGTAAAAGTGGGCATCTCTTTGGTAGTTATCAGAGAACTATTATGGATGCATCTTGTCCACCCCATGGATCCTTCCCTTCCCCTCATTCCTCGCCACACACATTATTGGCCCAAGTCTCCATCTATTTTGTCCTTCGAACCTGCTGTTGGTGTTCC
>CM068956.1:166026821-166039346 GCA_035128595.1 Eptatretus atami
TAATTGAAAATGAAATACAGAAATATCTAATTTACATAAGCATTCAGCCCCCTGAGTCAATACTGTCAGACCCCGCTATTTGCGGATTCGCTATTTGCAGACCCCGTGTATTTGCAGGTCATAATGTGACCTGCTTCGTCATTCGTGCTCAGTGTATTCTGGGTTTTTTTGTTTTTTTATTCTATTATTATTATTATTATTATTACTATTTTTGTACACTTCAGGAAATGTCTCCTTTATCCACCTGGGAAATTGGACATCAGTCAACATCACAGCATAACATAAAAAAATGTGCAAAAACGGATCCCCTGAACTACAGCCCAATTAGCTTTCTGAACTTCCAATCATCAGCAAGATCATGGAATCCACCATCGCAGTTGACACAAGATCATTTCTTTTCTCCAAAATTCTCATCTCGGTTCATCAATTCGGATTCAGACCTGGTCACTCCACCTTGGACATGCTGCTTCAATTCTCCCAACAATGGTGGAGGCCTTCAATATCAGACATAAGATCATGGCCGACTCTCTGGACATATCTCGAGCTTTTGATACAGTCTGGCATCCTGCCTTGCTCTCCAAACTATCTGCCTTTGGAATCGAAGGCCAACTCCACTCTTGGATTACTGACTTCCTCCACTCTCTTTGTCAACGTATGGCTCTCAAAGGAACCCTTTCATCTCCTCTCCCTGTCAAGGCTGCAGTACCCCAAGGCAGTGTTCTCAGCCTCATATTATTCCTAATCTTCATCAAAGATCTCTGACTCTGGAAAATACTCTGTCTCTTTGCTGATGACTCCACTCTCTGCCGTGACATCTCTCATCCTTCCGACAGACAGGCAGCAGCCTCTTCACTCTCCTCAGAGCTCGAGAAAATCACAAATGGGTCAAACACATTTTGCTTATGTAGCCATAATTGTCCACCCTTTGCGTTTTCCCTTATCTCTCATCATTACCTGCATCCTTTGTTTGTCCGTCTCGGACGACTTCTCCCTCCGCCCTGCTGCTGTTGTTTCCCCTTTCTCCTGCTGTTTACTTTGTTATGTTGTGTTCTGATTTGTTTTGCCATTGCTCTTCCACAAGCCAAGACCTTGTAAAAAATAAAAAAATAAAATTTTTTAAACAATGCTCCAACATTCACGGACCATGACAGTTGTGGCATTTTTCATGAATGTATCCCCCGCGAATAGCGGGGTCTGACAGTACTTTGTAGAAGCGCCTTTGGCAGCGATTACAACTTCGAGCCTTCTTGGGTATGTTTATCAGTTTTGCACATTTGGATTTGGGGATTTTCTCCCATTCTTCCTTGCAGATTTGCTCAAGCTCTGTCAGGTTGGATGGGAAGCATCAGTGAACAGCAATCTTCAAATCTTTCCACAGATTCTCAATGGGATTCAAGTCTGGGCTTTGGCTGGGCCACTCAAGGACTTTCACATTCTTGTTCTAAAGCCATTCCAGTGTTACTTTGGCTGTATGCTTGGGGTCATTGTCCTGTTGGAATGTAAATCTTCACGGCAGTTCAAGGTCTTTTACACTCTGAAGCAGGTTCTCCTCAAGGATTTGCTGTATTTGGCTTCATTCATTGTTCCCTAGATTCCTTCAAGTCTCCCAGTCCCTGCGACTGAAAAACATCCCCATAGTATGATGCTGCCACTATCATACTTCGTGGCACAGATGGTGTTGGAGGGATGATGAGCGGTGCTCGCTTTCCGCCAGATGTAGCACTTTGCATGCAGGCCAAATAATTAAATTTTTGTCTCATCAGACCACAGAATATTTTGCCTCATGCTCTCAGAGGCTTTCACGTGCCTTTTTGCAAACTCCAGGTGTGCTGTCATGTGTCTTTTTCTCAGAAGTGGCTTCCATCTGGCAATTTCCGATAAAGCCTAGATTTGTGAAGTGCTGCAGAGTTTGTTGTCCTTCCGGCAGGTTCTCCCATCACAGCCAAGGAACTCTGTAGTTCTATTCATGATCATTGGATTCTTGGTCATCTCCCTCACGAAGGTCCTCCTTGCACGGTTGCACAGTTTGGTCGGACGGCCAGCTCTCGGAAGAGTCTGAGTCGTTCCATATTACTTCCATTTCCTAATGATGGAGCTCACTATGGTCTTGGGAACTTGCAACACTCTATAAATTGTTTTATACCCTTCCCAGATCTATGTCTCTTCACAATTCTATCTCAGAGTTCTACGGACAGTTCCTTGGACTTCATGGTGGAGTTTCTGCTCTGAGATGTACTGTGAACTGTGGGACCTCATGAAGAAAGGTATGTTTCTTTCTAAATCATGTCCAATCAATTGATTTGGCCACGGGTGGACTTCAATCAGGTTGTAGAGATATCTCAAGGATGATCAAAGGAAATTTGATGCACCTGAGCTCAATTTCTTTTGTGTTGATGACATTTTGTGTTATGGGTGACAAGAAAAAAGAAAAAAAACCTCAATTCAATCCATTTTAAATTCATGCCGTAACACAACAAAATGTGACAAAGTCAAGTGGTGTGAATACTTTCTGAAGGCACTATACTTCCAAGAGTTGAAATGCATTCTTAAAATGATTTTTTCATTCACTTTACCTTTGTGCTTTTTGTTTTCATTTTTCTTTTGGCTGAAACGAGCATTCTTTTTTATTTTTTTTTTAAACTGAAACGAGCATTCTTTTCTTCGAATGCATTCCTTAATTTGCTGCCATGAGTGCACCAACTCCATACTGGAGCAGCAGGAAGGGTCATTGTATTATCCTCTCTGGGGTATATAGATTACAGTTGATCTAGACTCGGATCTGTTAGTCTATGGGGGTACACTATGAGCACATAATGCCTCAAGAATTTCTGGTTTCCTCCCTTTCAGTTTGGTGTTAAACAGCAGTAGCGACTGTTTAAAAAGGTAACAATACGTGTTTGTGGTTTGTAATATTTTATATTTCTGGTAAGGGTGCCCCAAGAAACGCCACGCTAAGCTATTTATACACGGCAACATGGCGTTTGTCCAAGGAGGTAAAAACCCCCTTGGGAGAGGAGATATTATTAGTGTTAATATTGTTTTGTAATAACATTAACATCATGCCATCATCATTGGTGTAGTTATTACTTTTGTTATGAGAAGCAGTCTTGCAAAAATGGCACGATAAGGTATCTATTCACCTTAACACTGATTTCACACAAGGTAGAAAACACCCTTGGGGAGAGGGGGGTGGGGGGCGAATGAAGTCGCGACAACCTCCATCGTGTGATCCTTAGTCCTCCTGTTAAGTTTGGTTAAGATTGGGTGACAACTGAATATATCACGGTCAGACAGACAGATAGAGACGGACAGACACCAAATTGCATCTTTCAGGATGATGGTAAAAAATAACAATCAGTCTTCTTCTCCAGCATTATCAGCCCACTTCAAGTGGGGTCACTGACACGGATTCTGCTCTACCATTACAATGATCGTATACCCATCCTTTATCCACACCTTTCTCCTTCATGTACGCTTCCACAAAATCACATCCCCTCTTCGGTCTGCCCCACCATCTCTTTCCAGGTGGTATCATTCTCATCATCCTTCTACCCACATACATCCCATGCCCATACAATCTCAATCTACTTCAACCACTTTCAAAGTTCTTCTGATGTATTCGTTCCTCACATGGTCTTCTCATGTTACACCACACAACCATCTCAGCATCCACATCTCAGTCACATCTAATCTTTGTTCCAGCATTATCATCATCGGTCATGTCTCCACACCGTACAACAGCGCTGACCTCACTACCATTCTGTACACCTTTCCTCTCAGTCTCATCAGCATCTTTCGAACACAAAGCACTCCTGAAACCTACTTTGAGTTACTCCATCCTGCTTGTACCCTAAAGCTCATCTCCCCCATCTAACTCGCCATCCGGCTGACACTGCTCGGTCCCCAGCACGGCAACATCGCCTGCAGTGCAGCAAGTCCAGGAAGCAATTTCCTCAATGGATATGAGCGCTGCTACCTGCATGTTTAAATGAGCTATAGCAAGTGTGGCAGTGATGGGAATGAGTCCCCCAGGCACAAGAGCAGTGAGCACGCACGATCCAACCCTCCTTCCGAGTGAGTGAAGCGCTTAAAGTGGGACGCACTGCCCGCCCTTGGTGCCGCTCGAGCCGCTCGCGGAACGAGCCGAGTGACGGTGCCACCTGTAGCATAGCTCAAACTACACGGAACCCGCGCAAAGGGTCGGCGCCTCGGTATTGGCCAAACCACAACTATGCACAGTCCAGCGACGCGAACATCTCTCTAGGGCCGCGCGAAGCCATGGCAAGATTTCTTCATACATGTGTGTTGACGTGAGCTAAGCGCCACTTTGCCGAGTGTGGAGACGATACCGCACACCATCTTAAAGGCGGCAGCTCCCATGAGCATAGTTGTATTTTTAAAATTAATAATAATAAAATAAAATAAAAAATAAAAAAAAATTCAATCTGGCTTTGGCTTTTACAATTGCTGAACACAATATATAATTGGTAAGTTTGGCATGTCCAAAATAAATCTAGCTGCAATGCTTCCTCAAGTAAATGGCAGCAAACACCTCCATCACCACCCCCACCACACAGACATGAAAAAAAAACAAAAAAAAACTTGTATAAAACATTTTAAAAAGAGAAATCCAAATGGCTTCCAATTGTTTGAAACTGTGAAAATGGTTAACTATTGCTTCATTTGCAGCAACGATGAGTTTGTATACTTTAAAATTGCTTTGGTGAAGTTGTATTTTTATAATTAAATATTGTTTCAACAATCTATATCAATATAACCTGTAATACAAAACAATAACTACTAACTCAGCTCGATTATAAAAATGAAATCAACCAAGAACAATATACTGAGAGTAGTTGGTAACGTTAAAGGCTGCGACTACACTTGGATCGTAACAAAGTTTTACCAGGGAGGGGATCCGTTTCTGTAGATCTCACCTGACAGAAAGTAGGAGGGCTGCCATATCGGAGTGCAGAACAGAGATAATTGGATCTGTTTGAAGAGAAGTCGTTGGCCTTACAGCAGTGGATAAAACATGTGGTTCAGCGTGCAATTCCAGGTAGCCTTTTGGGCAGCCTCGGGGCTCAAGGCCGTGCCAGGGCCAGGCATAAGGGATGAAGGAGAAGCTGCACAGCAAAAGTAGATGGCCGAGCAAGCACAACGAGAATGTTTGAAACTGAAAAAGAATATGGGGTGAGAACAGAAGGGAGTGTGGTTAAGCAAGTCAAAGATATATTTACAACAAAGTTTGGAGATTACAATATTAACAAGAGCATGTCCTTCAAATCATAAATGGTGATTTGTATTAAAATGTGGGAAATTATGCAGAGCAGACGAGTGATAGTGAGATTTATTTATTTATATATATATATATATCAATCAATCAAGCCTGGTGGTGACTTAGTGGTTAAGGTGACTGGCATAGGATCTTAAGGCGCTGTCACACCTTGACGATTTAGCCAGCAATGGCAACGTATAAACATGTATGTAAAACGTTTGGCGTTTATGCTGAAATTTTGATGTTTTTTTTTTAAGTTTTGGTCGTATTCATAACGTGTTGGTCGTATGCATAACATATTAGTAACGGGCACAGAACGTTTCGTTGTCTTATAGATAACTTATACAAACGAATGCTTAGCCTGTTTCGGCGGGTTCACAACCTATGCCCAACAATAGTTTAACTTAGGCATAGCGCGCTGCACGTATCGCCGACGAACTCGTGGCGTAGCTTGTTAAAAACCTCGGCACGCCGATTTAAATCATAACCGCCTGAGAATTGGAAGTGTCAACATCGCAGTCACTCCTTGACGATTAGCCAGCGTATGCCGACCTAGAAAATGTGTCTAAAACGCTGGCACACGTCGAATACGGCATGGGTAAGTTGTGTATACATACGTTAAAGCACGCTGAAAAACGATGAAGTAGGCTGTCATATTTCGTGTACGTTTAGTATGTCGTGAAATTTCAAGCATGCTGAAAATTTTACGACGTACTCGCCGTATGGCTCACACGTTCCGCTATGCTGGGAATAAGTTGTAGGACGAATATGCGATCGTTGACACACGTCGACACAAGTTCCTTGTAAGTTACTCATAAGTCGAAACACGTCGAGGTAATGTTTAGCATACCCGAAACTTATTTTCTCCGTCAAGACATTTTCTTTTTTTCTCCTTGGCTCCGTGAAGGCACGTGACGAAATATCTGAAGTTGTTGTTGTTGTTTTTTTTTTTGTTTTTTTTAGTCTATCACGAATTTTAAAATATATTCGGACATTTGCTTTAAGTTTCGACGTCGACGTGACAATATCCTCAAACAGAAAATTCACAGAGGAGGAACTAAGAATAAGACATGAGCAAACTGAAGAGGCAATCGGACGTGACGTAACGGCACGTGACGAAATATGGGAAGTTATTGTTGTTGTTTTTTTTTTTTTTAAACGCTGCCAATACGCCATTATACGGTAGCTGTAAATTAGAAACACGTTCAGTAAGTTCTGTGGTCGTCCGGAAGACGTCAATCAAATAGGTTTACATACGTCAATATGCGTTGGAGGTACGTTACACAGAGGTTCAAAGCACGTTACTCATAGGTTAGAAATAAGTTTGGGTACGCTAAGCATTACCTCGACGTGTTTCAACTTATGAGTAACTTACAAGTAACGTGTGTCGACGTGTGTCAACGATCGCATAACGTGCCTCGACGTGTGTGCAACGATCGTGTAACGTGCC
This sequence comes from Eptatretus atami, assembly GCA_035128595.1. Taxonomy (NCBI): domain Eukaryota; kingdom Metazoa; phylum Chordata; class Myxini; order Myxiniformes; family Myxinidae; genus Eptatretus; species Eptatretus atami. The sequence continues at coordinate 166,033,550 of CM068956.1, forward strand.
TACAACACGTTACTCATAGGTTATAAACAAGTTTCGGGTACGCTAATCATTACCTCGACGCATTTCGACTTATGAGTAACTTACAAGTAATGTGTGTCGACGTGTGTCAACGATCGTATAACGTGCCTACAACTTATGGCCAGCGTAGCGGAACGTGTGAGTCATACGCTGGCATACGTCGTAAAATTTCAAGCATGCTAAAATTTGAGGACAACCGCAAAGTACAACGATGAAAGCCAGCGTACTACGACGAATGGCAGTGTTTTTCAGCGTGCTCTTAACGTACACAAACTTACCCATAACGTTATCGACGTGTGCCGGGCGTTTTAGCCCAATTTTGCATATGTCAGGCATACGTTGGTAAATCGTCAAGGTGTGACAGGGCCTTTAGAGAGTCCTCAGTTTGAGCCCCATTGGCTGGTGAATTAACACCAGGTGGGGTTGAGTCAGCCTGTCATCCATCTGAGGTCGCCGAAATGAGTACCAGTGTACTGGCAATGGGGCACAGCATCAGCCGCACAGCTGCGCTTCCAACAAACGACAGCTACCGCGGCAGCCAAGCCACCATACGCAAGAACAGAACAGTGCTATATGTCGTTTTTGGCCCCATCTCTCAATGGTGAAGAATTACATCTGAAATTCTAGTTTCCGGATCCAGATCTTCACCAAAATCGAATCAATTTGTCCTTGTGTGACATGATGTTTACACATTAATCAAAAACTGCAATAATGTTAATCACAGGCAACAATGATGTGTTATTGAATCAAAATGAATTGTATATTATTGCGGTTCTGCAAAACCACATTCCTCCGAGGCAATGGCACACAACATGCAGCGATCCCAAGGCAGTAATTTCATTAGAATGTGTGTGGTTAGTCCCTTTCATATGTCAAGTGGGTAAATGGGAAAGATGCATTGCATAGGGCTTTTAGTTTGGTCTTCAATCCCTGCTCTTATTTCACTCTTTGCCCCACTTTGTCTCTCTCACGAACCACACAAGCAATGAAAGGAACCAAGCAAAGCAGCACCGCGAGCGCCTCATTTGCGTCTGCGCGCCATTTTCCATTCAAAACTGCGCACCAATTTCCAACTGCCATCTCACCTCAGACCTCTATTCTGCTCACCACGACGTTACATGCCCACCACAACCACTCCACACGCCTCCCAAAAATCCCCAACAACAACTTACGTTCACATCTTTACTACAAACGCCGCAGTTATGAACATTCCCTCCCTCTTAACTACAGATGCCGCCATAACGAGCATCCCCTTCCTCTTTTCCGAGACACCACATTTACAATAGCCTCTCGCAACACCACAACATACTCTCACCTCTCTACAACTACCACAACTACCACCTATTCTTCGAACGCTCACCACAGCCTGCCTGGAAGGATGCTGAGGGAATGAGAGTCAGGTTGTTTCGGGGATTAACTCGAAACGCGAACGTATGCTGGAATTCGTTCAAAGACGGACAAGTAGTGCTGGGATTTCCCTAAATGACCATGTTTGAATGGAGGCCAGCGCACGTTCGGAGCCTGAGAGGGCTTCCAAAAACCCTGGCCCCATGTTAATCTTGGAGCTCTGATATGTGGCCAAGTCAGTGAGCGAGTGAGGCATTTTTCAGTCTCAGGAGCAGACGGGGCACAGCTACGGTGCGGGATGACCGCTGTGGGCCAATGCGAAGGCTAGAAATCACCAACAGCCCCATTTTATCTGACTCTTAGCTCCTCCCTCGCCCGGGACTCATAAAAGGAACAAATTCAGCCAGATATAGAGAGATATTGCCAGACGCCAGACTTCGCCAGACGGAGCAGACTGCGGCAGACTTCAGACCTCGCCAGGGAAGCAGACATCGGCAGACGGCGCAAAGAGGGCAAGCATCAGCGCTGAGCGAGAAAGCCGCAAGTCAGCGCGGCCAAACGCGGAATCGGAACAAGTGGCAACTACGTGCCGGTACCCTTCTCATTTCATCGACGCTCAGGTCGGCTACATCGGACAAGCACCAGTTACACTGACAGACTCTGACACACTCCATTAGGATCTTTCTCTTACACATCTTTCTCTTGTCTAGTGTGGACGCACAAGAGCAATCGGCATGGGCAAGTCCCGAACAACCGGTCTTTTCAGAGTGGCCCAACCGTTCTTTTCAGTGAACCTTGCTGACTCGCATCTCACATTTTCCTCTTACACCACACTGCATGACACGTTGCACGGCACTCACACCTTCAGTATTTCTGCCTCTTTCCCCTTTCCAAAGTGTTTGGGTTGCGCAGGTCCACCAACTGTACCAGGTATTAAGAGGTCGTTAATCCTGAACTGCTTCTTATCTCTCTGCGCTATCTCTAATTTTCCTTGGTGTGTGTGTGTGTGTGTGTGTGTGTTTATGTGTGTGTGTTTGTGTAATGCCACCTGCATAAGTTGAGACCGTTTAAGCATATTCAGGGTAACTCTGCACTGTCTTCTTCTTTTGTGATTATTGCATTTCTTTTGCTGCACCCACAAGTTCCTTGCTTTCCCCTGCTGTACATTTGTGAATAAATCCCTTACTGTGCCACATCACTTTCCTTGCTTTGTTACATACATGTGCCTGTTAGAAATGTACCCAGCTCGTTTTTGTCTTTTCCTTCATTGGTCTAGCATGGTCCACACCACAGCAGAGCCGGGACTTTATACCCCAAAATCTGCTTATTAGCCGGTGCATACTTGGCAGCTCTGCTCGGCTGCAGTTAAAACGGTAAGTTCAGCAAGTACGCATCGAGGGCGCGATTCCCCGATAAGGCGACCACGTGTTCCTAGTTAAACGGTTGTTAGACGGAGGTCACAGGATCACGTGGAAAAGTTATTGGTATTAGCAGTCGATTAGTGACCTGCCGCGACACAAATTTATTCGTGTGCGACGGCCTGCAATTCCCGGTGAGTCCGGAGAGGAATAAGAGACAGCCCCTCCATCGTAGTTCCCCCGCGACCCTGGGTCCGCGACAATATTAATTGTTCACAAAAAATGGAAAATTGCAGTCAAACAAAGCTCCCAATTTTCAGATAAAATATTGCACATTATATTAACAAATGCAATTAAAATAACAAATTATGACAAAAGCAACATCAATAGCACAACAAAAACCCATGATCAAACTATCAAAATTGCACAGAGTGAAACATCTTTTCATATGATTTCAGCAGTAATTTACACATTTTGGACTTCCTAACAGATATCACTTTGAATGCAAATCTGAGAGAAAGAATCTCTATCTATGTCTATATCTATCGATCTAAATATTTAAATCTCTCCCCTCTCCCTCTCCTTCTCTTCCCTCTCTCTTCTCTCTCCTCACTCTCTCCTACTCTCCTTTCTCTCTCTCTCTCTCCTCTCCCTCTCTCTCTCTCTCTCTCTCTCTCTCTCTCTCTCTCTCTCTCTCTCTCTCCCTGAGTCGAGGCTCATAAAGGGGCTAAACGATAGAGGGCAGCAGGTTTACAGACTACCAAAGGGTATGGGGGTGATGAGAGAAGGACTTGCACAAAGGAAGAGGAATAACAAAAACAAACAACAAAAAAAAGCCAGGTAACACAGAATGGGAAAAAATTTGTGTGAAGAGGAGATCGTGAATGCACAAGGGTGAGCACATGTGGTAACTAGAATGGCACTCGACGGAGCGCATACCTCAGCCAGGCTGAACAGTTTACGGTTTGTATCCCACTGATAGGCCGGATCTTGACCCGGACTTGAACCAAATTCTAATCAGCTAGTTCTTGTCACCTAACCAACTCGTCCAGCAAATTTTGTCATAATACGTCGCCAACTTTTTGAGATACCGTGCCAGATATCATTTTGGCCCCATCTCTCAATGGTGAAGAATCACTTGAAAAAAAAAATTTTCAAGTCTACTTTCCAGATCGAGATTTTCACCAAATTCTAATCAATTAGTCCTCGTCACACACCAAACCTGTCCACCAGGTTTCGTCCGAATGTGTCCGCAACTTTACGGGATATCCTGGGCAGACAAACAAACAAACAGTGGTGCAAACAACCTCCATCCACATTTGGTGGTGGAAGTAACAAATAATTTTCAAAAATTGGTCCACTACCACGGAACATGACGATCAACCTTGGAAATTCCTGTCTTTACTCAACCACCCCTCAAATTTCTTTTTAAAATAATGACTATATAAAATAATAATAAAATATATATATATGTATATAAAAATTCTACATCTAAAAAAAATGGCTGAATAAAATCACGAATTTCTTCAGAGTCAATCTTTACTTCACTGCCTCTGCATTATATTTGGAAGAAAAAAAAAATTCAACAAGAAAAAGCTCTAAATCCTGGCAATCTATTGAAATGCAATGTTTTGGCAGAATTCTGTCTTTTCTCTCCCTTTCAACCTCCATATTATCCAAAGCTGTTTTACTTTCCATCTCCATTTTTCATTTTTTTTTAATCACAATTCAAAGCCACTTCCCAGAAGATAATACCTTTCAAAATGCAAATTGCTTCATCTCAAAAAGTTGCTTAAAATTTCGCTTTTGAAAAGATACTTTTTATTCCAAGCAGAAAAAGATTCCATAATTTTACACACTCCAATGTAAAACAGGCACCCAAAGTGTGGATTTTCATTTCGGTGAATTAATTTAATGTACATCAATAAAAAAAATGATGTCCTATTTCAATTCTCAGAGGCCTACGATGAAAAAGTAATTTCATATTTGGTCTTGGTCACAATTGCACACATTACCTTACCTGTCCTTTCCAGACAAGTTTACAAGGTAGCTTTTAAAGCCCGATGCCGACAAAGCATCCTCGGCCAGATTGATTCAAACCCTTTTAATTTCTTATAACATCTCTGGGCATTTTTAAGTCATGTAAACCAATATTGCTTAGCCTTACAAACCCCCCAATCAATTATCTCCAGGGTTGAGCAGTTGCTTGGAATACTCCTTTTCACAGTTCTCCCTTTGCATTTCTCAGCTCATCGAAGGGAGTTCCATGGAGTATGGATATTCGCTAAGTTGGTGCTGCTGCATCCAATCGTGCCCTTCTTATGGAGGTGCAGTGGTGAGAAAAAGTTTGCGAACCCTTTAAAGGTTTCTGTATTTCTGCATGAATTTGACTGAAAATGTGATCAGATCTTCATCTAAATCCTAATAATAGATAAATAGAACCTGATTAAACAAATAGCACTCAAAAAAAATATATATACCTTTTCATTTATTTATTGAGCAAAATGATCCAACATTCAATTTCTTTGTCGGAAAACGTTTGTGAACCTCCACATTCAGGAACTGGTGGCACCCTCTTGAGCAGCAATAACTTCAACCAAACCTTTCCTGTAACTCTTGAGCAGTCCTGCACATCGACTTGGAAGAATGTCGGCCCATTCCTCCTTATAGAACTGCTTCAACTCAGAGGTATTCGTGGGCTTTCTTGCATGAACTGCTCGCTTCAGGTTCTGCCACAACATTTTAATTTTAATTGGGTTTAGGTCTGGACATTGACTTGGCTATTCCAAAACATAAAATCTCTTCTGCTTCAGCCATTCTGTTGCAGATTTACCTTTGTGTTTCGGATCGTTGTCTTGCTGCGTGACCCACTTTCTGTTAAGCTTCAGCTCACGGACGGATGTCCTGACTTTCTCCTGTAGAATTTGCTGGTACAATCCAGAATTCATGGTTCCGTCAATGATGGCAAGCTGTCCGGGTCTTGAAGCAGCAAAGCAGCCACAAACCATGATACTCCCACCACCATGCTTCACTGTTGGGATGAGGTTCTTATGTTGGAATGCAGTGTTTGGTTT
>CM068956.1:166058810-166080623 GCA_035128595.1 Eptatretus atami
TCCCCACACACATTTAATCAGTTATTTTTTTAAAAAAATTAAAAAATTTTCATCGGGAATGCGACTTCATGGGGCTGCAAAGCCAGCCCGCTACGCCACTACGTAGTTTTATTTAAATTTCGATTTAATATTCTGGACGACTTACAAGGCCAATTTTATGGCCAGACACTGGGTCAGAGCATCTTGAAACGCAAGGCTTGGGGTGCTCCCGGTCACAGGTGTGAGTACTATCGACAGTGTCTGAGAGGACAAACCACCAAACCGGCGACAGGTGTTGGGCACCGAAGGCTCAGCGATGCGCTAGAGGCAACGAGGCATCCCGTCTGTTCGAAAGACAGAAGGTCCACTGTGCACAAGTCACAGAAAATTTAATGGTGGTCACGGAGGAATGTGTCACAATCCACACTCCACAGTGCATCGCACCCTGCTCGTATGGTGCTGCCAGCCGCAGACCGGTCATGCCATGATGACCCCTGTCCACCTTCAAAGCGTCTACATTGTACACGAGCGTAGAACTGACCTTGAGCAGTGGAAGAGTCCGCTGGTCAGATGAGTCCCGTTTTCTTTTAGATCATGTGATGCCGTTACGTGTGCACCATTACTTGGAAGTGATGCACAGATGCACTGTGGAATACGACAAGCCGGTGGAGAGAGTGTGATGCTCTGGCCAATTTCTGCTGGGAAACCCTGGTCCGGCCATTCATGTGACGTCAATTTGACACTTGTCACCTACCTAAACATCGTTGCAGACCAGTACACCCTTCATGGCAATCGGATTCCCAATGCAGTGGCCTCTTTCAGCAAGATAATTTGCCCTGTCACACTGCACACATGTTCGGAATGGTTGAAATATGATGAAGTGCTTCACGTGTTGCCCTGGCCTCCAAATTCTCCAGATCTCAATCCGATTGAGCATCTGTGGGATGTACTGGACCACAAGTCCGATCCACGGCGCTCCACCTCGCAACTACAGGACTTAAAGGATCTTCTGCTATATGTTTTGGTGCCAGATACCACAGACACCTTCAGGGGTCCTGTAGAGCCATGCCTCGGCGTCGGCGCTTTGCGGCACACGGAGGACCAACAGCATATTAGCAGGTGGTCATAATGTTTGGCTTCATCAGTGTACATGCATACACACAGTGAACAAACATTATACATGCTGCACACACACATGAGAGAGTTTGTTCCTGGCATGCCCGTCCCAAATACGTACCCCAGAACAGTTGACCAAAGAAGGATGAGAGGTAGGGTTTTGTAATACCGGATAGCCACCGCATGATGCTATATGACACACATTTACGAAGAGAGAATTGGGGTTCCCCCACCCTGTAACCCCTCCCCCAGATATGCTGCCAGACAGAAACCATACTTGGTTACCCTTAACAACATGCAAATTTTGTTGTGATTTGTTCAGCAGTTTTTTGTTGTTGTGAGTTTTGAAGAACATGCAAAACAAACAAATAAATAAACAAATAAAACAAACAAACATATAGTGCCGAGAGAAAGTCTACACCCCCGTTCAAAATTTTCACTCGAATTGTCCAATCTAGTTTGTATTTTTAATTAATTTTCTGAAATTAGTAGAATTTGTTTTTCACTTGGAAGTTGTGGGTTACGATGTGTAAATAAAGTGGAAAAAAGTCTATTAATGCAATTCAATTCCAGCTATAAGGTAAGAAAAGGTGAAAAATTGAAAGGTTGTACACTTTCTATAGGCACTGGATATACAAATATGCAAATTCAGTTTACAATGTAGATTATATTTTGAAACCTCAGTGGTACCCTCTTCGGTGTACATAAATCAACAGCCGCAGCTTTTACACAGAACCAACACATTGAGCTGTGCTGTAGTTAAAGAACAAAACACGTCAATGTATTAAAAGTTAAAAACTCAGAAGTGGGCAGCTTAAAAGCGGCGATTTGTTTCACTTGTTGCCCTTCGTTTGGCTTTGCGTTCTTGTTGGCACAGCAAGTGGACAAGATGTGCAACAAGTGATTCACAGGTGTCTGGAGTTGAACCCGTTCCAGACTAATGGCAGCAAGTTATTCTTGACGAATATATAGAATATATATTGTTTATAGCCTGGAATTAAATGCCTTAAATCAGACTTTTTCCACTTTATTTACACATCTTAACCCACAACTTCCAAGTGAAAAACAAATTCCACAAATTTCCAAAAATTAATTAAAATACAAACTCGAATATCTTGTTGGATAATGTCCCACCCCTCTTATAATATCAATTGAAAATTAGCTCAGTGTAACCAATCACCTGCAAAATCACACACCGAGTTAATTGGCCTCCACTTGTGTTAAATTGTAATGATTGTGATTTTTCAGAATAAAAAGCTGCTTCCTGTAGGTTTCTCTCTGCTGATAGTGCATTTCACATCAACGACTCAACAATGAGCACCAAGAGCTTTCAAACGACCTCCGGATGAAAGTCTGTGGAAAGGCACAATCAGGGGATGGGTATAAAAATTTCAAAGGCCTTGAATATTCTTGGAGCACAGTCATGACATCATAGAAGTGAAGCAGATGGTATCACAAAGACCCTGCCTCAATCAGGCCGTCCCTCCAAACTGGTTGACCAAGTAACGAGGAGACCGATCGAGAGGCCACCAAGAGGACAATGGCAACTTCGAAAGAGCGACATGCCTTCATGGCAAAGATGGTCACTGTTGAGTGACAACTCCATCACAAACACTCCACAAGTCTGGCTGATACAGTCGTGGCAAGAAGGAAGCCATTACTCAAAAAAACCCATCTTGAGTTCCCATTTGAGGTATGCAAAAACCACTCTCTGGAGATTCTGAAGTCATGTGGAAAAAAGTTTTGTGATCTGATAAACCAAGATGGAACTTTTGCAGAAATGTAAAACATTATGTTTGGCGCAAACCCAACACACACATCACCCAAAGAACACCATCCCGACTGTGTAGCATGGTGGTGCAGCAGCATCATGTAATGGGATGTTTCTCATCATCAGGACTGGGCACCTGTCAGGATAAAAGGGAAAATATGGAGCAAAATACAGAAAAATCCAAGAGAAAAACCTGCTGCCTTCCGCAAGAAAGCTGAAATTGGATGGAAATTTACCTTTCAGCTTGATAAAACCCGAAGGACACAGCCAAAGTTACAATGGAGTGACTAAGGAACAAAAGATAGGTGTCCTGTGAACCCAGTCAGATCCCTGACCAAAATCCAATCGAAAATCTGTGGCATGACTTAAAGATTGCTGTCATCAACGCTCCCCACGCAACTTGACTGAGCTTTAACAGTTTTGTTCAGAAGAATGGGAAAATATTGCCCAATAAAGTGTGCAAAGTGTAGAGGACCTATCCCTACAGACTCAGCTGTAATTACTGTCAAAGGCCTTCACCAAGTATTAACTCAGGAGGCTACACTTATCCAACCAAGATATTCTAGTTTTGTTTTTTTAATCAATTTTGTGAAATTTCTAGAATTTTTGTTTTCACTTGAAGTTGTGGGTACGATGTGTAAATAAAGTGGAAAAAGTCTGATTTATACAATTCGATTCCAGGCTGTAGCAACAAAAGGCTGAACATTTTGAAAGGGGTTGTTACACTCTAAGGCACTTATATGCAAATTCAGTTTACAATGTGGATTATATTTTGAAACCCTCGTGCATCCTGCTCTGTTGGTTACATAAAACAACAGCCGCCAGCTTTTACACAGAACAACATCCATTGAGCTGTGCTGTAGTTAAGAACAAACACTGTCAATGTATTTAAAAGTTTTAAAAACCTCAAAGAGATGGCAGCTTAGAAGCGAGCGATTGTTTTCACTTGTTGTCCTCGTTTCGCATTGTGTTCTTGTTGCACAGCAAGTGGACAAGACGTTGTAACAAGTGATTCACAGTGTCTGAGTTGTGAGGCCCGTTCCAGCTAATGCAGCAAGTTATTCTTGACGAATATATAGATATCTTGAAGCCAACTGACCCTCCTGAGTAAAAACAAAAGAAGAAAACAATTTTGTGAGGAAGTGAGGACTCCGGGATAAAGCAAGTTTCATACACGTGTTGAGATGTGCAGTAAAAACGCCTGCATATCAACTATTCCTTTAGACCACCTTGAATCCACACTTCATCCTTCTTCTGGTGTAACATTTTTAAAACCCTGAAATTAGTACTTTTTCAGGTATTCCTGCCAAATTTATCAACAATATCCTGTGACTAACAGATGCAAATGAAAAAAAAAAGCAGTGTGAAGCATGAGAAAAAAAACAACCCTTAACACGTGATTATGCAAATCAGCACAAATGAGCTCTTGCAAAAGCAGCTGAGCCTCGATAGGCCTGCAACAAATTCGTTTGGCACACGCACACTCCAACTCGGGTTTGGCAAGTAAAGATTTGAAGAATTCCCAGATAACGAATTGTCACATATTAAACGACCCATCAAACAATTCCCACAGTTCTGCATTTTTTAATTATGCCACTGTAGGAGACCATATGGCTATTAACGGTGGTGCAACAGCCAAACGAGATCCTTCAATTGTAGCTTTCAGCCTGTCATAATGGAGGACACGTTGTCTCACTGCAGTCAAGCATTCAGCAATGAGCTTGTGAAAAAAAATGTTAAAAGTAAAACTGTCATTCATCATTGGCCATCAATATTAAAGTGCATCTGTTCTTGGTGATAAAAAGTAGAAGATCGAAAAGGTAGCAACAAAAAGTAAAATAAACTATATACTGCTAATTGTCAAACAGCAGTCCATCATTAATATTAACCACGTTCATCTGGATACAATTGCTGTGTTACTACACAATCCAGTAACATTGGCACGACCATAAAAGATGGTGAACAATGGTCAGAAGGATTGCACGACTGTGCCGTCAACATTGCTTGCATCTTGAAATTTGAAATATAGCAAGACCAAAATCTTTCAGAATCAACTTTCACGGAATAACAGCAGCCTCATAGCCAGAATCAACAAAGCAAAATAATAAAAGGTAAATAATACTAAAGTCATGTGGAAAATCAAAAAATAGATTTTATTGAAGGCAAAACAAGGAAGAAGATGGAGAAAAGGGCTGAAAAAAAAACAAGAAGAAAGAAAAAAAAAACAGCAAAAGGTAATTGCATTGTCCAGCTCTTGCTGACAGTAATGATGACAAAGATCTCCAAAGGCATCATTACCATGGAACACTACGAATAAAAGTCAGTGTCGATAGTCAGATATATTAGGTATATAAACACTAGCTGGATAGCTGTGTCACACCCAAAGATTTTATATGCAGGACAAAACTCAGCATGAATCCTTTGTTGGAAGCCGTTGATCAATTCATTTCGTTTTGTTTGCAGTCTGTGGCTGCTACTTCATCATTCCTGAGAGAATGCTGTGCCACTGATGCTTTGTCCCCTATAGGTTGCAAGTATTTGAATTTGTTCATGGTCCGGGTGATAGCTCGCCTACTCTTTGTGAAGGTACCGTGGACTTTAATGGCCACTGACTAATGCTGGCAGATGCGACAACAGATTTTGTATGCCATCTGAGGAACGGTGCACACAGTGACACCTCACCCTGCCTGTGAGACATCAGGATGATAGTTTATAGCGGGCAAGATTAGATCCTTGGCTAAATGACTGAGCGATATGAAACGCTAGGCCATCCTTCCAGCTGATGGAAGGAGTAAACTGAAATATACCATTAACAAGAAAGAGCAATCAGAGATTGCAGACCCATGCCAGGAGTTGTTTGTGTGATGCTTGTGTGTTACTTAATATATTCCAATACGTACAGTAATTATAATGTAATTAATACATTCCAATGGTATGTGAACTAATAGATGTACTCCGTTTACAAGAGTACATAATTAGGAGATGTACGAAACTTCCAATGGTACATAATGAAGACGTACTCACATATCAATAGTACGTAATAGTAGACATACTCACTTTTCAATAGTATGTAATTGTTAGACATACTCACGTCCAAAAGCACATAATTAGTACAAATACTCATCTTCCATTGCATACCCACTTTCAAGAGTCCGTAATTCATAGACTAATCTCATTTAAATGGTATGTAATTAATGGACGCACTCACCTTTCAAAAGTACCAAATGAGTAGATACACTCACAATCCAATAGCACGTATTAGTCGATGTACTCATGACCCAATATACTGTCGTGGCGCTGCGGCTGAGGTTAATCCCTCTGACCCAATTGTGGACAGGCTTAAAACCGCCAGCCTCGGACGTCAAACTTCTCCCTTGGAGCCAACAGCCGACTCTCGGAGATGAATGTGCGCGCGAAAACAGTTAAGCACTGCACCAGGATGGCTCAAGGGCATGGGGCAATAGCGGTGCGATGGGGGCAGAAAAGGATGCACAGGGGGGTTTATACTCGAACCTCACAGCAAATATACCGACACAGCCATCTAACATGAACACATAATTAATAAAGAAATATTTACAAAGGACAATAATCAGAATAAAATAATAGTGAGGGAAATAATCCTAAGTCTAAATCGAAGCGCCTCAACACACATACTGAAATACAGACAAGGGAACGAAATAAAAAAATCCTTCCTTATTCTGGCACATAGCTTGGCCCAGAGATGGTCTTTGTGGAACTTGAATCAAGGCCTTCTATTGCATGTGTAACGCGTGCAAAATGGTGCCAAGTCGCTCTCCGCAGCGGAGAAATGTACGTCAGGCAATTCTGAGCCGTACTCAACAACAAGGCTCAGTGACCCCATGCAGCTGCTTCATGCGTCGATCGCCTAACCAACCTGTGATTAGACATACATGAGGCTCAGAATCTGTTCCTCATGACCCAACCAAGAGCCAAAGCCAGCGTCTTGCTTCACCACCCAGCCAAATCGCCTCAGCATGAATAAAAGATCGTGCCGTCTTCTACATGCATCGAAGGAAAGCCAGCCGTAAAGCCCTTTCTTACAGGTCATCTCCTAGCTACATTCTCTCTCGACCCTGTGTCCCTCTCACTCCGCATCAACCCCTTTTCACACTACATCGTGTGTGCGCTCTCCGATCTCTTAACTCTGACCGACGTCACCCCAAACCACCGTTTCCTCCTCTGGTACATCATGCTTGCACGAAACCCGGAAGTGGGGCCCCGCTCGCTATGTTTGGCTCGCTTGAAAATACAAAAACGTAGAGTAGTTAAAGAGGAAGAAATCGTAAACTGGGGGACTCATTCTTAATCCCCATCTAATTAACACGGCACCCCCCCCCCCCACGTGGTGACAAGTCACACTTAAGCTCACAGTTTCCATACTTAATTACATCGAGACGTCTCCTACACATCCACGACACAAACAACTCCATTCAATCCTAACTTTCCTATTAAATTCCTCCATCTACCCCCACAACAGTAACAGTACGTAATATAGTAGATGACTCACCTTTCAATAGTATGTAATTAATAGACGCATTCACATTTCATAGTACATAATTAGTAGACGTACCATCTTGCAATAGTATGTAATTAGCATGTGGTATGTTTGGGGAGAGAGGGGAGTTACATATGACCACAGAGTAGATAGGAATGTATGGAGTAGCATGTCCGTGTACTCCGTGTACGAGTAGTTAGCCAATATCGATGTAAAAGTAGGCACACGTCAGTTCAGGATCGTCTGTTTGAATGTGCACCATACAGGGTGGTGCGTGTAATAGTTCGTTAAACATGATGATGAAGAAATTGTGTGTATAAACCCCGATGAAAACCTCGACCGGGGCACCAGAGACTTGGCAGAGAGAAGAGAGGCGGAGCTACAACCGTTGCCCGAGGGGTGGAGCTATGATCACCCGGAGGGGTGGAGTGTTGCCAAAAGAGAAGAACGAGCTAATTGAGTGGTTGTGGTGTGAGAGGACATGGAGGTCTACGGAGAAATAATTTGAGGAGAAAATTGGAGGAGAAGTTCTGTGGAAGAACTGTTTGGAGGATCGCAGAGTTCTGAGAGGTCTGGAGAGTTAAAAGAGTCGCCCTGCCTGCCGGTCTTCGCCCAGTGTCTGTCATCGTCCGACCAGTCTCATCATCTTGCCCATCATCCTCTTCATCCCTCAATCACCTGCTCCGGATGCCCCAGTCCATCCTTTCACAAGCTACCCCAGAGCTGAGTCCCCCGGTTTTATCCCTTTCCCGTCTTTGATTAAATATTGTGTTGGGCCATAAGTTTTATTCACATTGTATATAACTAGTACCTCCCTAAAAAAAAAAAATAAATAAATATAATAAATAAAAAATATTCAAACCGCGAGCAACAAAACAACCACACAGGCCCGTTTCTTCGCTCTCGCGTGCCGTACGTGCGTGGCCGGAAGTTCGCATATTATTCGCAGTACGATTATTCGCAATTTATTTTAATACCCAATTATTCAATTAGCCAACTGTATTTACCTTTTCGCAATGTCGTGGCAAGAAAAACCAAAAGATAAGAAAGAAGAGAGAGAAAAAATTACTTCCTGTTCGAGGCATACCCAGCACTCTGATTGTTACCGAAATTTATGCACCGTCTAATATGAAAACGATCATAACTTGGCATTGTGTTTATCTATAAATGCGCATAAGAAATTGAGAAATTATTAGAATACACGAAGTCATCACTCTCCGGAAGCCCGTACGTTGTAACCCGTAATGGGAACGCGGCTGAGCTTCCCTTCCCCATCGGCCACGCCCACGCAACAACGTGTCTTGTCATTGGTTTGATAAATAAATGGCCATAACTTGGGAACACTTGTCCGATTAATATCAAACCTTGAAAAGGCACATCCTCAGGTCCCCAGCAATATACCTGGCAAGTTTCAATTAGATCAGACCAGTGGTTGTCGAAAACAGCGGTCACAACACACACACACACACACACACACACACACACACACACACACACAGATTGCTGGAATTATAGATAGATTATTTATAAATTGCATTCCCTTCCTTACCTTCAAACCGCAGTCGTGTCCTTTCGTCGGGTCAATCTTCCATGTTATTTGTTCGGGAAGAAGCCCGTTTGTGTGACAAGAGCTAAGTTCTCGTGTTTCTCCTCACAACCGCGTGCCTATTCCACCATAATTCGGATCATCTCCACAGGAGTTAAAACTGTTCGGTACATCGCGAGATTAAATCTCCTGCCACAACGAGCTCATCATTAGTTGAGCCGTTGATGCTGCAGTATGTAATTGGTAAATATACTCACATTTCAACAGTACGTAATTAATAGACTACTAACGTTCCAATAGCACATCACTGGTACATACTCATCTTGCAATACATAATTAATATTGAAGTACTCTTGCTTCAAGAGTACGTTATTCGTAGACGTACTCATGTCCAATGCTACGTGATTAATAGACACGCTCTGTGTGGACAGACAAAGACAAAAAAACAACCCAACAAATAAACTGAACAAATGTAATACCCTCCCTCCGTGAGGGTAATAAAAGTAATCAAACCATCCAAACACTTTCGGCAAATAAAGAAGCAATAATGAAATAAAAGTTGAGAGAACTTCCAATCCGATACCAAAAGGCAGTGTGTAAAAATTATGTGGATCGACAAAAGATAGATCAACATCAGGCTTGGATGTCTTTTCAGACGACAAAATCTTGCATAGCAGAGGCTGCCAGATGGCTTTGGCCTTCGAGGTACGCACACACCTCTCAGCTGTCTAGCCAAGGTTCAAATCCCAACCGAGCTATAAACTGTCATCCCAGTGTTTCATATGCAGCAATTCATCAATGTGTGCCGTCCCTCGATTGACATGAAACGGGCATCCCATCTGCCCATTCGTTTGTGGACGATAAAGATCCGACGATGCCCTTGTGAAAAGGAGGTGAGCTATCGCTCACCATGACCAAATTCCAAATTTCTTCCCTAAGCAGCAGAGGGCATTGCATCACGGCACATCCACACCCTCAGCCAATGATGCTACCACAGCCTTGCACTGCATATGAATGAAGAAGAAGAATCAGCATCGCAAATCCAGTCAATACATAATGAAGACCCAGTCTTTTTTAGGCTATTGTCGGTCTATGTCATCAGACAGGTAGAATAATGGATTAAGTCGGTGCAAAAGAGGTCAAAGATGCTCTTTCGCTCCAAGGAAGGGTTAACGCCTGAAAAATCTGTTCTCAGTTCTCACACAGATATTGCAAGCAAACTTTTTGTCAATGGCTTTTTGAACAGATGTTACTCATCCAATTATTCGTTCGTTAATCTTCAAAAAACAATTTTAACAAGCTCAAATGAGTTAAGATCCTCGTCCCTTAATGATGACGTCATAAAACGAAATGACGTCATTGTGATGGATCAGTTTGCGATAAATTATCTGTGCTAATGCCCGGCTTGATTCCCGCAAACAAAATTCAAACAGCTGCCTAGTTTCGGAGATAATGGTATAGGCGATTTCCATTAGCGGCTATATATGACGTCAACTTTATTTCTTGGAAGAATTTCCAAAATCGGAGATGGTTACTGCCTGCGCGTGGCTTTCATGAATACATGGCAGGTTTCACGAAGATCCGATAAAACTCTGGGTTGAAACAAAAAATGTCAAAAAATAGGAATGACTCATAAAAATTGATACGACATCATAGTGATGTATCATATGTGCGGTAATTCATCTCTGCTAATGCCCTGTTCGATTCCCGCAAAACAGAATTCAAAAAGCTTGCCTAGTTTCGGAGAATGTTTAGTGATTTCCATTAGCGGAGATATTTTGACGTCATAACCTTTTTTTATAGAAGAATTTTGAAAATCGAGATTGGTTACTGTCTGCGCAGGGTATTTTTACATATATAGCCAAGTTTCAGGAAGTTTCGATGAAAACTGTAGCTGTGAAACAACAAGTCACAAAAGAAGCAGAAAGAACAACAACGTGAGTAAGACTTAGAGATGCTCCACAAGGATCTAAAAAGCACATTTTTCAGCAAAGGTAACTACCAAGGGATAATAACTATCTGTTGTTGCAGTATGTTGGTGAAACCATGTTCCCTCAAAGATGCAGACTGAGCATTTTCCACAATGCATGATCAAAGGAGAGAGAAATGTCATTCAATCATGACAAAACTCACATTTAAACACAGTTTATACAATGCATCATCAACCAAACCCAACACGTCTATTTTCACATGAACCACTGAAAAAGGTTCGTCTCTCCAATTTCAGGGCCTCACAATCAGTTGCCATAGTGTTACGAATCTGGAAGCCATTTGCACACAAACAGACAGCAGTCCCGAAGTTCAGTTATTTTGATAAGTATGTGTATAGTTAGAATCCATCCCGTGTCTAAACGGAATTTCAGTGTGCGCTGCGGGTTTATTTTTTAGTTAGGTTTTTATCAACGACAAACAACAACAGCGGACCTCGCCTCGCTCCACCGTCGCCATTATGCACTGGCCGAAGGTGAGGAGGTAGGTGGAGCTACAATCGCCTCAGCTCCGACTCCGCCCCAGAAAGGGGAGTTGCCCCGCCTACCGTGGGCCTGTCCAATGAGGACGGCCAGCGAATCGCACGATGCACCGTCCAATCAGAAGGCGAGTGGCGAGAAAAGAAATCCCTCAGACCTCAAGAGACGGTGTGATCGGCACGTTCTGTCTGGCTGTGCGCGCGTCTGCCTCGCCTATGTGGCCTGATCAAGGAAGCTGTTTCGGGCTCGATCGCCGGTCGGCTCGTCATCTCACTCGTCCGCCTTCGTGCTGGCTGGCGTTCTGCGCTCTTTCCTCGTCCCTGGTGCTTGGTGCTGCGTTTGGCAGTGGGTTCGAGTCCCTCCACCGGACAAGCTCGACCAGACCGCACGAGCGGACAGATGCAAGCGTTAGGCCCCGGTCCCCAGCTGAACTATCCTCCTCCGGCGGGCGACCAAATAAAAGACCATTGAGGCCATTTCTTTTGGAGTGTGTGTGTGTGTGTGTGGTCTGAGTGGGCCCTGTCCTTAAGTAGAATTGCTTAAGTGTTTTCTTTTTGTTGACATTATTTGCATTTCTTTTTTTCGGGTAACTCTGCTCTTGTGTGCTCCCCTCCCCGATTATTGTTCATAAATAAACCCCCAATTGTTCAATGTACCAGGTCGTTGTCTGTCGTTTCTCCCATTGACCCAGCACGGTGCGTATTGAGAATTAGGGAGGCTGTTCGTGCTGTAAATTGTTCATTTGGTCCGGCGCGCTTGGTAACTTCCACTCTGTTACGCCGGATCTGAGTCGGTGATAGCGACTCGGTTCGACAAAGTCGGCCGAGGGTGTGGCTTCCCGGTAGTTAGACGCGTGGTACTTAGGTAAATTGGAATTAGACAAGTGGACCCTACCTCACACCGTCAAAATATTGCGGACCACAGTCCGCTAAGGGACCCGTGACCTTTCGGACTTATCCGAGAGTTACGACCTAAATCCGTGTGTTCGGTGGAGACGACTCTACTGCTCCACCGGTGGTCGTTTATCGCCACCGAACCAGGCCCACAACAATATTTCCTCTGGAGGCCTGTGTAAAAGTGGATTGTGTACCATGAGGTGGTGGTGAACTGTACTCCCAACTTGAAGCCCTGGAGGAAAGTGTATCGAACATACTGAGGAAGGAAGTTACAAAGGAGGAAAAAAGAAAAAAAAAAGACAGGAATAAAGAAGTGGATGTAAACAATAAATTATCATTGTTCCTGGATTTCTGGAATTTCACAAAGAGAGATTCCGGAAGAACACGTGTGCTTCAAGAGACTGGGTGGGGCGAGGAGGGGAGTAGGGAGGGAGATGAAAGAGCAGAGTGAACAAGACCTCGAGAAGTGGGGAAGAATACAGGGGCCACCTACCTGTCTGTAATGAGAGAGAAGCAAGCCCCAGGTTTCTGCATTGGAAGATGCTTATGATGTCGAGAGCTTTGGTTTAAAACGTATTTGGGAGAGACAATCCTTCGCCAAACACCACACACACACAGACACACTTTAATTATCTTTCATTTTTTGCCACAATCAGAACATTTTTGGACTATGCATACATAGGATAACATTAATAGTTAGGGAAAATGTATGGCATGAGTAAGATAGCTAATAACATTACAACTATGGAGATAACCAACAAGAGAGCT
Source organism: Eptatretus atami (assembly GCA_035128595.1). Lineage (NCBI taxonomy): Eukaryota > Metazoa > Chordata > Myxini > Myxiniformes > Myxinidae > Eptatretus > Eptatretus atami. Next base: position 166,071,871 of record CM068956.1, read on the forward strand.
CCTCCAGGATGATATCAAGAGTAGCAAAGGAAATAATCTATTTTGACAAATGAAGATTCTCCATAAAGAACAACTGGGCAATTCCACAATTTCTTCTTGGTCAGTCAGCCTCTGGGAGTTTTAAGTCCCTTGAGCTCCCAAGGCCTTGCAATATTGAGCAGATCAGATCTGCAAACTGACTTCTAAAGCCAGCTCCACCTCAGAGCCAAGCAATTTATTAATCTACAGTCACCTTATAACAATGTATAAAGCCTTCAAATAATTTGAAATGCCATGGCTTACAAGGATCCACATTATTGGCTCATGCTACTGCTTCCATTTCTTGACACCTTGAGGCCATGGACCTGTGTCAACACCTTCTCCTGATTATGGAGTTTCATCACCTGCTTCTCACTCAACACTGCAAGTTTGTGGCTTTAGTCTTTTACTATCTCTCTTCTCATCATATTCCTTCTGCCCCGTCACCCACTCCTGCTCCTCCAGCTCACATGCATTATCTTGCTTGCTCGTTTTTTATTCCATCAAGAAAGCCACACTTTGTTAACCTCCCCAAGTCTAAGCCTCACGCCTATTTCCATTATTTAATTCTCATTTTCCTTCACTTGTGAAATATCTTCACAAGATTGCTGATTCACACTCTTCTCTCCAATCCTCAAGACTGCAGCCCATCAAAATCATGGCCTCTCCTTTTCTTCCTCTGAGCTTTTCCACACAGACTGACCCACGACCCTAACCTCCCATCCTAACCCCTTTACCTGCCACCCAAAAGTATCCTGACTTCAAAAAGATTTGGGCATGGGCCCCCTCAAGCTTCAGATTCCTCCATTCCACCCCAATAAAAAAAATTTAGCACATTGGCACTGTATAAAAATAGGCTCATCGTTACGTTTCTTACATTATATAAAGGATGTTGCAGGTGTTCAAATTAAAGGACTTTTTTTGTATTTTCAACCTTCGTGAATTCAAACAATGAATAAAGTACAAAACAAAACGATATCCATTTACAAACGCCACTTGATTCTGCAAGAGCTATCACAACGATTAAACATTCAAATATAGTGACACAATGTCATCTTACTTAATAATTAACCCTCACCACTTATGGTTGTTAGAACAGTTATATTTGTCAAGGACGACTCAATTAATTTCTGGGAAGCATCAGTGTGTGCCGTCTGTTGTGCATTTTGCAAACGATCAATGATGGCATCCTCCGACACACATCATTCCTGCCTGTAATGAATGCTTATTCATGTGTCTGACTCAGACTTCAAAGTCTGATTTCAAAGCCACAAAGTGACCTATCATTCCTCCCATGGCCAGTGCCCAGCGATGCCTCTGCTGCCACTCCTCTCGCTTAGGCACAACCAGCAAAGGGAATTAACAAACAGCAAAGGAAAAGAGAGAGAGAGAGATAGATAGATAGATAGATAGATAGAGAGAGAGAGAGAAAGGAGAGAGAGAGAGAGAGAGAGAGAGAGAGAGAGAGAGAGAGAGAGAAGAGACACAGAGACACAGAGAACACAGAGACACAGAGACACAGAGACACAACAGAGACACAGAGAACAGAGAACAGAGACACAAACACAGAGACACAGAACACAGAACACAGACACAGAGACACAGAGACACAGAGACACAGAGACACAGAACACAGAGACAAGACAGACAGAGACAGGACAAGACAACAGAAGAAGAGGATGGAGAAACACTGAAACCAGCAACTGAGATTGAGTTCGGAAGGGTCAATGGGAGATAAAGATCGGTGGTCAAAATTGTATTTCATGAAGTGGTGGCACTACCTAACTGGAAGCCAAAGTAGGAAGAGTGGGAAAGAACAGCGTCTGGAAGGCGGTTCCATCGACGGAAGAAATGCGGAAAAAGGGGTTGAAGTGTGTCTCATCCTGAATTTGATGTTTCATTAGGAGAGTGTTGCAGGAAGAATGTGTGCATGCTGCGGTGCTGGTAGGGTCTGACTGAGAGCAGAGGAACAATATTGGAAAAGATTGCATTAAAAAAACAAAAAAAAACAAAAACCACTGATCGTGTCTGATTTGAGCAAAACAGACCTTACACATCGATCTCATTGTGGGAATTCCAATTTTCTTGTGTCCCTTTCCCCTTTTCCCCACTGTCTGGCTGTTGGCAGTTTTACCGATTTATCGGCCTTGACACCAATAAAAAAAATTCCAGGAAGCAGATGAATAAGGTGAGGCAGAGGCAGGAGCAAGCCTCTGTTCGAGAGTTCGATATATATAAATTCGAACACCAAATAAAGGAAGAAATATGAAAACAACACAAGAAACAAAAGCGAACAGGTAAACGAATATCGCCTATAAATTATTTGTGCTGAAAGAGGACTAGCAAAGCCTAACCGTCACTTCTGTGACGGACCAATTAGTCATCCTTTTTTCCAACAAATTGGTGAGAAGGAGAAGGAAAAGAACATACTTACCGGTGCATAGAGTGCTTTAACTCCGACTCCCCAACTCCTGCCCTGTCCTCATGTCCCACTCCACCCCTACTTTTCTCAAGTTCGTCCTGATGTCCCATCCCACAAAAAATCTCACACATGACAGGCCTCTCCGTTTTTTGTTTTTTTTGCTTTGGGTTTTTTTTTTGGGGGGGGTGGGGTGGTGGTGGAGAAGGAAGGATAACAAATATACCCATACAAAAAGGGCACCTTCGCATTTGCCCAGGTGAAAAGAAATTGCAATACCTCTGCCACCACCACCAAGTGGCGCGACATGGTACACATTTACATGCAGAGCATTTAGACCACCCCACCCCCACTGTCAACCACACCTCGACGTGAGGCCACGGCCACACAGCCAATGTTACACCCCCCCCCAAACACTCACACACAATTTGTGTTTTGTACCCCGTTTGGAGTTTGTAACTAAAAGATGGCCATGCATAAGGAATAAAGATAGATAGATAGATAGATAGATAAACAGACAGCCACAGAGAGAGAGAAAGAGAAAAAGAGAGAGAGAGAGAGAGAGAGAGAGAGAGAGAGAGAGAGAGAGAGAGAGAGAGAGACAATGGTGTATATGTGTATACAGTGCTCCCTCACCTATCGCGGTTAATGCGTTCCAGACCCACCCGCGATAGGTGAAAATCCGCCAAGTAGAAACCACATATTTATTTAATTATTTTTATTTATTAAACACATTTAAACGTATTTTAAACCATTATACAGCATCCACACATCTTATTAACCTTCCCCCACACACATTTAATCAGTTATTTTTTTAAAAAAATTAAAAAATTTTCATCGGAATGCGACTCTATGGGGCTGCAAAAGCCAGCCCGCTACGCCACTACGTAGTTTTATTTAAATTTCATTTAATTATTCTCTTTAATAATGTAAATATATATTTATTTATTTTTTTACTTTAATTTCTTTTTCACTATTTTATAATGTTATTTTTAGTATATTTTACTTAAAAATAATTAAAATAATAAATTTTAATTTTAAATAATTAAAATAAAACCCGCGATGTAGTGAAGCCGCGAAAAGTGAACCGCGATATAGCGAGAGCACTATATATATATAAATATAATATAAATACATAAATATATATATATATAAATATAATAATATATAAATCATATAATATATATACATATTATAAATTATAATAATATATAACATAACATACATATATATATATATAATATTACATATGTAATTACATATTACATATAATATATATATATACATACAACATATATATATAAAAACATATATATACATACATATATATACATCCACATATATACACATATATATACATATACATACAGAATATACATATAACACATATATACACATATATATATATATATAATATATATAATATTATTGTTACGGCTGTGGAAATTCGCAAACACCATTCAGGTCCCGTAGGTGATATTTCTGAAGTACGTGTATAGTTAGCCCCAAACCCATTGTTTAGAGGAATAATAATGTGATTCATTCGGGCTGCGACACTTTGAGTTAGTCGTTTTTTCTTTCTTTCATTATTTCGAACCAACCACCTTTCAACCTCAACCACGCCACCACTTCAACAACGCCAGCACCGCTACCCTCACAACACCACCACCATCTTCGCCACTACCCCCGCTGACGAACGCCATCCTCCACGGTCCACACTACGACGGTTTCCGTGTTGAAAACCGTCGAACGCAGAAGGAAAGAAGAAAAGTCACCACAGCGATGGCCACGGTTTTCCGCCTGTTTCTTCCCTGGCCCGGCGCAGGAGGGATTTTCCTCGCCCCCCGCATGGCGCGGACGGAGGGAACGAGGAGGAACGCCCCTATTCTCGAAGCGCACTCGAAGGGGTGTAGCCAAGAAGCGGGCGGGGCGCCGCGGGTATAAGAGTCGGGAGCGCAGGAGGCATTCGGTCTTCTCTGGTCGGTATTCTCCTCGTGCTCTCAGTCCGGTTGTGTTCGTGGTTCGCTCGGTGTACGCAGTCGGTGCTCCGCTGTCGTGGCGTCGGGGGACCAACACGAGCAGGCACGAGGCACGCCGGAGAGCATCGCCCGACCACGCTCGAACGGAATCACGGCCAGACCGGACCACGTCAGGTACGGGCGCCAAGGACTCGAACTCAGGAAGTCGCGACTTCCATTTTTTTGTGCTTTTTTGTGTGTGTGTGAAATAAAATGCGTGCTTGTTAACTGTTGCCCCGTTTCGCTGCGTCCTTTCCTTTGTGGGTCTCCATCTGCTTTACGTAAAGGCTTGAGTGGGCGCGGGACGCCGATAATTAATCAGGAACCGTCGGAGGCCGACGATAACACCGCTCTTATCCCGATAGCACGGAACGGATCGCCTTAAGCGGCCCGTGTCCGAAGTCGACCTCGGCGATGGGTCGCGCCGGTTACCATCCGCGTGGGTACTTAGGTAGGTCCCGAAGTTTGGCGAAAAACCCTATCCACGCGGTGGCATGCACATCGGGTGAGGCCGAAAGCCCACCCCGTTACTAGATCCCGGCGTTAGTCCGAGGGTCACGACGGAATTGTCCGTCCGGGGCGACGTACCGCGATTCGATTACGCTGGTCGATCGCACGCCGGAGGCAGCGAATTCCAACACTGGTTCAGAGAAGGGAAAACAAACCCTCCTGTTTCCAGCTAAATCACAGGGAATCATTCCAGGTGTAGAGGAGCGACCCCGATTCCCTCTAAATTACGAGCGATTAAATTAACCCGTTACGTGAATAAGATGGCGTCTCAAGGCGAGCGAGCCAGGGTAATAGAAATGGATGTAGAGTGTTTAGAATTCCATGGCCCGACGATCCCCATGCAGACATTGTGTGTGCAGGAACAGTCCCCCCCCCCCCCCAAAACGAATCCAGGCCCGAAAGGGTGGCGCGGCAGAGCCGCGGTGTATGACACCTCCCCTCCCCCTCTCCGCCAACACCTCCCGCATCCTCGCCGAATCTGCCCACCAAGTGCACTTAATTATGGCCAAGCTATTCGCCATGCTGGCAGAAATGAACGGAAAAAAATGCGATGGAATAAAAACGAAATAAAAGAAGTGAACAAGCAGATGGAAACAAAACACAAAACAAATAACGAAAAAAAATGGATGGAAACGCACTCAGAATGGAAAACAAACACAAACGAAATTGAAAACGAAAATGGATACAAACACAAACAAAATGGAAGAAATGCGGGTGAACGCAGCAAATGGGCGAAGCCTGCAGGCGGGCATGAAGGCAACAACAGCGAACTGTAATGGCGACGCCACGTGTGGGAGCGAACAGCTGGGAGGGGTGCAACGGTTTCAGGCCCCGGGAAGGCGGTGAGGAAAAAATAATTCGAGAGACGCACGAAGGAAATAAAAATAGTGGAGTGTGAGAAAAGACTTCAAACATGACGAAGAGATTGATAAGCTGGACGGAGGGTAAAAACGGAGACAAGGAACTGGGAAGACGGATAGACAAAACACAAGGGCAAGCCGTAAGAACAGTTAGAAGCCAAAGCAAGGTCGGAGGGTGCGGAGATGAGAAAAGAATAGAGAAGAAAACTGAGTTACAGAAACACCAAAAACAAAGAGACAGAACTACAAAACGAACTGAGAGTGTTAAAAGAGGAACAAGAAAGAGTACTGAAAGAACAAGGAATGAGAAAGGAGAAAGAAATCTGTCATGAAAGAAATGGCAGATTACAGAAGGACAGAACAAGAAAGACAGTGGAATAAAAAACTGAAAAGAGTATGAATTTGAAAACTGAGCGACAAAGGAAAAGAATAGGTTGGAATACGAGGAGAAGTTGAAGAGCAGAAGAAAGCAGGAAGGAGAAATGAGGAGATTGAAGGACACAACGAGATTCGAGAGGAAGAACGAGAAGAACAATGGGATAGAAAACAAAAAAGAACATGAAGCTGAGGTGACCAATTCAAAGAAAAGGCGAGGCTGGAGTGCGAAATAGAACAAAGAACAGCGAATATGAAAACACAAAAGGGAAATTAACCACATGAAAAAACATGAAACTGCAGAAGTAAGGACAGGAGAAAAACAAGAAGAGTAATGAGACAGCAGCAAATGAAACACAAGAAGGAGATTAACCAAATGAAGCAAATCATGAAACTGGAGAAGGAAGGACAGCAGAGGAAACAAGGAAACGGTAATGAGAGAACAGCCGAATGAAACACAGAAGGAAATGAGCCAATTGAAAAGAAACGATGACATTGAAAATGAGAAGCATGAGGAAGAGTGGGAGAGAAAACAAAAACTATACGAGTTTGAAATTAATGAACTGAAGGAGAGAGTAAAATTGAAAGTCCAGAGAATGGAAAAACTCCAGAAAGAAACAGAAACTAATAAATGTATAGAGACGCGGAGACAGAAAAATAGAGGAAGACTGCACGATAAAACGGTTAAAGGAACAGAACACACACACACAGAGGTAGTGGAGGATAATGGGGTGTAGCTCCGGGAGCGTGTGAGACCCGGTGCGAGCAGCGGGATGGCTGCCCAGGAACGATGGGAGGGAGTATGCCCCTTGAGGCGAATCACGACCAGGTTCGGGTCGTGCCAAGCGAGAGTTGAAGGGACGAGTGCTGTGGATAGGTGCACGTGCAGCTTGGGGGCATAGAGCCCCGGAACCCTTGTGGGACACGAATCCCCCAGTGTGGTTGTGCAGGGTGTGTGTTTGCGAGTGTGCGGAGATGCGTGCTTTCCGGCACGCATGGTGTGAGTGAGACCCCCTGTGCAGGTGAAAGGTTGGTGTGAGTGAGAGGTCCGCGTAAGAGAGACAGTGTGTTAAGGTCGCTGTGTGAAAGGAGATGACGGTGGGCATGCGTGAGCATGCAGCCGCGTCTCCCGTGTAAGTGTGATGGAGTGGAGTCTGTGCGTCGTAACACGCAGGTGTGTCGGGTAGAACGGAGACGACGGCGACAGATGACAAAGGCCGGGTAGCGCCGTAGCTGTTTTGGGACCGCGCCGGTTTACCCAGCAGCGAGCGCGAGGTTCGGGCCGTGCAACGCACGAGACCCCCACGCGCTCGCTGCGGGAGTGAAGCCCCCGTCCGGAAACGCCAGCGGGATTTGCCGTCCGCACGACAAAGGTTAGCAGGATGACGAAGTTGGAACCGGATGGTTCTCCACGCGAGCTTGTGTTAACTCCAACGGGCAGAGCACATGTGTTCGCTGGTGGGAGCCCCTCAGTGCGAGGTTTGCTTTTGGGGGTGCGCAGGGTACGTCATGGCTGCACGTAGGGTTGGAACCTGCAGAGGTGGTATCCCTGCCGGATGTACCGTCAAAAGGGACGAGGTACGCGTTGCAGCTGCATGACGCACGGGAAATGCAAAGTGCGCGAGCTGTGAGTTGCCGCGCTGGTGCTGCGCAATAGAAAAAAAAAAAAGCAAGCCTCGCTTTCGTGTAACAGATTCCCTGGGCAAGGGGTGATGATCCCCCTTACCAGGGCACAGGATGGACATATTAGGGGAAGGGTTAGTGATAGTTAGACCGCGCTTCATGGGCAGGGGTAAAGTCCTCATGGATCCGTGAATGGATTAGTAGAGGGATTGTAGTCAGATTAGGATGGAGAATGGGAATAAGATTTGAGGACGGTGACAGACTTTGGATGTGTAGATGACATAGCTTAGCTACGTAGTGTTAAATGGAACGTGCATAGTATCAGGGACAACGTGGGAGCACGAGTTAGTTAGGGAGAGTAGATAGAAGATGGCAGGATTCAGCGAGGGTGTGTGTGAGTTGTGTGGAGACATTGTAGATGAGTGAGCCAGCGGGTCTGTAGTGGAGCGAATGTGGAATCCATGGTGCGATGAGATGATTGGGGAGCGGAGTGACTCCCGCCCAAAGGCACCCGGGCAGTTGTAGATGAGTTAGCTGTGGTTAGACAAATTGAAAAAAAGGAGTCGTTGCTGTTGGTGCGGAAAGTAGGCTCGATACCATTGAGGGGTGCAGGACCCTGTTGACGGCTGGAGCGTGGCTGCGAACGTGAGTAATCGCTGAGATGGGTACCCCGGTCACCGGCAGTCGGCCTGGTACGCCAAGGCCCATGGGCGTTAGCGTAGTGGGCACGGTCGGCCCGCTTGTTGCGGGCCGGGGCCCATTAGCCGCGTGCAGTGTCGGGCACGTGACCCTCGAAAGGCCGGAAGCCAGCCTGCCACCGTAGCGTTTCAGGATCGCCAATGGAGCACTCCCGGTTTTAGGAGCACTGTAGGCTCGAGGCAGTACCGGAGGTGCCATGGTAGGGGATTCGCAGAGGTCGTGCCTGCCAAT
>CM068956.1:166081806-166104331 GCA_035128595.1 Eptatretus atami
AAAAAGAAAGATGTCAATGTGACCAAAGAAATTGGGGCAAAACACAGGATTTGACAGTTCATACAAGTGTCAGGTTCCTTGAAAAATAATGAAAATCAATCTCTGATGACGTGATATGGAACGTGGAAGTATTTATGATAGAATATACACTATTATAATAAGACAGCATTTATGTATCAGGCAGTAGTAAATGCACAATTTTTTTAATCTTTTGCCTTCAAAGATTTATCTGTGTAACAACAGTTGAGCATAACATTGTATATTTTAAGTAATGGTGACATAAAAGAACACAAACGTAACACATGTGACTTACTTTGAGTAAATCCAAACATTAATTACATTATATGGACATATGCACTTCTATAGGTGTTTCACGAAAAAATAAAAAAGAATACGGATAAAAAAAAACTAACCTCTACTAAACAGTATATGACACGTTAATTGTTATATAACAAACATGCCGGAGTAATCGATACATTTACAACACCTTCCCAAAACCCCCGTGTTAAGGAATTGTTGATGAAAGCTCAATTTGTACGCAACTTTGAAATGGGCATTTACTAAGCTGCCACTCTGTGATTGCTATACATCAATTTATCATCTACAGCCAAGACGTTTCAAAAAAAATCTGAGAATTGCCACCTCAGGTCGTAAGGCCAAGAAATGAAATTGGGGGTTCAGCCCGTGGATATGACATAAGAGCAAAGTGAATCCTCCCCAGACCAAGCACAGCTGGTGAAGTTGCCGTCGTGGTCGGGAATAGTGAGTCGTTGAACCTTCACAGGTGCAATACAGAGACCCCCCCCCCCGCCCGATTCCTCCTTCATAGGTAGGTTGGTTTTAATGTTTGCAACGCTGGAAAACGATGCGTGGACAGCTAAAGAGAACTGCGTTGCCCTTCCTCCTTGTCTCATCTCCTCCTTCCCCATCTGAACGGCCATCTTTATTCCTCTGTGTTGGTGTTGTTTGGTTGTTACTAACAGCTAATATAACCTTCACCTAGCACAATAAATAGTACTGAAATAGGGTCCGTAAAATGCAACTAAAATTATTAGCTCCATTGGACTTAGTCTGAAAGGGTGCTTATGATGGTCGCATCTTCGTCCAGCCGTACTTCTGCCTGAGCCATACTCATCCATACATGGACAGATTTGTTCAAAACTTGCACAAAGACAATACATGAGGTATACAGTATACTTCAGTTTTCGCGATTCAATCAAAGTAGTCCGATTGGCGGCCATTTAGTTGTAACTCGGGGAAGGGCATACTTTTTGACGTTGCGACATCACAGATTATGCTCCTCAATTATTACATCATTATACATACAGGTACCCAGTGTTGATTTAAATCCTAAACCAGATCAAAATATACATAATTCCGGCTGCCCGACCAGCGTCTGATCAGTTGAAATTTAAAACATAGATATCCCTGCGTACTAATCTACAGCATAACTGGACGTTCACGTTGATTATGAAAGTGGTTCAAGAGAAATAATTTTTTTCAAGATTTCGTTCAAACTTATTGGTGCCAACCAGGTGATATTAATATTATGAACATACCGGGTATCCAAGGCTTGGGGAAGCATGTGGGCGAGGTTTCCTCGATCTGCAGCCGTTCTGGAGAGTAAGATTTTTAAAGTTTATTCTTCAAAAATCATAGCTGCCAACGCAATGGATCATGTTGAGAATTTTGTCTCATGGAAGCGATTCAGCCTGTAAAGTTCCTCGATCTTTTCAGTTGTTTCGGAGAAATAGATTTGCGGTTTTTTAAGGTTAAAAAAAAAAATGACTGCCGAAACACGTGACCGATGACTCAGCATTTTTTCCACCACCTACAATTAGGCTACATGACCCTGTAAAAATTTCATACTGATCGAAAAGCGTTGGAGTAACAAATATGGACGTCCTAACAAGCACCGAATGACATCAGAGCAAGATTTGATTAAAATACCTGAACCCAGATTCAAGAAATATTAAAAAAATTCTGGCTGCCAGACGATGCGGTCTGATCAGGTTGAGTTTTTAAAAACACATTATTCCACATGCAAGGAGATCATAATGTGACGTTTCATGTCGTTAATGAAGCACTTCAAGAGAGGATATTTTCAAGATTTCAATTCATCCAATTTTGCTGCCAGACAGTGACCTACTAATTATTGTCCAACACGGTATACCAAGCTTGTCGAACATGTGGGTGAACTGTTCCTCGATCTGAAAGCCGTTCTGGAGAAGATGATTTTTAAAGTTTGACGGTAAAATCAAGAGGTCGCCAAGCCCGTTTTTTTCGGATACCATGTGAGGCTCGTGTAAGAGCAAAACACAGATCATATAAATAGGCAGGAGAACAGAGGGGTGGGAGAGGATAGCATAAAATAGTCGGGGACCAGAGACATTAGGAGATCGATGGAAAGGAGGGGGTGGGGTACACCGGGTAAACAAGATGGACACAGGGACTTCAGGAGGAAAAACAGGGAATTAATTGAAGGAGGGTGGTTTGGATGGATAACGGGTAGAAGATGAGATTTTGGTTGGAGGAAGATATGAGATGGGGTGAACAGATGTTTGAAAACCTGAGGGAGCTTGGATGAAGAGAGGTGGGAGTTCCAGAGGTGTAAAAAAAAGAGGAATGAAGGGTGAAGGTGACAGTGATTCTTGATTGCAGTTTCACAAGAATGTGTTTTGGCGGATCTTGACGCCCTCGGAATAAGGGGGGGAGTGTATACAGGCAAGCATGAGAGTGTGGGGGGGGGCTGAGGAGGAGAAGGTAAATATACGAAAGATCGAAAGACCACCCGCCGCTCCGTGAGAGAGTGAGAACCCAAGCTCAGCTCATCTTGGGAGGTCATGATGCCTAAACCTTGGTTCCACACATGAAGCCGAGCAAGATGTAGGAGGAGCACCACCGAAAGGGGAGAGCAGACTCATCAGATTGCGGATGAAAGCTTGTAAGGGTGAGGCGTGAGGTGTGTCAAAGAAGGACTTTTGCGAGAGTGGGATGCCCATTGCCCAAAGGGCGGAGGAGCTCCTGTGAGCACGTCATCCATACTAGTGCCCAATGGTCTGCGGACATCCTCGCTGCAGTGGGTTAATTTTATCAGGAGGTGGTGGCAGGATGTTTGCACCCGGCCACTGTAAACCCTTCAATCCGCAAGAACCACAAACGCGCAAAAAATCGAAACCCACCCGTGGAGTACCTCCTGTGCCAGCTTCCTTCGCAGGGCGCTCACCGGAATGACGGATTGGGGGGAAAGCCTTCGGGACCCCAAGCTTTGAGGAAAGGAGGGAAACCACGGTAACCTCCCTGGGTCAGATTGCGGAGAGTGTGTCGGATAGGCGGAGGGTGTCAGCCAGCGGCGGTCTTCCTTGGTTTAACTGAGGCGGTCCTTCGGGTGGGTGCCTGGAAGTCCTATCCTAAGAGAGGATGATCACTGTCTGTTAATTTCCACAAAAAACAATCTGAGCTCAAGCGTTTGGACATGGTATTGCAGCACTCTCTGAGGTTCGGAGACCGGATTGCGGCGAGATAATGGGTGGTGTTACACTACTATGTCTGGTCGCCGATGGTTACATAACTCAAGGGATGCTGAAGCGTGTCAATATGGCGGACCCAATGACAAGTGAGGTAACAACCGTCAGCGAGCGTTTATGAGAGCTAAGGATTCGTTCACTCCTTAGTTGTCATTTCCCCCTGGTCTCTGTCTAGCTCCAACTGAGGCGAGTGACCTCACCGGAGGACACATCTACGCCACCTCGATGGTGTGGTGAATCAGGCCCCAGGACGAGATACACTTCTATCTTGGGGGATTCAATGCACGATGGAACTGATTGGATGGTTATGAGACGTGTGTTGGTCCCAATGGGTCAGGAACTATGAATCAGAATAAGCACTAAAGCCCCTTGACTTTCAAGAAGTCATGGACTTAGGGTGCCCGTTCATGGTCGCGCGCACAAGCTTCATCGCTGGGACTTGGTATCCAACGCTGGCGGTGTGGCAAAGGAGATTGACATGTCTCGTGAGTCGCGAGATGATCAGAACGGCAGGTCTAGCAGGAGTGCTCAGTTCTCAAGACTGACCACGGTTTTGAGCAACGCTAAGCTGCAACCTTAAATCTGGAGAATGGAACCACCAAGCCTAGGCTGGATGTTGCAAGCTCAAGGATGGAGAGTTGCGAGGAGTTTTGCGAACAGGCTAGTGACATTTGGGGTGTCTGGTGCTTTGGGGGTTGAAGAGTTATGGATACCTTCAAAGACCACCGTCTGATGTTGCCGGTGGTTGGTCGTGGATACACCGCAGGCAAAGAAAAGTTGTCTCTCAAGGGACACTGGATAACATTGACCAGAGTGCAGGGCCAGTGCTGATGCAAGAGCTGAGCTGTTCAGGAGCTGAGGCGTAAAACTGTACTGCACTAAGGTGGACAGAGGCTATGTGCGAGGAATTGTGAGGGGGTAGAGCATACCTGTTGGAGGTGATTTCGTCGCTACAGGGGAATCGCGCATGCGTTCATCAAGCCCATCCTCGGAGCACTGCAGTTAGAGAGGAGTGGTAGGCTCTAACAGAGGAGTCCTGAAGTGAAGCCGCGGGCCGGTTACTTGAGCGATCTGTACCGAGGCTGATCACCAGCTGTCGATAGGACATAATGGTGTTACAATCCCTGTTGCTGACCCCAATGCAATTGTGGTCCAGCCTCGCTTGTGGAAGACACGGGCTGCGGTGAACCGGTTGAAACAGGGTAAAGCTCCAGGGATTGTGGCATTCAGCCTGAACTTCTCAAGACTGGTGTAATTCGCACTCGTTCGGTGCATCAGTTTTGTGCTTGCCTGGAACACAGCATCATCCCAACTGATTGGAAGAGGGGCTTCTTTGTCCTCTGAAAGGAAGGGGATCGCCAAGACTGCAACACACGAGGGTGAGCTGCTCTCAGTGCGGGCAAGGCTTTGCTCGGTAATCTGGATAGGGTCGCCACCATGCTGTTGAGCACCAGCGTCCAGAAGCAGTAGGCTTTTACACCAAGAGGTCAACTAATTGACCGTATCCTTGCTCTTTGCCTCCCGAACGCAAGAGATTTGAGCAGGGCTTAGCTTGCAGCCATGTTTGATCTCTGTAAAGCGTTCGATTCCGTGAATCGGGTGCCTCTGGAGGATTCTTGGTCTCGTGGGTCCCAAAACTGATGCGATCTTATGTCTGAACTCTCTGGTACTGGAGTGCTGTGAAGTGTGGGGTACACTCGACGTATTTCCAGTTGTTTTACTGGAGTTCGTCAGGGTGTGTACTGGCCCCACAACTTTAGCATTTGTATGGACTGGATTTAGTGAGGATGTCGGAAGATCGCTGCGGTGCTCGTTGGGAAGTACAAGATCTTCGGACTGAATTTTGCACATGATCAGTCACTTTGCGGAGACTTTAGATATCCTTTGGGCCCTCGAGTGCGAATGAGGAGTCGGAGCCGCTGGGTATTACGGGTTTCTGTTGGGTCAAAACTAAGATCCAGCTTTCAATGAATCTGTGAGTGCGCTGTCCTGTCGTGTCGTTTGTGGTGAGGTGTTGAGATCTTGGAGAGATACTTTACCTTTGGCAAGTGATATTCATGTCTCGCTGCTGTGAGTCAGAGGTCATAGACTGGGTCGGGCCTGGAGTCATGGAGCAATGGATCATGGTGTGCGCTGCCCGGTACTGTGTGGGTAGGAGAAAGTCGAGTTTCCAGGTCTGTGCTTCCAGTCTTGCTCTATGGATGCGAGACTTGGACTCTGACCAGGATGCTGAGAACGAACTTTAATTCCTTTGGTACCAGGTCTCTTCGGTAGAATCCTTGGCTATACGCGTCAGATTTTGTGTCAACGGCGGTTGCCTGAGAGAGATTGGATGAGATGTACCTGTAAAGGTCCGGAGCACAGTTGCAGCTTGGTGGAATGTGGCTGTTTTCTGACGCTTGATCCGCTCGACCAGATTTCTAGCGAGGGAGTCTCGTGGTTGGAGAGGCCAATGGCCGACCCACGTGCCCTCGGGTGCAGCAGGTTGACCAGCATGCTCAAGTAGATGGGATGGGGTCCCGGCATGGCCTGGGGGAAGGCAGACGGAGCCCTGGAGTAGCCGGCGGAAAAGTGACGCAGCGCGCGCTGTCTGGCACTGCCCATTACTGACGTGACCTGATCGGCGACTGCTTTGGCAGGAAAGTTTGAAGCATGTGGCTTTCCATGAACGTCGTTGCAGATGGGAGACCCAAAAAGTTGAATGTAAAAGGATTTGGAAGAGCATTGTTAGAAAGTGGGAGGGGGGCTCCGAGGTTCCTTCGGAGAGACATGAGTGATGGTGTGCTGGTGTGTTGGTACGTGTTGGGGTGCCTGGCTTGGGACCGAGGTCGAATTGAGCCATTGGCCTGCTGAATAACACATGTGGCGACTCAGCCTGTCATCCTTCGTGAGGTCGGCGAAATGATACCAGTGTATGGGTAGAAGGCACAGCATCAGCGGCACAGCCATGCTCCAAAAATAAGAGTCCGCGGCAGCCAGCTGCATATGGCAAGAACAAAAGATTGTGAAGGTGTGAGATTTGTCAGATTGAAAGATAGTCCATCGTGTTTGGACCAGCTGTGATTTTTAAAGCAGCTGCAAAGAAGTGAAAGCTGTCTGGCCTGCTGACAGAGGGATTGAGATGGACGGCAGAGGGTGAGGTCATCACCAAAGATGATAAAGGGATTTTCCAGAGTCTGAGAGATCATTGAGGAAAACCAGAAAAGCACAGGGCCCAGACACTGCCTGAGGACTTCAGCTGGACGTGAAGATGAAGGAGAGAATGTCCACATGAGCATGTGTCGATTGCGACAGAGAGGAAGTCGCGAGCCATAGGAAATTTCCTGATCCCAAAATAAAAGAGAGTTTGGTGAGCAGTGGTGCGAGACCGAATCAAGAACCTCGTGATATTCTGGGGAGAGACGGCTCTGATGTCAATGTTGGCCATCTGTCACCTTATCATTTGTGGAAAGCAGACGAGACGCCAGTGTGAATGACTGGTCTAAATCCAAATTGATTTTGGAATCAAGCAATGGGAGAACGGAAGGATTGAGTCGGAAGCGATTGGATCTATGACGTGTGATGTTGGGAGAAGCTGATGGGACTGTGTGTAGGGATCCTGTTTTGCACCTTTTTATGCAGGAGTGGAATGTTTGCTAATTCCAATGCAGATGGCAGAGGAACTTGAGTAAATGAGAGGGTGAATAGACAAGGGGAGCAGAGCAGAGAGCAGGTTTTTGGGAACGAGGGTGAATGCCGTGTGGGCCGTGCAGAACACGAGTCGAGGTGTTGACACAAGCTTTCTCCGCTTTCAGATGAAATGGACATGGATTCAAAGGAACGTTGTTGATGCGTAAGGCTGGGTGCAGAAGCGATGCATTTGGGACACAAGTATTGAAGGTAACACAGAGTGTAGGCATCAGCTTTCAGTGCCAGTGTTAGCTGTGCAGCATTTGAGGTAAGGGAAGGGGGGAAGGGGAACATAACACAGAAACCTACTTAAGAAGTAGATGCACAGCTGTGGAAGGGAGACAGGTTTGAGAGATAAGCACTTGAGATTAGAATGGATGTTGTTTTCCTGATTTCCTGAGGGTGGTACACACTTGTTCTGAGTTTGGAAGGAAACCGAGAATTGCTTGAGTGGATTTGGCCTCCAAGGCAAAGGCAAGTTGTTTAGGAGAACAGTCCTCACCAGATAACTTCGTATAACCATGGTTGGAGAAGGGTGGGACATCTGAGACTCGATGAATATATGTCATGAGAAAAGCAAATTCTTTGAAAAAATTCCGCGAAGAAATGTCGGTGAGAGGTAATGGAGAACGTCGAAGTATGAACACGCTGAAACCCGACAGTCGGCCTGAGTGAAATGCCAGAAGTCGGTGCTGAGGGTGGTTCTCTAATAATAGCTAGATAGATGAACCGTCACAAGCATATGGTCAGCAACGATGTGAGAAACAGAACCGTAGACATTTTGGGAATGGCAAATCAAATCCAGCAAAGATGGAATACCATTGCTGAATCCAGTCGGGAAGTTGACAGATGGTGTCAGTCCATGAGTCGCCAGAAGTCGTTTGCTGAGTGCCCATGGCAGGCGAAAAGAGGCATGGCACGGCAGTGAGCCAACTGCATAATGGCAATTGGCAAAGTCACGCATATGAGGGGAAGAATGGAAGAGGATAGAAATTGTCCATTTCGGCGCGTGAGATGTAACAGAGTCATGCTGTTTGTAGACGGTACACCACACTAAATGAGAGGTGGGATGGAGGGGAAGCGTACCCTGAGGTAGTTCTGGAGGTGGGGGAGTGAGGGCATGCATGGAGATGAGGAAAGAGTCTGATGAAAGAGCAACGCTGGGACTGCCAGGACGAGTCTCAGTCTGGCATACCGAGGAGGGGTAACCAGGGATCAGAGCGTCTGAAGGAGGAAAGTTTCTGTAAGCAAGATAGTCTTGGCTGTCAGTGGAACTCATGGAGAGATGTCAGGTAGAGCGAAGGCCTGGATTTGAGTTCCACACTGTTGAGGAAGAGGAGTGGAGAAGTTTGGGGTCAGGGAGTGAGGGAGGTGGAGGCTCGGAGAGGGAGAGGAAGGTGAAGGATGAAGGATACAGATGCAAAGAGGTCGGAGGGCGGATGGGGAGGAGAACAAAGGCTAGGGGGAAGGGTGGATTAGCAGTGGGGGATAACAAGAGAGAGGGCAAAGGTAGCGGGGTGGAGGAGGTGGAGGAATGAGCTGGAAAGAGAGGAGAGGGAGGAAGGAGCAGCTGTGGAAGAAGGGGGTATGGGGGGGGGATGAAAAGGGAAGGGGGAGAATAGAGGAAGAAGGGTGAGAGGAAGAAGATTGAGAAAGTGGGGGGAGGTTGGAAGGGTGAGGGGAAGAGAAGAGCTTGCTTTGAAGTGGGATAACGTTATGTCCGAGGCAGGGTGAGAGGAAGCTTTGAGAGGGGGAGATGATGATAGCAGGCACGGCCATGGGGGAGAGGATGGAAGGTGGGGAAGAGGGAAGGATGACACTGGGTAGAGGTATAGTGGAATGGGAGTGGTGGAGGGGAGGAACAAATATGAGGTGGAAGAGGGAAGTGTGAGAGATCAAGGAAGAAGTGTGGTTGAAGATATTGAGGAAGTGGCAAAGAGAGGCAAGATTTGTTCAGTTGGAACGAGAAACAGATGTTGAAAACAAATACAGTTGGTTACGCAGAGGCAGAGTGGGAAGCCAGCAGAACAGGGCGATGCCAGAGGGGTAAGAGGGAGGACTAAGAGGTGTACATGGGGAGGATGAGGAGGAGGTAGATGAGAAGGTGGGTGCACTGAAGTTGGAAATAAGAACAATTAAGGGAAATGAACAAGTATGGAAATTAGCATCCATTGGGGACCAGACTCGTGCAGAGCGTTTGGTGCGCTAAGCAGCCTCCGCTGGCATTGGCACAGCCTGGAGCAGGTCGCACTCCGACACAGGATACCAGCAAGCTGGCACTCATTTTGCCGACTCGGAAGGAACGCGAGGCAGAGTCCACCACTGTATTAATCAACAGCCAAGTAGGATTTGAAATCAGATCCAAGAAATCCAAGCCACACCCAAACTTAAGCCAACACCAGCATATGAAAATGGATGAAGAAAAAAAATTAGGTGGTCGTTAACTACATTGGAAGAGATGGATGCAGTGCAGAAGAATTGATAGTGCAGAAAGGAAGCACTGGAAGATGGAATTTTAGAACACGGGAAAAGAAAGGTCGAATTGAACAAGATTTTGAAGAAGAAGGAACGGGTGGAGAAGGGAAATTTGAAGCATGTATAGAGAACGTTTTTCCATGGGCGTTTCGGAGATGCAGAAGCCAAAGTTTTCCTTTTTTTTTTTCCAACAAGCCTGCACACCAGTGACCTATGTGTCAGAATATCGTTAAAACATTCGACAGAGTAGGACACGAGTGTGAAAATTGTGTCAATCGGTAAACAGTTGCAGAAAACAAGAAATTAAGCAGAAACAGTCACGGAGGACGGACAACCGAAACATAATGCCACGCGACGATGTGTCCTGTGGAGGTATAAAAACCCAGTTGAACACTCTCAGCCAGTCTCGTAAGGCATTTACCGATCTTGTTCAAATTGGCACATAGTAAGAAGATGGTTATATATCCCGTCATTGTTTTTCGAGGTCACATCCAAGATGACCGAATGTGGCCATTTTGTACTTAAAGTGTCCTAACCAATTCTCGGACAAAAGGTCATTTTGTTCACTTGGTTAATAGCCGTCATTTTATTTTGAGATAGATCCAAGATGGCGACGGTAACTGGGAGCCATTTAGTTGTAAATATGTATAGGCTAGCGCTTTAATCCGTCAGCAAATGCTAAAATACGGGGACTATGAATGTTTCTTTTTCTCTTGTTTGAACTATTTTGCCAATTCAATCTCGTATGTAAATGCCCTTAAGGGTACCCCGTGATCTTGTCACCACGTGACGATGAGGTGTCAGGAGAAGGCAATAGTTACAAAGACAGCTGCCTCAGTGACAGTTGAAATGCACAAAGAATGTGGTGGGGCAGGAGGAAAAGCATTCCGTTAATGACAACACTGTAGCACGTGGTGTCTTTATCAAAATTAACAGCAAACATTAAAAAAAATCCCCCTTCTCAAGTGTAGGCAGTAGTTGAAAGAAATCAGACACAAATGCTACCTGCCAACTAATGAAACCGAACGTTAAAAGGGTGTAGGTAGAAGTATGCGGGATATAAAAGATTAAGGTATGGAGGGATGAAGATGATGGCCCACCGGTTATACCTCGAGGAAGAATGCTATTAAGCATGGGTTTTGGAGTTCAACTATAGGTACTGGGAAGAAGGTGCACTGTGCATCCTACGGATCTGGAAAGTCAGAGAGGAGAGGTGAGCTCGACTCGGAGAGGTGGAAATAACTGCCATATCTTCGGCGTGGAAGCAACAGTATTAGTGTCCAGCACATTGCAGGAGAGCCAATGTGTTAGAACTTTGGATTCCCACAGAACCAGAGAAACAGATGTATGCTGGGACCCCACCATACTGAAAAGAGCAACACTCTAGTGAGCGTTTCAAAGGGCGTCCTGTAGGTTGTATTGATTTCAACGAATGACTGGACAATGTGCATTCTTACATTTAAAACACGAAAAGCAAGAGAGATTGCAACCCACCAGATTGTTGGTGGTGTGTGTGGTGTGCATAGTTGTGGGCCATTGTGTCTGGTGTGTTACGAAGAAAAGACATAATTACAACTGCATATACTGCTGGCGTGAACGGTACCAAGATGTCCGCTTGAATCGGACACCTGACCTGAACCTAGGCCATTTATCTGCAAAACGAAGTTTTGCAAGATATGTTAGCGTCGTATTTTTTGTTTTTATCTTGCAAAACGAGTTTTGCAAGATAGTAGTCAGTCGTAGTTTTTATTTCTTATTTTTTTGTTTGTTTGGTCGTAATCACGAAAAAATTCTGCAGATACAGTGGTCATTGGAAATTTTTGTACTCGCATATGAAGAGGCCCTATGGAGGTCTTTCAGCAAAATTTGAAGGTCAAAGCAAAGTAGGTCACTGTCGAAATCAGGACGACAAAACCTTATTTGAGGTATTTGATCGATCGTCTTCAAACTTCAGGGAAAAGAGTCATGGCTGGCGACTCAGCTGATTAATTTTGTGCGATGCCTTGAGTCATGGTGTTTTTTTTGTTGTTTTTTTTTTATCTGTAAACACTAAACACTCTGCAGAGCACAGTCATTGGAAATTGTAATTGCATATCAGAGGCATAGAGCTCTTCAGCGCATTAAAATTTTGAAGGTCAAGGTCAACGGTCAAGTCTAACTTGTCGCAAATCAGGGAAGTCGACGAAACCCTTATTTTGGGTAATTTTGATCGGATCGCTTCAAACTTCATGGAATAGTTCATGGTCTGGCACTCAGCTGATTAATTTTTGGTGGCGATTGTGCGACCTTCATGGTTATCGCCTAAAGGTCAAACATATTGACCCCAAGGTCAAATTCAAGTTTAGGAACCATATCGTGTAGTACCTCAAATTGAACACCTCGATGAGTGCTTTCTAGATATATCAAGCTGAGACCTTACGAGTCATTTGGTGACGTTATGAGGCCACGCATATTTTCATGGTTACTCTGTCAGAACGATTCCAGCGGAATCTCTCGTAGGCAGATATCCTCAAGGAGCGCTCCTGGTGGATAGCGCTCTGTTACCATCAGTGTGACCTTAAGAAGTCACATACGTGGTCACTTTTGGCAAGAACGGTCACCCAGGATGACATTGATTTTTTTATATACAGTAAACGAATGGGATTAAATAGATATCATTCTAAAGAGATGAAATGAAGACAAATTAGCAGTCCTACTCGTGAGTAATTCAAGAACCCAAAACAAGGAAAAAGCAAAGATGAAGTCATCATGAGCACCTGGATAGGATACATTCAGCTGCTACTCCTCGACCCTCAACCCATCCAGGCACAGCCAGTGATCTTCTGTAACAAACACAAAAAAAACACCCACATCAAAAAATTTAATATCTGTCTGCCAGACATGTGTCCGATCAAGTTGAAATTTAAAACATTTATCCCCATCACTATGATACAATTATGAGTTTCACATCGATTGATAAGCGTTCCAGAGAAAAATTATTTAAGATTTATCTAAATCCATGTGGTTGCCAAACATGTGACATCAATTATTCCTTAACAATCTGTACACACATGCTTGGAACATTTGGGAAGTTTGTTTGATCTGTCAGCTGTTCTGGAGAAGAAGATTTTATGTTTAGCGAAAATTCGATATAGCTGCCAAACCATGTGACCCATGATGTCATGTGTGAACTTTTGTTCCTCATGGATAAGCATCATATGTGTAAAGTTCGCTTTGCTCTGTTCAACCATTTCAAACGAAGATAGTGAAGGTTTTTTTTTTAAACAATATGGCTGCTGAATGACCGATGACATCGTAATTTCTTTTTGTGGACCATTTTATCCTGAGATGACCCTGAAATTTTTTTCATACTGATCGGATTAGTGTTCTACATATATGCAATTATGACGTCAGAAGCACTAATAAAAAATATCATCTCCTTCCCCATGAGGAGTACTTGCTGATGTGCCAAGTTTCAATTTCTTCCTTGGTGCGGTTAAGAGATACAGAGGTCCAAATTTTTCTGTTTTTTCCAGCATGGTTGCCACCACGTGACCTATGACATCATAATTATCATTAAACATTCTCATGAGTAGTCGCACCAATGGAAATTTCGTCTCAATCCGACAGCGTTGTTGGTGAAAAACATGAAAGTTCGTACAGACAGAACAGACAACACCAAATGCAATACCCTCTCCTTCGGCGAGGGTAAAAATGCTTTGTTTCCTGACTGTGAATGTTGCTTTATCTTTTTTCTTTTTTTGGACACAGTAAATTTGCATTCAATGATTTACATATAACCACCAGCAAAAAGGTAGTGACTTACTGTTGGAATCTCAATTTTCCTGAAATCAATAATGGTTGTGCCACTTGGAAAATAATTTGCTGCAATAGGGATTTTATAAGAGCTGTGGCGATGACAACTTGAGAAAAGGCTTCTGTTTTGAAGCAGACGCTCGCTGGATGTGAGAAGAAAATGATTACCTCCCTCTCAAGCTTGCATAAGTATGGCTTTGGGACTGGTGTAAATCACTTGAGAAAGGGTTAGGAATTGTGTTCTGTTGGCTTTCTTTGAAGAAGACACACGACTAGGCAAGTGCCCAAAGGTGTTCTAAGAGCAGTGAATGAATTGATGAAAATGGATGAAATTTTTGTGCTTGTGAGTTTTGTCCACCGGGCTTGCTTTGACCTTTCCTTGCCATGTTTTTTTCTTATTGTATTCCACTTTCTTTGTTTGCACTGTTTCCACAATGCACTTCAGATTTGAAACCGGCATCTCTTCGGATATGTCCACTGTTCGCGAGAATACAATTAACCATGCAGAATGTCTCGAGACCTGTTGAGTGCTCTGCGAAATAGAATTTGCGATAATGCAAAAACTTAAAATTGCAGATCTTGAAAAGTTGAATTCCGACTGATTCATTTATTGGAGAAAAGCCAGGGTAGATATTGATGTTTTATTCATGAATATAAAAATTGGAGGTTCATGAAACTTTTATGCAGGTCAGTGTTTTGTCCATTGTGTTTGCTTTAACGGAATTGTTTTATTAATATTATATTATTAATATATTATTATACAGACGGAATATTTGACGATATTTAATGGCAAATATCGTTTTATCCCATTAAGCTCTCATTATGTCTACGAGATCAAATTTTTAATGAAATTCTGAGTTTATCTTGGAGGCTTTGTTTATGTCCATATGGTGCATTTTCCGAGCAGCACGAAGAACACCATGGTGAGAACTGCACCTTGTGCAACTAAGCCACCTGCTTTATGCAACATCGCACTCTAGAACATGTGTTGCAGTGCTGCAAGCCCCAAATCCCAGCATTCTTCACCTTGTGCATTTTACATGCTTCCGACCTCTTTACTGACATTGCTTTATAGATCTACATTGATTTCTCTTGTTAGGTCACATATCTGATTGCAATGTCATTGAAAGATACATATTGGAAATGGAACTCCTTTTATCTACGTATGCTTACAATTCTTTTGCTACCCATTTATTTCGTCGTCAACAGTTTGAATGCTATCCGTACCTGCTATATTATTGGTTTGCATTTGTTTTCATGGTGTTTATTTGATTGCAACTCTGTTGTGAATATTCAGAGCTTACTGTCCCTTTGAAGTAAACCAAGCTTTTGGAATGGAGGTGGGGTTTGGGTTTGGTAGGGTGTGATTAAGATAGTGAATGTGATAAACCTGACTATATTTTGGAAAGAGAAAAACTCAAATTGGATAAATTTCTGTGGCAGCATAACCGAATATAATTTATTTGTTCGTACATCACCACAAAGATCAATACCACTCCATAATCCATCTATTCCCTTTTGAGCTTGTTTACAGCAAGAGATGCTTGCTTCGCTGAGATAAGCTCTTCCATCACAAGCTATCATGCTTGTTTGCCCACTTATAACTTGAACTTTCATTTATCTTCCCAAACTCTGGCCACAATAGGTGGGAAAGAGTAATATTGGAGGGGTAATCGATTACCGAGTTGCAAAGACATGAGGTAATATAAGGAAATGACCATAAATGAGTGAAGGGAGACTTCCTGCTGTTGAAAGTACTGAAATATATGTCAAAAAGAAACGATGATGAAGAGCAATCAATGATCTGTGAGCATGCCCGTGAAAATTCATCATCTCAGAGGCGACTTGTAACGATGCATGCATTTCCGATTGGGAGGGGAATACATTCTAGCAGAGTAGTGGATTACACCCCACCATCCCTACACCCCCCTTTCGTTTGGTGATTCATTTATGCTGTTGTTGCTGTTTTCATGGTTTGATAATTCCATACATCTGTCCGCTTGTGTGTTTTTTAAATCATCATTATCTGCATTTCTCGAATGACAGCAAATTAAGATCACGTGAACCCCAGCATTATGTTTTGCTTCGGGCTCGGGCAAACATGCTTTACTACAGTAATATGATATGGGATCATTGCCAATGCAATGTATGCATCAGCTGTTAAAGTTTTATGTAATATAATTAGAATACTGAGAAAAGGTCAGAGCCAGATGTGAAATTGCCGACAACATAATATGTCAAGGTTAAGACTTCAAGGTTTGAGAGATCATGATTTTGATGTGAACTGAGAACTGATTGCATAAAAATCAGTGTTGGAGGTCTTGGATGAAAGATCACTGCGCATCTTCGCAATTAATTTTACTTTGAAGGACTTTTTTCCCATACATGGTCGAGGCTCATGGAAGATCGAGATAATGTAGGTACAAAGACAGCAGACATTCAGTAGGCAATCGGTTTGGACACATCAGCAAGGATAATATATGAACAGGAAAAGAGAAGAAATGTGAGATTGGAGTGGGAAAGACAGCAACCTGCAAGGGAGGGGATGAGTCAAGGTAGGGTTAATGGGGTAAAATAAAATTTCAGCTAATGATGAGGATGCCTTGGAGGAAAGAGGCGATTGAACAGCCCCAGGAAAGCAGTTCCACAAATGGGAGAAAAGACGGACCAAAACAGTTGAGGTGTGAAATTCGCCTGATTTTTGGAGTTTACTCTGATTGCACGAATATTTGACTCGCGTTTACCACACAGTCGATCCATTGATCCGTAATGGCGCCCAGATGCCGCACTTTCACCTCTGCCATCCTATCTAACAACATCATTTTTTGTACAATGCCATAACCTTCTCAGCCTTTTGCACAATTAATTTTGTCCATCGTTTTACGTTTGGGTGCCATTACTAACTGTTGTGTTTCTATTAGATCTTGTAGATCTAGCATATAGGGTCTCTGTATGTCATTTCCTGTTCGATGACTATTCATTATCAACTTAGCCTCTTTCTGTATGCTGGTCTGATTACTGCAATGAACGGTGCGTGAGAAACAAGAAAAAAGCTTGTAATGGGAGGTAATCATACACGCGCACCGCAAACAATGACTTGTTTTGGTTGGAATGAAATAACGCGATAACTGAATTGGAACACAATCGGTTACCTGCGATTGGTCGAAACCCTTCGACTTACAACCACCATATTTGAGGGTTCACTGATGTGGCTCTGAATTTATCCTGACTGTGCATGCGCAGAGAGAGTGAGTTAAATTTTTTTGTCTGTTTGCCTATCTGGCGACATAAAGGACACAAACAATAGGTACGAATAATTAATTGAACTTGTTAAATAAAGTGGGTTAAAGATTCCATCAACAGCGGTAAACTGATTTTTTTTTCCTACAACCTTCAAAATATTAGATTGTTCGAATGAATTATATATTTGAACACGAGAGCACAAATCGCTTTCTTGACACTTTTATAACCTTTCATTCAGCAGTACTTGGCCAAAACATTCTGCATTTACATCATCCGGACCAATCAAATTTGCTGCTCACAGACCCTGCCCATGCCCTTTTCAATGGGGGTAAGGGTAAGATGTCTATGAACTCGAGTTATTATTTTTAATGAATTTAGAGTTTGTCACAACCTGGTCTTTATGCTGCACTGGTGCAGTGTTTAAAAAGAAAACCCCCTTCCATTCACTTGCACTGGATTGTCTTATGCACAGTGCAAACATGGGAGCAGCAGTTTTTGTCTGCATATTCTTATCCCTACCCTCCCCCCCACCTCCTCAGCATTCCCCCCCACCCCCCCTCTTTAAAAAAATTCTTTTCTGGACTTTTTGTTATTATTTTCAAAAATTGTTCTGGGGTCATTCTTTGTATTTAGCGGCTTGTTGTCCGGCTCCATAAGTTATTCTTTATCCCCATTAGCGGCCCATTGTCTGATGAACCAAATTTCATTGGTCTTCACAGCCTTGGGGTCTTTTGGGTCCTTTGGAACTTTGCGTTCTGGGTGCTCAGCGACTTTTGGTCCTCGGACTTTGGACTTTTGATCTCGGGAACTTTTGGGACTTTGGTTCTTCCGAACTTTTTGGGACTTTTGTTCTTCCGGAACTTTTGGGACTTTTGGGTCCTCCAGAGCTTTTTGAGACTTTTGGTCATCGGAACTTTTGGGGTCTTCAGGGTTTCAAAGTTTGAAGGGTCTCAGCAGTCTAAAGGTCAAAAGTACATTCCATTAGTGCGTAATTAATGAATAGACGTACGTTATTAGTAAGAGAAAAAGTATGCCTCACACACACGGACACACACAACTCATCCATTTATAGTATATTCACAGACATGTTGGTTACTAACCCTGGGGAAAGATTTTGTTGTTGTTACCCACGGTTCTTTCACACCGTTTCGCTATCCTGTGGTTTGACTAACCTGCGACAAGCTTCTCGGGTTATTTCAGTGCCTTTTCAAACGACTGTATTCGTCGTGATGACCGTCCAGTGAATTGAGATGACCCACAACGCTTTGCTTTACATTGACTGCATCACAGTACTGTAACAACATAGAAAATGTCTGCCATTCCCGAAACTTCACTTGCCGTTTCTTTCTTTGTTTTTGAGATTCTAGGACGAACGATTAAATGGTCCAGCCAGAGTGAGTGAGCTGTCGACAGCTTCGAAGAGTAAAAAGATTTGGTCCTTTGTGAGGCTTGTCAAGGAATGAAACTGAAATCACGAATCCTTGCGCTGCACAATGAAAGGAAACTCATGAATGCCCACGTTACTCAGGTACACAATCATGGCACGTGCCAGCAAACAATACTTTGACCTTTGAACCACAATACAATTGCATAACCTTGACGAGAATGTTTACCCAGCAATTAAATAAACCCTGTCCGTTTCACACCACATCTAATACCCCGGCTGTACCGTGTACCTCCGAGATAAACCGGTCCTGAGCAGGGTTAAAATACCCTGCGGTATCTGCCTGAAAAAAAACAAAGAAAATTCCCGGGGAAGAAAAGTGTCTTGTGAAAGCTCTGAATTTGCGGATGTAGTGATTGGTAGAATCGGATTACCTCCGAGATTTTGGGTGGAGACAGTCTCATTATGTCTTTGGATGGATTTGTGGAAGTTGCTACCGAGGACCTTTCAAAGTGACGCCATCTCCACTTTGAAAGAAAAATGTTCACTTGGTCCTCAACGTTTCATTTTCCATGTGCTCCCATGCATTATGCACATAATTACATTGCCACAAAAGAGGATGCCTCCTCCTTCATGTTCCAGCTCACCTCTTTTGCCACTTCATCTGTTTGTCTGTCCAGAGCTAAGCTTGTGTTGTTTTTGGGGCAGGCGGTGCCTCTTCAGCTTTTATTTCGGTGTGGAGCTCAGTCTCATACCGAGTTTGAAATTTTCTTCCTTATTGCAGAAGGTGGAGATTTATTATTTTCAACGTGCACGGCCACACAGACTTGGGTTTCAGCCGCGTGAGGTCTGTATCTATTTATTTTGTCATTGTTCATTTTTTACACCAAGCCATATATAGTTTTCCTTAAGGACCTGGGGTCTTGGCTGCTAGTCAGGGTCACCATTGTACTCAAGGGAGGTGCCAAAGGTAATTGCTGTAAGCTTTCTGCTAGCTCTCTGCTTGCTGGCTTGTTGAATAGCAGTTTGCTCAATTTCACTTCGGTGGAGCATGGGGGATTGGGCAGGTGGCATGTAAAACACTGAACACAGTTGTCTTGCTGTGTGAATGTGTAGACCCACAATGGTTGCCTTTAGCATTGAAGCTGCACTGTTGTTTGTCGGATCCAGATACAAACTAATTACTTGTTTGTTGTCATCTAAATTGCTTTGTGTCATTGCTATGCACAAGCATTCTCCTTGAATGTAGACTGTTATATTTATTTATTTATTTATTTTTGTTAAAAATTCATTGTCTGCACATCAATATTATGAGAAGAAAAAATGGATTTCCATCTTCTTCTGTTTTTTGTATTTTTTAAATAACTGACTCAACACTTGTTATTTTAACTCTTGCAAGTGAACTATGCAATGGCTCAGAAACTCAGCTGTGTGGAAAAACCATAAACTTGGTCCCTCAGGGAAGCATGACCGCTCGAACCTTGCAACAGTAGTACTTTAGAACAAGCCCAGGCATGCTGGTGGACATGGTTCAAGTTATTTCCAGGCAAATTAAAATATGTACTCCATCTGTAACTAGAACTTGAGTGATTCAAATGCAGGATATTTTCCTGTGATGATGATTCATCCTGTTCTGGGGTTCTCCAATTGAAGTTAATCCTTTCATGTGAGTCATTCATATATATATATATATATATATAATATATATACAGCTCTGGAAAAAAAATAAGAGACCACTCCAAAAAATTTTTAAATCAGCATATCGACATGTATGGCAGCCATTCCATTCCAGTGTCTGTTGAATTCCAACACAGCACACCTCATTCTACTTCGTGAGGTACTGATTCGGTGATCACCTGAACCGAATCTTATTTAACAAGGAAAAGTATAAAAACCACTGCAGTGGTCAATCATATCCTCTTGCAATAGGACCAGCTGGATGGCAAAAAAGTGCTAGTAGTACCTCAAAAGTAATTGGAATCAAAAAAAATAACTATTGACCATGCCAAAAGAGTTGAAAAGAAAAGTTTTTGAGTGAGGAAAAGAAGGGTTCATTCTGGCTTCACTGGCAGAGGGATACAGTGAGCGTCACGTTGCTTCCATCCTTAAATTTCAAAGCGGCGGTCATAAGAACAAGGGCAAGCAGCAGACATTGGGGACAACAAAGCTACAGACTGGAGAGGGTGAAAACGACTTCCCACTGACAGGGAAACCGCCAACTCATTCAAATGTCACCAACAACCGTAGATGACATCAAGTGACCTTCAAAAAGATGGCAAAGGCAGCTGGGTGAAGTGCATGGCGAGGACGGTTTGAAACAGGCTCCTTGGGCAGGCGGAGTCGTGCAAAGCTAGAAAAAAACCCCTTTATCAATGAGAAGAAAAGAAGCCAGGCTGAGGTTTGCAAAAGACCATAAGGATTGGACCGTAGAGACTGGAGTAAGGTCATCTTCTCTGATGAGTCCAATTTTCATCTTTGCCCAACACCTGCTCATCTATGGTTAGACGGAGACCTGGAGAGGCCTACAAGCCACAGTGTCTCACACCCACTGTGAAATTTGGGGAGTATCGGTGATGATCTGGGGGTGCTTCAGCAAGGCTGGAATCGGGCAGATTTGTCTTTGTGAAGGACTCATGAATCAAGCCACGTACAGGTTGTCCTGGAAGAACACTTGCTTCCTTCGCTCTGACAATGTTCCCCAACTCTGAGGATTGGTTTTTCCAGCAGGACAATGCTCCATGCCACACAGCCGGGTCAATCAAGGTGTGGATGGAGGACCATCAGATCAAGACCCTGTCATGGCCAGCCCAATCTCCAGACCTGAACCCTATTGAAAACTCTGGAATGTAATCAAGAAGAAGATGGATGGTCACAAGCCATCAAACAAAGCCGAGCTGCCTGAATTTTGTTGCCAGGAGTGGCATAAAGTCACCCAGCAATGTGAAAGACTTGGTGGAGAGCATGCCAAGACACATGAAGCTGTGATTGAAAATCAGGGTTATTCCACAAATATTGATTTCTGAATCTTCCTAAGTTAAAACATTAGTATTGTGTTGTTTAAAAATGAATATGAACTTGTTTTGTTGTATTATTGAGGTCTGAAAACACTGAATCTTGTTTTTATTTTGAGCAGTTGTCATTTTCTGCAAATAAAGCTCTAAATGACAATATTTTTATTCGAATTGGGAGCAATGTTGTCACAGTTTATAGAATAAAACAAAAATGTTCATTTTACTCAAACACATACTTATAAATAGTAAAACCAGAAAAACTGATAATTTTGCAGTGGTCTCTTAATTTTTATTTTAGATGATTGCACAATATTCGTGATGTGGCGAAGTACAGGCGATCGCTGGCGGATAAACGAGGGTGTTTTTCATTGTTATAAGTACTTATGTACTGGGAAAACGTTGGCGGATGGCGGTGACGGATCGTAATTGAAAAAATGCATTATGGAAATTGGAAACCCTGATTTCCAGGCGGAAGGCGAGGGTGGCGGTTAAAAGGGGGGGGTTATCGAGGTTACACTGTGTATATATATATGTATATGTGGATGTATATATATTGTGTATATAGTATATGTGTATATATATGTGGATGTATATTATAGTATTAAATATTGTTGCGAATCGCGCCGGGCGTGCTCGACCACGTAACTCGAATCGCGTATGTCGCCCACCGGACGAACAATTCCGTCGACCCTTCCCGACTAACGCCGGGATCTAGTCACGGGTGGGCTTTCGACTCACCACGATCGCTGCAATCGGCCACCCGCGTGGAGGAGTTGTTCGCCAAACTCGACCTACCTGAAGTACCCAGCGGATGGTAAACCGGGCGACCGCACCTCGCCGCAGGTCGGCTTCGGACACGGGCCGCTTAAGCGATCCGTTCGTGCTATCGGGTATAACCGACGGTGTTATCGTCGGCCTCGACAGGTTCTGATAATTATCGGGAGTCCCCGCGCCCACTCAAACCTTTACGTAAAGCAAGATGGAGACGCCAAAGGGAAAGGATGCAGCGAAACGGGGCAACAATTCAACAAGCACGCATTTTATTTACACACAACACACAAAAAGCACAAAAGAAAATGGAAGTCGCGACTTCCCTGAGTTTGAGTCCTTGGCGACGTCCCCTGTCGTGGTCCCGTCTGGCCGTGACTCCGTTCGAGCGTGGTCGGCGAAGCCTCTCCGGCGTGCCTCGTGCCTGCTCGTGTTGGTCCCCGACCGCCACGGACGGGCGACATACCGCGATTCGAGTTACGTGGTCGATCGCACGCCGGCGGGCGCGAATTCGCAACAATATATATACATCTATATATATACATCCACATATATATACACATATATATACACATATATATACATCCACATATACATATATATATACACAGTGTAACCTCGATTAACCGCCCCCCTTTTAACCGCCACCCTCG
>CM068956.1:166104341-166116767 GCA_035128595.1 Eptatretus atami
GGAAATCAGGGTTTCCAAATTTCCATAATGCATTTTTCAATTACGATCCGTCACCGCCATCCGCCAACGTTTTCCCAGTACATAAGTACTTATAACAATGAAAAACACCCTCGTTTAATCCGCCAGCGATCGCCTGTACTTCGCCACATCACGAATTTGTGCAATCACTAAAAATAAAAATTAAGAGACCACTGCAAAATTATCAGTTTTTCTGGTTTTTACTATTTATAAGTATGTGTTTGAGTAAAATGAACATTTTTGTTTTATTCTATAAACTAGTGACAACATTGCTCCCAATTCGAATAAAAATATTGTCATTTAGAGCATTTATTTGCAGAAAATGACAACTGCTCAAATAAAAACAAGATTCAGTGTTTTCAGACCTCAAAATACAAACAAAACAAGTTCATATTCATTTTTAAACAACACAATACTAATGTTTTAACTTAGGAAGAGTTCAGAAATCAATATTTTGTGGAATAACCCTGATTTTCAATCACAGCTTTCATGTGTCTTGGCATGCTTCTCCACCAGTCTTTCACATTGCTGTTGGGTGACTTTATGCCACTCCTGGCACAAAAATTCAGGCAGCTCGGCTTTGTTTGATGGCTTGTGACCATCCATCTTCTTCTTGATTACATTCCAGAGGTTTTCAATAGGGTTCAGGTCTGGAGATTGGGCTGGCCATGACAGGGTCTTGATTCTTGATGCTCCTCCATCCACACCTTGATTGACCCGGCTGTGTGCATGGAGCATTGTCCTGCTGGAAAACCAATCCTCAGAGTTGGGGAACATTGTCAGAGCAGAAGGAAGCAAGTGTTCTTCCAGGACAACCTTGTACGTGGCTTGATTCATGAGTCCTTCACAAAGACAAATCTGCCCGATTCCAGCCTTGTGAAGACCCCCAGATCATCACCGATCTCCACCAAATTTCACAGTGGGTGTGAGACACTGTGGCTTGTAGGCCTCTCCAGGTCTCGTCTAACCATTAGATGACAGGTGTTGGGCAAAGATGAAAATTGGACTCACATAGAAGAAGATGACCTTACTCTAGTCCCTCTACGGTCCAATCCTTATGGTCTTTTGCAAACCTCAGCCTGGCTCTTCTTTTCTTCTCATTGATAAAGGGGTTTTTTTCTAGCTTTGCACGACTTCAGCCCTGCCCCAAGGAGCCTGTTTCAAACCGTCCTCGCCATGCACTTCACCCCAGCTGCCGTTTGCCATTCTTTTTGAAGGTCACTTGATGTCATCCTACGGTTGTTGAGTGACATTTGAATGAGTTGGCGGTCTTCCCTGTCAGTGGGAAGTCGTTTTCACCCTCTGCCAGTCTGTAGCTTTGTTGTCCCCAATGTCTGCTGCTTGACCTTGTTCTTATGAACCGCCGTCTTTGAAATTTTAAGGATGGAAGCAACGTGACGCTCACTGTATCCCTCTGCCAGTGAAGCCAGAATTGAACCCTTCTTTTCCTCACTCAAAACTTTTCTTTTCAACTCTTTTGGCATGGTCAATAGTTATTTTTTTTGATTCCAATTACTTTTGAGGTACTACTAGCACTGTTTTTGCCATCCAGCTGGTCCTATTGCAAGAGGATAGTGATGACCACTGCAGTGGTTTTTATACTTTTCCTTGTTAAATAAGATTCGGTTCAGGTGATCACCGAATCAGTACCTCACGAAGTAGAATGAGGTGTGCCTGTGTTGGAATTCAACAGACACTGGAATGGAATGGCTGCCATACATGTCGATATGCTGATTTAAAAATTTTTTGGAGTGGTCTCTTATTTTTTTTCCAGAGCTGTATATATATTATATATATATATATATATATGAATGACTCACATGAAAGGATTAACTTCAATTGGAGAACCCCAGAACAGGATGAATCATCAATCACAGGAAAAATATCCTGCATTTGAATCACTCAAGTTCTAGCTTACAGATGGAGTACATATTTTAATTTGCCTGGAAATAACTTGAACCATGTCCACCAGCATGCCTGGGCTTGTTCTAAAGTACTACTGTTGCAAGGATTCGAGCGGTCATGCTTCCCTGAGGGACCAAGTTTATGGTTTTTCCACACAGCTGAGTTTCTGAGCCATTGCATAGTTCACTTGCAAGAGTTAAAATAACAAGTGTTGAGTCAGTTATTTAAAAAAATACAAAAAACAGAAGAAGATGGAAATCCCAATTTTATTCTTCTCATAAATATTTGATTGCAGACAATGAATATTTTTAACAAAAAATAAATAAATAAATAAATATAACAGTCTAACATTCAAGGAGAATGCTTGTGCATAGCAATGAAGCACAAGCAATTTAGATGACACAAAACAAGTAATTAGATTTGTATCTGGATCCGACAAACAAACAGTGCAGCTTCAATGCCTAAAGGCAAACCATTGGGGTCTACACATTCACACAGCAAGACAACTGTGTTCAGTGTTTTACATGCCACCTGCCCAATCCCCCATGCTCCACCGAAGTGAAATTGAGCAAACTGCTATTCAACAAGCCAGCAAGCAGAGAGCTAGCAAGAAAGCTTACAGCAATTACCTTCTTGGCACAACTCCCTTGAGTACCAATGGTGACCCCTGACTAGCAGCCAAGACCCCAGGGCTCCTTAAGGAAAACTATATATGGCTTGGTGTAATAAAAAATGAACAATGACAAAATAAATAGATACAGACCTCACCGAGGCTGAACACCCAAGTCTGTGTGGCCGTGCACGTTGAAAATAATAAATACTCCACCTTCTGCAATAAGGAAGAAAATTTCAAACTCGGTATGAGACTGAGCTCCACACCGAAATAAAAGCTGAAGAGGCACCGCCTGCCCCCAAAAACAACACGAGCTTAGCTCTGGACAGACAAACAGATGAAGTGCAAAAGAGGTGAGCTGGAACATGAAGGAGGAGGCCATCCTCTTTTGTGCAATGTATTATGTGCATAATGCATGGGAGCACATGGAAAATGAAAACGTTGAGGACCAAGTGAAACATTTTTCTTTCAAAAGTGGAGATGGCGTCACTTTGAAAGGTCACCTCGGTAGCAACTTCCACAAATACCATCCAAAGACATAATGAGACCTGTTCTCCACCGCAAAATCTCGGAGGTAAATCCGATTCTACCCAATCACTACATCTGCAAATTCAGAGCTTTCACAAGACACTTTTCTTCCCCCGGGGAAATTTTTCTTTGTTTTTTTTTCAGGCAGATACCGCAGGGTATTTTAACCCTGCTCAGGACCCGGTTTATCTCGGAGGTAACACGGTACAGCCCAGGGTATTAGATGTGGTGTGAAACGAACAGGGTTTATTTAATTGCTGGGTAAACATTCTCGTCAAGGTTCATGCAATTGTATTGTCTGGTCAAAGGTCAAAAGTATTGTTTGCTGGCACGTGCCATGATTGTGTACCTGAGTAACGTGGGCATTCACTGAGTTTCCTTTCATTGTGCAGCGCAAGAGGATTCGTGATTTCAGTTTCATTCCTTGACAAGCCTCACAAAGGACTCAAAATCTTTTTACTCTTCGAAGCTGTCGACAGCATCACTCACTCTGGCTGGACCATTTAATCGTTCGTCCTAGAATCTCAAAAACAAAGAAAAGAAAACGGCAAGTGAAGCTTCGGGAATGGCAGACATTTTCTATGTTGTTACAGTACTGTGCATGCAGTCAATGTAAAGCAAAGCGTTGTGGGTCCATCTCAATTCACTGGACGGTCATCACGACGAATACAGTCGTTTGAAAAGGCACTGAAATAACCCGGAGAAGCTTGTCGCAGGTTAGTCAAACCACAGGGATAGCGAAACCGGTGTGAAAGAACCGTTGGGTAAACAACAACAAAATCTTTCCCCAGGGTTAGTATACCAACATGTCATGTGAAATATACTATAAATGGATGAGTTGTGTGTGTCCGTGTGTGTGAGGCATACTTTTTCTCTACTAATAACGTACGTCTATTCATTAATTACGCACTAATGGAATGTACCTTTTGACCTTTAGACTGCTGAGACCCCTTCAAACTTTGAAGACCCTGAAGACCCCAAAAGTTCCCGATGACCCAAAAGTCTCAAAAAGCTCTGGAGGACCCAAAAGTCCCAAAAAGTTCCGGAAGAACCAAAAGTCCCAAAAAGTTCCGGAAGAACCAAAAGTCCCAAAAGTTCCCGAGAATCCAAAAGTCCCAAAAGTTCCCGAGGACCCAAAAGTCGCTGAGCACCCAGAAGACGCAAAAGTTCCAAAGGACCCAAAAGACCCCCCAAGGCTGTGAAGACCAATGAAAATTTGGTTCATCAGACCAATGGGCCCGCTAATGGGGATAAAAGAAATAAACTTATGGAGCGGACAACAAGCCGCTAAATAACAAAGAAATGACCCCAGAACAAATTTTTGAAAATAATAACAAAAGTCCAGAAAAGAATTTTTTTTAAAGAGGGTGGGGGTGGGGGGGGGAATGCTGGAGGAGGTGGGGGAGGGCTAGGATAAGGAATATGCCAGACAAAACTGCTGCTCCCATGTTTGCACTGTGCATAAGACAATCCAGTGCAAGTGAATGGAAGGGGGTTTTCTTTTTAAAACACTGCACCAGTGCAGCATAAAGACCAGGTTGTGACAAACTCTAAATTCATTAAAAAATAATAACTCGAGTTCATAGAACATCTTACCCCTTACCCCCATTGAAAAAAGGGCATGGGCAGGGTCTGTGAGCAGCAAATTTGATTGGTCCGGATGATGTAAATGCCAGAATGTTTTGGCCAAGTACTGCTGAATGAAAGGTTTATAAAAGTGTCAAGAAAGCGATTTGTGCTCTCGTGTTCAAATATATAATTCAATTCGAACAAAATTAATATTTTGAAGGTTGTAGGAAAAAAAAATCAGTTTACCGCTGTTGATGGAATCTTTAACACCACTTTATTTAACAAGTTACATTAATTATTCGTACCTATTGTTTGTGTCCTTTATGTCGCCAGATAGGCAAACAGACAAAAAAAATTTAACTCACTCTTCTCTGCGCATGCACAGTCAGGATAAATTCAGAGCCACATCAGTGAACCCTCAAATATGGTGGGTTGTAAGTCGAAGGGTTTCGACCAATCGCAGGTAACCGATTGTGTTCCAATTCAGTTATCGCGTTATTTCATTCCAACCAAAACAAGTCATTGTTTGCGTGCGCGTGTATGATTACCTCCCATTACAAGCTTTTTCTTGTTTCTCACGCACCGTTCATTGCAGTAATCAGACCAGCATACAGAAAGAGGCTAAGTTTGATAATGAATAGTCATCGAACAGGAAATGACATACAGAGACCCTATAATGCTAGATCTACAAGATCTAATAGAAACACAACAGTTAGTAATGGCACCCAAACGTAAAACGATGGACAAAATTAATTGTGCCAAAAGGCTGAGAAAGGTTATGGCATTGTACAAAAAAATGAGTTGTTAGATAGGATGGCAAGAGGTGAAAGTGCGGCATCTGTGGGCCGCCATTACGGGATCAATGGATCGACTGTGTGGTAAACGCGAGTCAAATATTCGTGCAATCAGAGTTAAACTCCAAAAATCCAGGCGAATTTCACACCTCAACTGTTTTGGTCCGTCTTTTCTCCCATTTGTGGAACTGCTTTCCTGGGGCTGTTCAATCGCACTCTTCCCTCCAAGGCATCCTCATCATTAGCTGAAATTTTATTTTTACCCCCATTAACCCTACCTGACTTCATCCAGCCCTCCCACTTGC
Source organism: Eptatretus atami (assembly GCA_035128595.1). Lineage (NCBI taxonomy): Eukaryota > Metazoa > Chordata > Myxini > Myxiniformes > Myxinidae > Eptatretus > Eptatretus atami. Next base: position 166,110,074 of record CM068956.1, read on the forward strand.
AGGTTGCTGTCTTTCCCACTCCAATCTCCATTTCTTCTCTTTTCCTGTTCATATATTCCCTTGCTGATGTGTCCAAACCGATTGCCTACTGAATGTCTGCTGTCTTTGTACCCTACATTATCTCGATCTTCCATGAGCCTCGACCATGTATGGGAAAAAAGTCCTTCAAAGTAAAATATAATTGCCGAAGATGCAGACAGTGATCTTTCATCACCAGACCTCAACACCTGATTTTTATGCAATCAAGTCTCTCAGTCATCAAAATCATGATCTCTCAAACCTTGAAGTCTTAACCTTGCACATATTATGTTGTCGGCAATTTCACATCTGGCTCTGACCTTTTCTCAGTAATTCTAATTAATTATACATAAAACTTTAACAGCTGATGCATACATTGCATTGGCAATGATCCCCAATTATCATATTACTGTAGTAAAGCATGTTTGCCCGAGCCCGAAGCAAAACATAATGCTGGGGTTCACGTGATCTTAAATTTGCTGTCATTCGAGAAATGCAGATAATGATGATTTAAAAAACACACAAGCGGACAGATGTATGGAATTATCAAACCATGAAAACAGCAACAAACAGCATAAATGAAATCACCAAACGAAAGGGGGGTGGATAGGGAGATGGTGGGGTGTAATCCAACTCCTCTGCTTAGAATGTATTCCCCTCCCAATCGGAAATGCATGCATCGTTACAAGTCGCCTCTGAGATTGATGAATTTTCACGGGCATGCTCCACAGATCATTGATTGCTCTTCATCATCGTTTCTTTTTGACATATATTTCAGTACTTTCAACAGCAGAAGTCTCCCTTCACTCATTTATGGTCATTTCCTTATATAACCTCATGTCTTTGCAACTCGGTAATCGATTACCCCACCTCCAATATTACTCTTTCCCTCCCACCTATTGTGGCCAGAGTATTTGGGAAGATAAATGAAAGTTCAAGTTATAAGTGGGCAAACAAGCATGATAGCTTGTGATGGAAGAGCTTATCTCAGCGAAGCAGCATCTCTTGCTGTAAACAAGCTCAAAAGGGAAATAGATGGATTAGATGGATGGGTGGTGATTGGTCTGTGGGTGATGTACGAACAAATAAAATTATATTCGGAGTTATGCTGCCACAGAAATTTATCCAATTTGAGTTTTTCTCTTTCCAACAATATAGTCAGGTTTAATCACATTCAACTATCTTAATCCACACCCCTACCAAAACCCCAAACCCCACCTACCATTCCAAAAGCTTGGTTTACCTTCAAAAGGGACAGTAAGCTCTGAATATTCCACAACAGAGTTGCAATCAAAATAAACACCATGAAAAACAAATGCAAACCAATAAATATAAGCAGGTACGGATAGCATTCAAACTGTTGACGACGAAAATAAATGGGTAGCAAAAAGAATTGTAAGCATACGTAGATAAAAGGAGTTTCCATTTCCAATATGTATACTTTCAATGACATTGCAATCAGATTATGTGACCTACAAGAAGAATCAAATGTAGATCTATAAAGCAATGTCAGTAAAGAGGTCGGAAGCATGTAAAAATGCACAAGGGTGGAAGAAACTGCTGGGATTTGGGGCTTGCAGCACTGCAAACACATCGATTCTAGAGTGCGATGTTGCAATAAAGCAGGTTGGCTTAGTTGCACAAGGTGCAGCTCCTCACCATGGTGATTCTTCGTGCTGCTCGGAAAATGCACCATATGGACATAAAACAAAGCCTCCAAGATAAACTCAGAATTTCATTAAAAATGTTGATCCTCGTAGACATAATGAGAGCTTAAATGGGATAAAAACGATATTTGCCATTAAATATCGTCAAATATTCCGTCTGTATAATAATAATAATAATAATAATAATAATAATAAAACAATTCCGTTAAAGCAAACACAATGGACAAAAACACTGACCTGCATAAAAGTTTCATGAACCTCCAATTTTATATTCATGAATAAAACATCAATATCTCACCCTGGCTTTTCTCCAATAAATGAATCAGTCGGAAATTCAACTTTTCAAGATCTGCAATTTTAAGTTTTTGCATTATCGCAAATTCTATTTCGCAGAGCACTCAACAGGTCTCGAGACATTCTGCATGGTTAATTGTATTCTCGAGAACAGTGGACATATATCCGAAGAGATGCCGGTTTCAAATCTGAAGTGCATTGTGGAAACAGTGCAAACAAAAGAAAGTGGAATACAATAAGAAAAAAAACATGGCAAGGAAAGGTCAAAGCAAGCCCGGTGGGACAAAACTCACAAGCACAAAAATTTCATCCATTTTCATCAATTCATTCACTGCCTCTTAGAACACCTTTGGGCACTTGCCTAGTCGTGTGTCTTCTTCAAAGAAAGCCACAGAACACAATTCCTAACCCTTTCTCAAGTGATTTACACCAGTCCCAAAGCCATACTTATGCAAGCTTGAGAGGGAGGTAATCATTTTCTTCTCACTTCCAGCGAGCGGTCTGCTTCAAAACAGAAGCCTTTTCTCAAGTTGTCATCGCCACAGCTCTTATAAAATCCCTATTGCAGCAAATTATTTTCCAAGTGGCACGAACCATTATTGATTTCAGGAAAATTGAGATTCCAAACAGTAAGTCAACTACCTTTTTTGCTGGTGGTTATAATGTAAATCATTGAATGCAAATTTACTGTTCCAAAAAAAGAAAAAGAAAAAAGATAAAGCAACATTCACAGTCAAGGAAGACAAAGCATTTTTACCCTCGCCGAAGGAGAGGGTATTGCATTTGGGTCTGGTTTGTCGTACAGAACTTTCATGTTTTTCACACCACAACCGCTTGTCGGATTGAGATGAAATTTTACCTATGGTGCGACTACTCATGAAGAATGTTTTAATGATAATTATGATGTCATAGGTCACGTGGTGTGGCAACCATGCTGGAAAAAACAGAAAAATTTGACCTCTGTATCTCTGTAACCGCACCAAGGAAGAAATTGAAACTTGGCACATAGCAAGTACTCCTCATGGGGAGGAGTATGATATTTTTATGACGTCATAAGTGCTATATGACGTCATATTGCATATGTAACACTACATCCGATCAGTATGAAAAAATTTCAGGGTCATCTCGGGATAAAATGGTCCACAAAAGAAAATTCCACGATGTCATCGGTCATTCACAGCCGCCATATTGTTAACAAAAAAAAAAACCTTCAAAATCTTCTTGTTGAAATGGTTGAACAGAGCAAAGGAAACTTTACACATATGACTGCTTATCCATGAGGAACAAAAGTTCACACATGACATCATCGGTCACATGGTTTGGCAGCTATAGAATTTACTCTAAACATAAAAAATCTTCTTCTCCAGAACAGCTGGACAGATCAAACAAAAACTTCACCCAAATGTTCCCCAAGGCATGTGTGTACAAGATTGTTAAGGAATAATTGATGTCACATGGTTTGGCAACCACATTGGATTTAAGATAAATCTTAAATAATGTTTTCTCTGGAACCGCTTAATCAATCGATGTGAAACTTCATAATTGTGATCTAGTAGTGACAATCAATTCATTCACTGCCTCTTAGAACACCTTTGGGCACTTGCCTAGTCGTGTGTCTTCTTCAAAGAAAGCCACAGAACACAATTCCTAACCCTTTCTCAAGTGATTTACACCAGTCCCAAAGCCATACTTATGCAAGCTTGAGAGGGAGGTAATCATTTTCTTCTCACTTCCAGCGAGCGGTCTGCTTCAAAACAGAAGCCTTTTCTCAAGTTGTCATCGCCACAGCTCTTATAAATCCTATTGCAGCAAATTATTTTCCAAGTGGCACGAACCATTATTGATTTCAGGAAAATTGAGATTCCAAACAGTAAGTCAACTACCTTTTTTGCTGGTGGTTATAATGTAAATCATTGAATGCAAATTTACTGTTCCAAAAAAAGAAAAAAGAAAAAAGATAAAGCAACATTCACAGTCAAGGAAGAACAAAGCATTTTTTAACCCTCGCCGAAAGGAGAGGGTATTGCATTTGGTTGTGTTGTCTGTTTGTCTGTACAGAACTTCATGTTTTTCACACACAACCGCTTGTCGGATTGAGAGAAATTTTACCATTGGTGCGACTACTCATGAAGAATGTTTTAATGATAATTATGATGTCATAGGTCACGTGGGTGGCAACCATGCTGGAAAAAACAGAAAAAACTTTGGACCTCTGTATCTCTAACCGCACCAAGGAAGAAAATTGAAACTTGGCACATAGCAAGTACTCCTCATGGGGAAGGAGTATGATATTTTTATGACGTCATAATTGCATTATGTCAATGCATAAAACACTACATCCGATCAGTATGAAAAAATTCAGGGTCATCTGGGATAAAATGGTCCACAAAAAGAAAATTTCACGATGTCATCGTCATTCACAGCCCATATGTTTAACAAAAAAAAAAACCTTCACAAATCTTCTTCGTTGAAATGGTTGAACAGAGCAAAGCGAAACTTACACATATGACTGCTTATCCATGAGGAACAAAAGTTCACACATGACATCATCGGGTCACATGGTTTGGCAGCTATATTGAATTTACCCTAAAACATAAAAAATCTTCTTCTCCAGAACAGCTGGACAGATCAAACAAAAACTTCACCCAAATGTTCCCCAAGGCATGTGTGTACAAGATTGTTAAGGAATAATTGATGTCACATGGTTTGGCAACCACATTGGATTTAAGATAAATCTTAAATAATGTTTTCTCTGGAACCGCTTAATCAATCGATGTGAAACTTCATAATATTGTGATCTAGTAGTGATGGGGAATAAATGTTAAATTTCAACTGATCGGACACATGGTCTGGCAGACAGAAATATTAATTTTTTGATGTGGGTTTTTTTTTTTGTGTTTTTAAAGAAGACTCACTTGGCTGTGCCTGATGGGTTTGAGGTCGAGGAGTAGCAGCTGAAATGTGAATCCTATCCAGGTTGCTCCATGATGACTTCATCTTTGCTTTTTCTTGTTTGGTTCCTCTGATTACTCAAGTAGGACTGTCATTGTATTTGGTCTTCTCATAAGAATAGAATTCTATCCGCTCACTGAAGATAAAACTCTGTTCTATCCACCTCTCATTTCTCAAGGTCTCTCCATCTGCTAAATTAGTATTTGGTTCCATTTGATTGAATAATATATTTTAATCCCATTCTACTTTAACTGAATAATAATAAAATAAACAATGTCACCTTAGGGTGACCCGTATCTTGCCAAAAGGTGACACACGTGTGACTTCTTTAAGTCACACTGAGCGTGAACAGAGCTGCTATCCACCAGGAGCGACTCTTGCAGGAATATTCGCCTACGAGAGATTCCGATGAGAAATCGTTCTACAGAGTAACCATGAAAAATATTGGTTTGCCTCATAACTCACCAAAATGACGTCATAATGTCTCAAGCTTGATATATCTAGAAAGCACTTCATCGAGTGTTTCAATTTGAGGTACTACACGATATGGTTCCTAAAAACTTGAAATTTGACCTTGGGGTCAAATATGTTTGACTTAGGCGTTAACCATGAAGGTCAAGCCAATCGCACCAAAAATTAATCAGCTGATGCCAGACCATGAACTATATTCCCATGAAGTTTGAAGACGATCCGATCAAAATTACTCCAAAAAATAAGGGTTTCGTCGACTCCCCTGATTTGCGACAAAGTAACCTTGACCTTTGACCTTGACCTTCAAAATTTTATGCGCTGAAAGGGACCCTGAAGGGAAAGGGAAAAGCGGAAAACCTTTTCCTTGAAAAGGAAACAACTTTGACAGCACTTCTGCATCTCCGAAATGCCTCCATGCCGAAAAAAATTGAAACTACTAGGCACAATGTTTGCAAAGTTCTCTCACCATGTGAAAGAAGTGTGATTTTCTTTTTGATGATGTCAGACAGGTGGTGCTACATAATGATGTCATAATTGTACACGTCGAACGCCTTTGTTTGCATGGAGGTCTGGTCGGTTTCATTCATGATTCATAAATTGATACACGCTCGAACACCTTTATACCGAATGAGTACTGAAAATTTTTGAGAGGCTTCATTTGGCCAAAATTGCATAGCGGGGCGGGGGAGTGATGACGTCACATCAGTCATTGGTTTGGCAGACAATCTGTTTTAACATAAAAACCTTGTACCACACGTAATCACGTGACATCCGTGTCTCCGACTTATTCTTCTCCTGCCCTCTTTAACTGCCCAATCCCACTCGTGTGAAGGTAGTCACCACACCCTTACATGACCTTCTACACTTCACTTCTTCCCCCCTCTTCCCTACATCTTTAAAAATATGTATTTTTTAAAACGGTCTCTTACAAATGCTAAACTAAATCTACCTCTCACCAGCGTTCCTCTTCTTCAAAATCTTGTGTTCAATTGCGACCTTGATCTTTCATTCCACGTTGGTCTAAAATTCCATCTGTCACAACAGCTTCCTTGTCTTGCACACTATCCAATTCTTCATGCCACTGCATCCATCTTCCAATGTAGTTAAACGAATCTAACCTAATTTTTTATTAAATCCCATTTTTCAAATATGGCTGGTGTTGAGCTTAAAGGTTAGGCGTGGTGGGCTTGGATTCCTTGGATCCTGAGTTTCAAATCCCACTTGGCTGTTGAATTAATACCAGGTGGGGTTGACTCTGCCTGTCATCCTTCCGAGGTCGGCAAGAATGAAGT
>CM068956.1:166118489-166131961 GCA_035128595.1 Eptatretus atami
CTGCTCTCATCATCTCCCCTCCTCAAAGCTTCCCTCTCACCCCTCCCTCGGAAATCAACGTTCACTCCCACTTCAAAGCAAACTTCTTCTCTTCCCCCTCACCCTTCCCAAACGCCCCCCCCACACCTTTCTCAATCAATTCTTCCCTCTCACCCTTCTTCCTCAATTCTCCCCCCTCCCTTTTCTTCTCTTACAGAAACTTTCCTCCTTCAAGACGTCTCTGACTCCCTGGTTACTCCCTCCTCCGGTATGACAGACCTGAGACTCGTCCTGGCAGCAGAGTTGCTCTCTTCATCAAAGACTCTATTCCTCAATCTCCATGCACTGCCCTCACTCCCCCACACCTCCAGAAATACCTCAGGCTACGGCTTCCCCTCCACTCCCACCTCATCATTATATGTGTGTTGTACCGTCTACCAAACAGCAATGACTCCATTTACATCTCACGCGCCGAAAAATTGGACCAATTTCTATCCTCTCATCCAAACTCTCTCCTCCTCATATGCAGTGACTTCAATTGCCATCATGCCAGTTGGCTCACCTGCCGTGCCATGGCCTCTTTCGCCTGCCATGGCACTTCAGCAAAAGACTTCTGCGACTCATTGGGACTGACACAATCTGTCAACTTCCCGACTTGGATCTCAGCCAATGGTATTCCATCTCTTCTGGATTTGAATTTGACCAATTTCCCAGAAAATGTCTACGGTTCTGTTTCTGCACCAATCGGTTGATCTGACCATATGCTTGTTGAAGTGGTCATCTATCTAGCTATTATTAGAGAACCACCTCAGCACCGAAAATTCTGGCATTTCACTCAGGCGGACTGGTCGGGTCTTCAAGCAGTGATCATACTTCGACGTCTCCCATTTAGCCTCTCACCGACATAAATTCATTCTGGGAATTTTTTCAAAGAAATTTGCTCTCTCTCTCATGAACACATTTATCTCATCGAGTCTTCAGATGTCCCACCCTTCCTCCAACCCATGGTATACTGAAGCTTATGGTGAGGCTGTTCTCCTGAAACAACTTGCCTTTGTCTCTTGGAAGGCAAATCCTACTCAAGGCAATCTCGGTTCCTTCCACAAAGCTCAGAACAAGTGTGTACCTACCCTCAGGAAAGCCAGGAAACAACATCATTCTCATCTCAAGTCTGATCTCTCAAACCTGTCTTCCTCTTCCAAATCCTGGTGGCATCTACTTAAGTATGTTTCTGGTGTATGTTCCCCCTCCAGCCCCTCCCTTACCTCAAATGGCTGCACAGCTAACACTGCACGCGAAAAGGCTGAATGCCTAAACTCTGTGTTTACTTCTAAATGTTGTGTCCCAAATGCATCGCTTTCTGCACCCACCTTACGCAGTCACACACAGCTGTTCCTGGACTCCATGTCCATTTCATCTGACAAGGCGGATAAAGCTTGCTGTCAAACCTCGACTCGGATTCTGCAACCGGCCCACACGGCATCACCCTCGTGTTCCCAAAACCTGCTCTGCTGCTCTTGCTCACCCTCTGTTCTATTCACCCTCTCATTTACTCAAGGTCCTCTGCCATCTGCATGGAAATTAGCAAACATTATCCCACTCTGCATAAAAAGGTGCAAAAACAGATCCCTACAACTACAGTCCAATCAGCCTTCTCCCAATCATCACCAAGGTCATAGAATCCATCATCGCTTCCGACATCAAATCCTTCCGCTTCTCCATTGGCTTGATTTCCAACAATCAATTTGGATTTAGACCAGGTCATTCAACACTGGACGTGCTGCATCTGCTTTCCCAACAATAGATAAAGGTGACAGAATGCCAAACATGACATCAGAGCCGTCTCCCAAGACATATCACGAGCTTTTGATTCGGTCTCGCATCCCACACTGCTCACCAAACTCTCTTCTTATGGTATCCAAGGAAATTTCCACTTATGGCTCGCGGACTTCCTCTCCTGTCGCAATCGACACATGGCTCATTGTGGAATTCTCTCATCTCATCTTCACGTCCAGGCTGAAGTTCCTCAAGGCAGTGTTCTGGGCCCTGTGCTTTTTCTGGTTTTCATCAATGATCTCTCAGACTCTGGAAAATCCTCTTTATCTCTTTGGTGATGACTCCACCCTCTGCCGTACCATCTCACATCCCTCTGATCAGCAGGCAGCAGCCTCTTCACTCTTTGCAGACCTGGATAAAATCACAAGCTGGTCAAACACGTGGAACATGTCTTTCAATCCTGACAAATCTCACACCTTCACAATCTGTTCTGTTCTTGCATATGCAAGCTTGGCTGCCAGGCAGCTCTTATTTTTTGGAGCATGGCTGTGCCGCTGATGCTGTGCCCTTCTACCAGTACACTGGTACTCATTTCGCCGACCTCAGAAGGATGACAGGCTGAGTCGACCCCACATGGTGTTAATTCAGCAGCCAATGGGGCTCAAACTTAGGACCCTCGGATCCCAAGCCAGCCACCCCAACAACGTAGCCAACACCAGGCACACCATCACAATGTCTCTCCGAAAGGACCGTCTGGAGCCCCCCTCCATCTACTTTCTCAACAATCTCCTTCACAAAATCCTTTCATTCAAGCTTTTGGGTCTCACCATCTGCAACGATCTTTCATGGGAAAGCCACATCTTCAAACTTTCCTCCAAAGGCAGTCGCCGAATCAGGTCAGGTCAGGTATGGGAGCATGTGGCAGAACAGCGCGTCGCTGCGTCCACTTTCCGCGTACGTCCAGGGGCCTCCGTCTGGCCTTCCCCCAGGCAGATGCCAGGCCCATCCCCATCTCCTTGAGATGCTGGTCAACCTGCTGCAACCACGAGGCACGTGGTCGGCCATTGGCCTCCTCCACTCACGAGATCCCTCGCTGAGAGAATCTGGTGAGCAGGTCAGCGTCAGGAAAACGAGCCACATGTCCACACAGCCGCAACTGACGCTCACGGACCATGCAGGTAACAAATCTCATCAAGTCTCTCTCAGCAACCGCTCGTTGGACACAAAATCTGACCAGCGATAGCCAAGGATTCTCCGAAGAGACTGTGTACCAAAGGAATTAAGTCTCCGTCTCAGATCCTTGGTCAGAGTCCAAGTCTCGCATCCATAGAGCAAGACTGGAAGCACCAAGGACCTGAAGACTCGGACTTTCGTCCTCCCGCACAGGTACCGGCAGCGCCACACCCCATGATCCATGAATCCATGACTCCCCAGGCCCGACCCAGACGTCTATTGACCTCTGACTCACAGCCAGCAGAGACATGAATATCACTGCCAAGGTAAGTGAATCTCTCCACGATCTCAACACCTCACCACAAACAGACACAGACAGGACAGCAGCATCCAAGATGTCATTGAAAGCCTTGATCTTAGTTTTGACCCAGAAACCCGTAATCCCAGCGGCTCCGACTCCTCATTCAGCACCTCGAGGGCCCCAAAAGGATATCTAAAGTCTCCGCAAAGATGACTGCATCATGTGCAAATCAAGGTCCGAGATCTTGATATTCCCAAACGATGCACCGCAGCTTGATCTTTCCGACATCCTCCTAAAATCCAGTCCATACAAGTGCTGAAAAGTGTGGGGGCCAGTACACACCCCTGACGAACTCCAGTAACAACTGGAAATACGTCAGGGATGGTACCACCACACTTCACAGCACTCTCAGTACCAGAGTAGAGTTCAGACATCAGATCGATCAGTTTGGTGGCACCCACGAAGACCAAGAATCCTCCAGAGGGCATCCCGATTCACTGAATCGAACGCTTTACAGAGATCAACATAGGCTGCAAGCAGCCCCTGCCTAAACTCTCGTCTGCGTTCGGTGAGGACACGAAGAGCAAGGATACGGTCAATAGTTGACCTCTTTGGTGTAAAGCCTAACTGCTCTGGACGCTGGTGCTCAAGCAGATGGTGGCGAACCCTATCAAGAATTATCCGAGCAAAGACCTTGCCCGCACTGAGAGCAGTCACCCTCGGTAGTTGTTGCAGTCTTGGCGATCACCCTTCCCTTTCCAGAGAGGGACAACAAGGCCCCTCTTCCAATCAGTTGGGATGATGCCTGTGTTCCGGCAGAGCACAAAACTGCATGCAACGACACGAGTGCAGCATTTCCACCAGTCTTGAGAAGTTCAGCATGATGCCACAGATCCCTGGAGCTTTACCCTGTTTCAACCGGTTCACCGCAGCCCGTGTTTCCACAAGCGAAGGTGGACGGACCACAATTGATTGAGGGGTCAGCAACAGGGATTGTAACACCATTGACGTCCACTCGACAGCTGGTGATCAGCCGGTTACAATCGCTCAAAGTAACCGGCCCAGCGGGCCTTCACTTCAGACTCCTCGTTAAGAGCCTACCACTCTCTGCTCTAACTGCAGTGCTCCGAGGGATGGCTTGGATGAACGCAATGCGCGAATTCCCCTGTAAGCGGGACGAGAATCACCTGTCCACAGGTGATGCTCTACCCCTCACAGATTCCTCGCACATAGGCCTCCTTGTCCACCTTAGTGCACGTACAGTTTTACGCCTCAGCTCCCTGAACAGCTCAGCTCTGCCATTCAGCCTGGCCCTGCGACTCTGGTCAATGGTATCCAGTGTCCCTTGAGAGACAAAATTCTTCTTTGCCCTGCGGTGAGTTCCAAGACACCACCGGCAACATCAAGGACGGTGGTCTTGAAGGTAATCCATAACTCTTCAGGACCCCCAAAGCACCCAGACACCCCAAATGTTCACTCAGCCTGTTCGCAAACTCCTCAGCAACTCTCTCATCCTTGAGCTTGCCAACATCCAGCCTAGGCTGGGATGGTACCATTCTTCCAGGATTTAAGGTGCAGCTTTAGAGTTGCTACAACAAGCCGGTGGTCAGTCTTGAGGAACTGAGCACTCCGGTAGACCCTGCAGTTCTGGATCATCCTCCAGCGACCGTCAACGAGGACATGGTCAATCTCCTTTGCCACACCGCCAGCGTTGAATACCAAGTCCAGCGATGAGCTTGTGGGCGCTGAAACCATGAACCGGCCACCCTAAGTCCATGACTTCTTGCAAAGTCAAGGAACTTATGCTATTCTGATTCATAGTTCCTGACCCATGGGGACCAACACACGTCTCATAACCATCTCTATCAGTTCCAGTCGATGCATTGAAATCCCCCAAGACTAGAAGTGTATCTCGTCTGGGGCACTGATCAACCACAGACTCAGCGTGGCGTAGAATGTGTCCTTCACGGTGAGGTCACTCGCCTCAGTGGAGCATAGACAGAGACCAGGAAATGACACCTAAGGAGTGACGAATCCTTAGTCTCATAATACGCTCGTTGACCGGTGTTACCTCAATTATCATTGGGGTCAGCTTACACTGAACAACAAATTTCAAAAAATTTTTTTACTGAGATGTGTAAAGTGATTAAGACTAATTTGGGTACGCTGATTTCAAAAATCATAACCGTTTTGCTGTATCACGTCAGGATTTTCAGGAACAGAAATATTCCATTGCCTAGAAGTCAGGATTTCAATGAAATTTACATATGTCTTTAACATGTCTATTTCGTACAATTGTTGTTAACTTGTGTTATATTTCTTTCTTTCAGATAAAGATGAGTAGGCGTTCCTGTACCAATCATCCTGACAACTTCTGTTATGTCTGTGGTCGGTATACCAAAAAAGATCAACAGCGAAGTATATCTACAGCAGTAAAATGAAGGCGCCTACTTTCACTACTTCGGTGTAAGGTGGGGGACCAAGAACAGAGCTGGGCACCACACATCTGCTGCACAAGCGTGTCACACAACCTGACTCAGTGGTTGGTGGGCAACGCGCGCGAGCATGCCTTTTGCGGTGCCCATGATATGGCGTGAGCCGCAGAATCATCATGATGATTGTTATTTCTGCTGCACAAGCATCGCCGGCTTCAACAAGAAGAATAAAGGTCACATCAAGTACGCTGACTGCGTCTCTGCTCGTAAACCTGTGCCTCATGATGACGAGAACCCCGTTCCAAACCTCCAGCTGATCAGAACATAGCTGTAAGCAGTGGTGAAGAGGATGGTGATGATGAACCTTTTGATCCCGACACTCAAGAATCACACCTTCTGAACCAGGGAGACTTAATGATCTTGTAAGAGATCTCTCGCTGTCAAAGGCGAAGGCAGAGCGCTTGGATCAAGGCTGCAGCAGTGGAATCTACTGAACCTAACACCAAGATATCCTTGTTCAGAGCACGTCACAGAGACATGGCTGAGTTCTTTGAGATGGAAGACACGATGACATTCTGCAGTGACATCAACGGTCTGTTGAAAGAACTTGGGTGTGATCACGATCTGCAGACTGGCGCCTCTTCATCGACTCGGGGAAGAACAGCTTGAAGGCTGTTTTGCTCCACAATGGCAACGAGAAACCATCAGTCCACTGGCTCACGCTTCGGCATGACAGAGACCTATGAGACTAGCGGCAGCTGCTTGATTCCATCAAGTACAATGACTTCAACTGGCACATCTGCGGAGACTTGAAAGTGGGCGCTGTTGTTAGGGCTGCAGTCAGGCTACACGAAATACATGTGCTTCCTTTGTCTCTGGGATAGCAGAAGACACAAGAATCACTGGACGAAGAAAGATTGGGAAGAGCGAAAAGAGCATGTACCTGGTCGACACAACGTGAAGCATGTCGCCCTTTCGACCCAGCCAAGGTTTTCCTTGGCTCCCACACTCTGAACCTCTGGAACTCCCACACTCTCTTCAATCCAAGTCCTCCCTCCAGGTCTTCAAAACATCTGTTCACCACCATCTCATATCTTCCTCCAACCAAAATCTTCATCTTTTCTACCCCCGTTAATCCATCCCAAACACCCTCCTTCAAATTAATTCCCTGTTTTCCTTCCTGAAAGTCCCTGTTGTACCATCTTGTTTACCCCGTGTACCCCACCCCATCCTTCCATCGATCTCCTATTGTCTCTGGTCCCCACTATTTTATGCTTTCCTCTCCCACCCCTCTTGTCTCCTGCCTCATTATATGATCTGTGTATTAGCTCTTACACGAGCCTCGACATGGTATCCGAAAAAAAAAAAGGTTTGGCGACCATCTTGCGATTACCCCAAACTTTTAAAAAATCATCTTCTCCAGAACGGCTTTTCAGATCGAGGAGACAGTTCACCCACATGTTCGACAAGCCTTGGGGATACCAGTGTGGACATATAATTAGTAGGTCACATGGTCTGGCAGCAAAATTGGATTGAATGAAAATCTTTGAAAAATTCTCTCTTGAAGTGCTTCATTAATCGACATGAAAAGTCACAATTATGATCTCCTTGTCATGTGGAATATGTGTTTTAAAACTCAACCTGATCAGACGCATCGTCTGGCAGCCAGAATTTTTTTAATATTTTGAATCTGGGTTCAGGGATTTTAATCAAATTTGCTTCATGATGTCATTGGTGGCTTTGTTATGACGTCATATTTGTATAAATCAAACGCTTTATCCGATCAGTATGAAAATTTTTAAGGGTCATGTAGGGCTAAATTGTACGGGGTGGAAAAAAATTGATGACGTCATCGGTCACGTGTTTCGGCAGTCATTTTTTTTTTTAACATTAAAAAACCGTCAAAAATCTTCTTCTCCGAAACAACTGAAAAGATCGAGGTGAAACTTTACAGGGCTGATCGCCTATCCATGAGGAACAAAAAGTTCTCAACCTATGATGCCATTGGTTTGGCAGCTATGATTTTTTGAAGAATAAACCTTTAAAAATCTTCTTCTCCAGAACGGCTTGACAGATCGAGGGGAAACCTCGCCCACATGTTCCCCAAGCCTTGGGGATACCAGGGTGTTCATGAATAATTAATAGATCACATGGTCTGGCACCCACATAAGTTTGAACGAAAATCTTGAAAAAATTATTTCTCTTGAACCACTTCATCAATCAACGTGAAACGTCACAGTTATGATGTACATAGTACGCATGGGGAATATCTATGTTTTAAATTTCAACCTGATCAGACGCATGGTCTGGCAGCCGGAATTATTTAATATTTTGAATCTGGGTTCAGGGATTTAAATCAAACTGGGTACATGTATGTATAATGATGTAATAATGTGGATGGAAGCATATCTGGTGATGTCGCAACGTCAAAAAGTGCCCTTCTAGTTACAACTAAATTGGCCGCCAATCGGACATCTTTGATTGAATCGCGAAACAAAATGAAGTGTATATGTATACCATCATGTATTGTCTTTGTGCCAAGTTTGAACAAATCTGTACATGTATGGATGAGATATGGCTGCAGGCAGATGTACGGTTGGACGGAAGAATGCGACCCAATCCATAAGCACCCGTTTCAGACTAAGTCCAATGGGAGCTAATAATTTTAGTTGCATTGTTACGGACCCGTATTGTCAGTACATCATTTAATTGTGCTTAGGTGAAGGTTATATTAGCTGTTAAGTAACAACAAAAACAACACCAACAGCAGGAGGAATTAAAAGATGGCCGTTTCAGAATGGGGGAAGGGGAGGAGATGAGACAAGGAGGAGAAGGCAACGACAAGTTCTCTTGAGCTGTCACGCTCGTTTTCCAGCGTTGCAAAACATTTTAAAACCCAACTCCTAGGAAGGAGGAATCGGGGCGGGGGGGGGGGGGGTCTTCTGTATGCGAACCTGTGAAGGTTCAACGACTCACCTATTCCCTGACCACGACGGACCAACTTCAACCAGCTGTGCATTGGTCTGGGAGGGATTCAACTTTGCTTCTTATGTCATAATCCACGGGCTAGAACCCCAAAATTTCATTTCTTGGCACTTACGACCTGAGGTGGCAAATTCTCATGATTTTTTTTGAAAGGTCTTTGGCTGTAGATGATAAATTGATGTAATAGCAATCACAGAGTGGCAGCTTAGTAAATGCCCATTTTCAAAGTGTTGTCAAATTGAGCTTCATCAACAATCCTTAACACAGGGGTTGGGAGGTGTTGTAAAATGTATCGATTACTCCGGCATGGTTTGTTATATAACAATTAAACTTGTCATTATAAATGTTTAGTAAGAGGTAGTTTTTTTTTTAATCACGTATTCTTTTTTTATTTTTTTTTCGTGAAAACCACCTATAGAAAGTGCTATATGTCGCCAAATATAATGTACATATAATTTTTGGGATTTACTCAATAAGTCAACATCGTGTTTACTTCTGTGTTTCTTTTATGTCACCAATTACTTAAAATATACAAATGTGATGCTCAAAACTGTTGGTCTACACAGTATAAATATTTGAAGGGCAAAAGATTAAAAAAAATTGTGCATAACTACTGCCTGAATGACATAATTGCTGTCTGTATTCATAATAGTGTACTATTTATTCATAATATAACTTCCAAGTTCCAATAAATGCACGTCATCAGAGATTGTATTTTCATTTATTTTTCAATGGAACTGAACACTGTGTATTGAAACTGTCAAATCCTGTGTTTTGCCCCAAATGTTCTTTGGTCCACATGTTACTGATTGTAGACATCATTATCATGAGGGTATACGTTGAGAACTTAGAAAACAAATAATTACATGCATTCACAGGTACATTTTACAGTTTATTTTTTACTTGTATGACAGCAAACCATTTATAGTGGAATTGTTATTGATAACAGCTATGTAGTTGGGACGTCTGTCCATTCACCTTACTCATCGTCGCATTTGTCATCATCGGATTCTTCCAGTTCAGCTTCAATATCTGATTCCTCCTCCACTATCTTCTGGTTAGAACACATCTGGAGTTTACACATCCGTGTAACCCAGTCCATTGGCAAGACATGTTCAGTTTGGTACCTTGCAAGAACGTGTACACTTGTATAACATCAATTCCAAAAAAGCATTTGGTGCTGGAGGCCCACACATGCACTCAATGGTCAGATTGACATCGTCATCTGTGGTCCATCCATACACCTCTGCGTTTGGTACAGAAGGTTGAGTGTGAAGTCAGCGCTTCCAAATCGCTACTTGGTAATTGGCTCGGAGGACATGCATAAAGAGGCAGTCTTCAAATGGTGGCAGTTGACTCGATTTCACCTCTCCTCCTTTATTACGGAAGAGTTCCTCTTGCAGTTGATTGACCTGAAAAATATGACTGGAAGGTACATACATCTCTCAAGTACACCGCTGCATCTCCTCAAACAGTTCTGCTGATACTTCGCATGAATGCCCAAGCTGACCGCAAGCCTCATTTTTTTCTTTGTTTTGTGTACAATGTCGAGGCTCTTGACTGGCATGGTATTTTTTAATTAGCTTCAATGCATTCATCTTTCCATGGCCTGCAAAGGCACTGACAGTATCACAACCTGTCATTGCATGAAGCCCAACCAGAGCATGGCACACACTTTCTCCGATCGATTGTGCCAGTTTGCAAACGTTAATGAACCTTGTTCGGTTTAATGTTCCACACTTCTCATACAAAGGGCAAGATATGTCCTTGTTGAAGCCAAAACACAATATGAGGACATCGGTATCTTTAGCAGAAATTATGATAGCCTTGTATCCATGCCCCGATGCATGGAATGCATGTACAAGCATGCAGGCTTCAGCTTTCGTTTGGATGGACTTCAACCGCTATACTTCTCCAAATTATCAAAGCAAATCTTGCAACAAGGCTCCTCACAAGTGACGAACAGTGATTTGTTGAAGAGCTTCTCTCTGTAGCCTATTGCCTGCAAATTCCACTCTTCAACCACGACTTTGATGAAGCTGGTCTTGTTGAAAGGAATGCAGAGATATTTCCTTCATATAATGAGCTTAAGTAAAGTTCCCATCGTGTACAGCCTTTTTGGCTGCTGGTTGCATCATTGGTTAGGGGTGTGGCTCCGCCGCTGATGCAGTGCCCTGATTATACCAGTGCACTGGTGCTCATTTTGCTGAGCTCGGAAGGATGACAGGCTGAGTCAACCACCTGGTGTAAATTCAGCGGCAAACAGGGCTTGAACTCAGGACCCCAGGATCCCAAGCCACCACCCGAACCGCGAAGCCAACGCCAGGCTTAGCTTAAATAAAGTAACAGCGTTAAAGTAGAAGGGCACTCGGTAGAGTGCATACCTCCGCCCAGAACAGATTTTCACCAAAGTTGAATCAATTCGTCGTCGTCACAAACACCCAACCTGTCCACCAAGATTTGTCCGAATCCGTCTACAACTTTTTGAGATATCCTATTCATAAACAAACAGGGGTGAAAACATAACCTCGAATTAAAACAAATATAACTGCAACACAAAATAAAATAAAACAAATATAACTGCAACAACACCAAAATTTATCATCGTAGGCTGACTAACAAAACCACAGCACATCAAAAACAACATAAATTCACAGCAGTATATTTTTCATTCATTTTCACCACAGCCTGGGGAACAGAGACCCCTTTTTCACCTGATTTTGTTCAACAGGTAATCCACTGGTAACCCGAGTTCCTCTTTCCACCTTATTTCCCCAGCCCTGACAGTGGAGGCGATGTCAAAATAGTGTTTGATTTGTTTTGTTCACTCATAGAGCGTCGTGTCATTCGATGAGTGATTTCTCGTTTGTCTGTATGTCTGTGAGCATGATATCTCAAAACGTTGTGAACAAAACTTGGTGAATGAGTTGGTAATGGCAAGAAAACCCTGTGGAATTGCAACTGTCAATTGTGACCATGAGACCCAAAACCAAGACATTGTAAAATCAACTTCACATATTGAGAAAAGTGCTGTACACTGCAGGGTGGTTAAATATACCCCCCCACCCCACCCCAACATCATCTACCCTGGTACCGTTTCACGTGTGTATATATATTAATTAATATATAATATATATATATATATATATATATATATATATATACACATGTTAATGGCAATATTTTGTTTATTATGACAAGAAAAGTTTCCTATATTAATAATTTACATATATACCTCTTGTGTGGTCATTTTCTTGATTTATCAGGTTCTGTAGAGGGGGTAACATAACTTTGTAAACACCCTGTCGATAATTATTGGCTAAGGGGCATTGTAAAAGTGTTTCCTGAGAAGTGGAATTGCATGTTATTCGTCGAATGGATGCTCGTGAATGTGCCGTTGATGTTTCTGGGTTAAGTTTGACCCCGATATATAAATATGATGCCATTCAGGAACAAGAAAAAGATGTAACACTAACTTTGACTGCTTCCAGAAGAGGTTTATTTGTATTTAAATGACCGGTAATTGTTTTGTATTTACTTATAAGTATTGAATATAACTGTACTTGAATATAACTGCAATTAATCAAAAAGGCTTTGGCACTATATACATTAAATAAATAAATTAATAAATAAAATCAAAACATTTTCCCCCCCAAAAAAGTGAACGTTTTTTTCGTATTTTTTTTTTTTACTAAAACACTCCTGACACTCTGACAAACCTGTAAAGCTTGACGACGATCCGTTCAGCCATCTCTGAGAAAAATGGCGACAGACACACACACACACACACACAACACACACACCACACACACCACACACAACACACACACACACACACACACGGCTCTCTCATCAAAAAGATGAATATGAGGTTTAATCATATACTGAACAAAAAAAGGTTGTTGTATTTAATTTTTTTAAGCTCGTTTTACAAACCCTCTTTCCATAATACAGTCGTCAACATGGAAGATGGCACCAAAACATCTGGTACTTTGGGTTGATGAAAATATTCATATGAGAATCACTGACATCCCAGTCTCAGTCTATCACTCCTTGCCACTAATGTGCAGAGCAGTAGTAATAAGCTTTAGAAAAATGACATCAAAACACACATTCCTCTCATCACTGTTCAAGGAGGATGTATTTTGCAATTTCAGATCTAATTTTAAAGACATAATAGACAGACATTCATCATATTTTTCAAGTTGAAATGTTGTCACATATTCCTGTGGTTACAGAAGAAAGATTTAAAATTATACTTTGAGAGCAAAAAAAAATTACTATTTATTTTTATACACCCTCACTGTCAAGCAGGGAATTTGCTCTGATTGGTGTTTTTACGAAGAACAAATTTTATTGCCGTTGCATCTTTCATGAAAAGCATACAATGATTGAAATAGAGCGACGCAAACACTGTTGATCCAATTTAACATTCCTCAAAAATAATAAACTACATAATACAGTCTTGAAAATACATTCATTATGTTCAATTAAAAACAAATTGCAGCAACCGTTCCTTAATTATGTTAATGCATTATTATAGGTGTGAAAACAAATATAAAAACCATCTTAGGCAAAGATGGTTGTCGCAATATTTTTGTTTAACAAGTCAACAGCCCAATCACAACTGTTCATTCAACCCGTATGCAGGTATGAGGTATTACTGTTCCATGCGGGTATTGCTGTCCACCTTTCTTTCAGGTGGGATAGTTGCTTGATGTACCCACTTGCGGGAAATGCAAAATAAATACATAAATAAATAAATTCATCGGTCGCTATTATGCTGGGAAATGTATTCAAGACCAGAGACCTCAGAGGCCAAG
>CM068956.1:166167334-166187399 GCA_035128595.1 Eptatretus atami
GAGATCAGTCCGGGACAAGAGAAGAGATCTGTGGGAGAATAACGCCTGGATGCTCCACCATGACAATACCCCTGCTCACAGTGCCCTAAGCATCCGACAGTTTCTGTCGGAAAGGAACGTACCAACTCTGGAGCAACCCCCGTATTCGCCAGACTTGGCCGCTTGTAATTTTTTACTATTCCCCAAGCTCAAGAGGACCCGATTTCCTGATGTGGAGACCATCAAAAGGGCCGTGACGACGGAGCTCCGGTAGGAGTATCGCAGAAGACAGCCTTCCGGGGTGAGTGCATCGAAGCGTGGAAGAAGAGGTGATGGACAAGTGTGAAGACTGGAGGAGAAAGCGATTTTTGACGGGGACAAGCTTGTGATTTCATATTGTTTTTGGAATAAAATTGTGTTGAAGTCAGTCCGTTAACATTTTGACGGACCGTCGTACACACTCACACCGGCTGTATGCAGCGACGCTCTGAACACACCGGTGCTCGCTATGCAATTACTGATCCCTCTAAACCCCCCACCCCCTTCACAATAGTTACGTATTGCCCGCAGCGGCCAACCTCGCCGTATAGAGAACTGCTTGGTTTCGTGAGGAGTAAGGGACGGCAGTCATACCATAGCTCTGCCCTGCTCTTTTTCCGAGTCTCATCTTTCACGTTTTCTTCATCCTGGAGATGAATGGATGGACGCCACATCTGTTATCGGGAAGGTCTACACAGGGGAAAGATGTTAGGTCTCTCCTCCCACCACCCCGACACCATTCCCTCTCCACCCCACCCCCATGTCACTTAGGATGAAGACATCCAGAAGTCATGGCATGATAATACATCGATGCTCTAGAGATGTTATGCCCTTGTCATGCCCCACGGAATAATGAATCGTGGGGTGTGTTCATTACCAAGTTAATACTGTAGGGCACGGTCGCCAGGCTGGCTTTGAGCCTCAAAGCAAGCTCACTCCTATGAGAACGCTCGTGATCAAGGAACAACTGGCGTTGCGCAAGACGCGGCTAGTGGCTGCTTGGTAACTGCAAACATCACACAGTGGACATCTCATCAGCATTCAGTTGCCTACATACAAACACCGACAAAGAGGAGAGTTTGGTTTCTTTAATTAAAGACTAAGATATTAATCATGACGTATTCTTCTGGATGGTCATGAAACCGTACCTTGTCTCAGACCCACACATCCACCACAGACACGAAATCGGTTATCATATGTTACGGAGTGGAAATTCCCTACATTACCATAGCAGGTCCCGACTAGATGAGGTATTCTGCTAAGTACACTGTGGTACGTTTAGCGTCCAACCCATGATTTAGAGGGAATTAATGTGATTCATGATTCGGGCTGGCGATACTTTGAGTTAGGCTTTTTTCTGTTCTGCTTATATTTTCGAACAAACCAAACTTCAACGCCAAAAACGCCAACCACACTTCAGAACAGCCAACATGACACGCCCAACACAAACGAACGCCAACCAAGCCACGACTCCAACAACGCCAGCACGCCACCGCTACACACCACGCCACCATCTAACCACGCTACCCACAAGCAACGAACGCCATCCTCAGTGCGGTCTACGTACGACGCGTTTGCGTGTGCAAACCGTCGAACGCGAGAAGGGAAGGGAGAAGTCCCCTCAGCGAGGGCGCGCGTTTTCCCGCCTATTTTTTCCTTCCTTGGCCCGCGCCAGAACGGCTTCGCCTCGTCCCCACACCCGGAGGTGGGAGGGAACGAGAGGGAAGCCCCCCTTCTCGAAGCGCCTCGAAGGAAGGTGGAGCCGAGAAGGGGCGTGGCGGCCGGGCGTATAAGAGGCGGAGGCGGCTGAGGCTTCTGGTCTTCGTCGTTGATTCAGCTCTTCTCTTGTCTGGTCTTCGTCGTTGATTCAGCTCTCTCTTGTCTTGTCTTCGTCGTTGATTCAGCTCTTCTCTTGTTCTGGTCTTCGTCGTTGATTACTCTTCTCTGTCTTGTCTTCGTCGTTGATTCAGCTTCTTCTCTTGTCTCTCTTCGTGCGTTCTTTCTGTCTTCTCGTCGTCGATTCTCTCTGCTCGCTTCCCGGGGTTTCGGCACCAAGGGACGCTCGGCGACCAGGCAGAGGAAGCGGGCGGCAAGGACCCGAATTAAGGGATCGACTTCCATTTTCTTTTGGGTTTTGTGTGACAGTGTGGTGTGTGGCGCCGTGTCTCGTGAAGTAGAATTGTGTAAGTGGTCCGTGGTGGTCGCGTATTGTCTTTTAACTCCTTCTTTTATATGTGCATTTCTTTTGTTTTCTATTTGATATATGTGCATTTCTGACTGTTTGCTTGTATTTGCTATAATGTGTGCTCTATGTGTCGTTGTAAATAAAATTGCTTGTTTGTTGATTCTTCCCCCGTTTCGCTGGCGTCCTTCCTTCGTTGGGTCTCATCTTGTTTAAGTAAAGGGTTCGTCGTGGGCGCGGGACGCCCGATAATTAATCTGAACCGTCAACGGCCTGACCGATAACACCAGCCGGCTCGTTATCCCGTTAGCCTGGAACGAGCCGCTTAAGCGGATCGTGTCCGAAGTCGGCACTGCTGGGCGAGGTACAACCCTCGGTAGGGTTTACCCGTGCGGGTACTTAGGTATATCGACTTTCGGCGATTCACCCTATTTCCGCGCGGTAGAATGCGGACTGGGTTGTGGTGAGGCCGAAAAGGTCCACCCTGACTGGATCCCGGCGTTAGCCGGGAGGTCACGACTGAATTGTCGTTCGGTGGGGAGGCGGTCGCGATTCGAGTCACGTGGCCGATCGCACGCCGACGGCGCGAATTCGCAACACTGTGTCAGGAGTGGGATAACAAACCCTCCCCGGTCTCCAGCTAAATTCAGAGGGTAATCGGTCCATGGTGAGAGGAGTCGACCCCCGATTCCTTCAAATTACGAGCGATTGAAATAACTCCTTACGTGGAAAAGATGTGCGTCTAAGGCGAGCGGGAGCCGGGGGTAAGGAATGGATGTAGAATGTTTAGAATCCATGGCTCAAGAAATGAGATCCCGAGCAGGACATTGGTGTGCAGAGACAAGATCACTCCCACCAACCAACGCAGAGCCCGAAAATAGGTGCCGGCGGCGCGCGTGTATATAACCTCCTCTCCCCTCTGCCAACCAAGAACCCCCCGATCCTGGCCAATCGGCTCAGCCGAGTGGCATGAAATGCCCGAGCCTATATCGCCATGCTGGCAAAGATGATGCAAATGCGGCAACAATGGAACGAATTTAAACACAACAAGTGCGATGGAATGAACGAAAAAATGGATGGAAAACTCCTCGAAATGAAAAACGAAATAAAAGAATTGAACGAAAAATGGATGGAAACACTCGAATGAAAAACATAAAAGGCATAACGAGAATAATGGAACAAATGCGCAAAGGAATGAAGGAAGAAATAAAGAAATGCGGGTGACAACGCGCAAATGGGGCCGGACCTGCAGACGGGCATGAAGGCAAACAACAGCGAAGTGCGTAATGGCGACGCCGAGGTGGGAGCGAACATGAGCTGGGAAGGGGTCACGGTTGTCAGGCCCGCGGTGAAGGAGGGTGAAAAAAATATTCGGGAGACGAGTTGGGCGAGAGTTGTGGAAGGTGACGGAAAAAGTGACGGTAACCCGAGAGGGAAAAATTAATTGGGGGTGAACCGGAGACGTGCACGAGGAATATAAATGGTGGAGGTGAGAAAAGACTCAGACATGGAAGAGAGTTGATAACCTGGGACTGGAGGTAAAAACGGAGACAGAGGACTGGGAAACGGATAGACAACCACAAGGGCAAAGCCGGAAGAACAGTTTAGAAGCCAAGCAAGGTCGGAGTGGTTGCGGAGATGAGAAAGGAATTGGAAAAAAAACTCTTGATTACAAACGAGCTAGGATGTTGAAGAGGAAAGAAACGAGAACGGAGAATGAAAATTTAAGAACAACCTGTACACACATCGAACAGCTGGAAGCGAAGGCCAGAATTAAAGAATGAGATGCAAGAAAGAGTAATGAGGAAGAAGAATGAGACCAGAAGAAGAAATCGATCAATGGAAGGAAACCAAGAAGATTGGCAGAATGAAGAAAAAGAAAGAGTGCTGGAAGGAACATAGGATGACAGGAGTAAGAAATCTGTCATGTTGAAGGAAATGACAGATTGCAGAATGAGAGAACAAGAAAGACAGTGGAATAGAAAACTGAAGAGAGAATTTGAACGAACGACAAAGGAAAAGAATAGGTTGGAATACGAAGGAGAAGTGTAAGGAAGCAAGGAAGAAGCAGGAGGAGAAATGAGGAGATTGAAGGATACAACGAGATTGGAGAGGGAAGAGCGAGAGGAACCAATGGGATAGAAACAAAAGGAACATGAAGCCGGAGGTTGAACAATTGAAAGAAAAGGCAAAGCTGGAGTGCCGAAGGTGACAAAGAACACGAAGAAACAAAAAAGGGAAATTAACCAACATGAAGAAAACATGAAACTGCAGAAGGAAGGACAGAGAAGAATCAAGGAAGAATAATGAGACAGCAGCAACTGAACACACAAAAGGAGATTAACAAATGAAGCAAACAAGAAACTGGACAGAAGGAAGGACAGGCGAGGAAGCAAGGAAAGGGTAATGAGAGAAAGCGAATGAAACACAAGGAAGGAAATGAGCAATTGAGAGAAACCGATGAGATTGGAATGAGGAGGCAGGAGAAACGTGGGGAGAAAACAAAACTAACGAAGTTTGAAATTAAATGAACTGAAGGAGAGAGTGAAAATTGAAAATGCCAGAGAGATGGAAAAACTCCAGAAAGAAACAGAAACTAATAATGGATAGAGAACGCGGGAGACAGAAAAAGTAGAGGAGAGACTGCAATGATAAAGACGGGGTTAAAGGAACAGAACACACACACACAGAGGTAGTGGAGGATATGGGGTGAGCTCGCTGGAGCGTGTGAGACCCGGTGTGACAGACTGGATGGCTTGCCTCAGGAACGAGGGGAGGGAGTATGCCCCTCTTGAGGCGAATGCACGACCAGTGGTTCGGTCGTAGCCAAGGGCGGGTTGAAGGACGAGTGCGTGGAATAGGGCGCACGTTGCAGGTTTGGGGGGTATGAGGCCCTCGGGAAACCCTGGGGGAACACGAATCCCCGTTGTGTTGTCCCGGTGGTGTGTGGTAGCAGAGGTGTGAGTGCGCCGCGTGTGTGGATGAGACCGAACCCAGGTGTGATGCGACCCCGTGTGTGAGTGGTGTGGTGCATGTGTGCCGGAGTGCGTGCTTCCCTCGCGTGCCCGTGTGTGAAGGGGCACCGCAGGTGGGAGGGGCACCGTGTGGAGGGAGCCATGGGTGCGGGTGAAAGCACCGGTGGTGGAGCGGCGTGTGCGCCAAAGGCACGCGTGTGCGAAGCACGGTGTGTGAGAATGCGGTATGTAGAGGAAGACAGTGTTGTTTAGTTCGCGGTGTGTAGGGAGTGTCGGTGGGCAAATGCGCGAGCATGCAGCCCGCGTCTCCGGTGTGAGTTTAATGGAGTGGAGCCTGTGCCGTCGTAACACGCAGGTGTGCGTGGGTGAATGGCGACGGCGACGAGCGGCTGACGAGGGACAGAAGCCGGATAGCGGCCGTAGTTGCTCGGGGACCGCGCCTGGTGGGGGTTTTCACCAGCAGCGAGCGCGAGGGTCCGTGCTGTGCACGCACGAGACCCCGTGGCTCGCTTGCGGGAGTGAACCCGGTCCGGAAACACGCACGCCGGTGGATGTTGCGATCCCGCGGACGGACCAAAGTTTAGGCAAGGATTACGAATTTGGAGGGATGGGTCTCCACGCGAGCTTGTGTTAACTCCAACGGCAGAGCACATGTGTTTCGCGTGGGAGCCCTCGGAGTGCGAGGTTTTGCTTTTGGGGGTGGCCCAGGTTTTGAACGTCATGGCTGCAGTAGGGTTGAATCCGGCAGAGGGTGAATCCCTGCCGGATGGTACCGTCCAAGAAGGACGAGGTACGCGTGCAGCTGCATGACGTCACGGCAAGGTGCAAAGTGCGCGAGCTGCGAGTTGCCGCGCTGGTGCTGCGCATAATTGGAAAAACAAATTAACAAAAGCAAGCCTCGCTTTCGGGTGAACAGGATTCCTGGGCAAGGGTGGAAGATTCCCTTGACCAGGGCACAGGATGAAACTATCAGGGGGAAGGGTTAGTGATAGTTAGACCGGCTCCATGGGTAGGGGTAATCCTTCATGTGGGCCCGTGGACTGGATTAGTTAGAGGGATG
Source organism: Eptatretus atami (assembly GCA_035128595.1). Taxonomy (NCBI): domain Eukaryota; kingdom Metazoa; phylum Chordata; class Myxini; order Myxiniformes; family Myxinidae; genus Eptatretus; species Eptatretus atami. The sequence continues at coordinate 166,173,570 of CM068956.1, forward strand.
TAGGAGCTTTAGTTGGGAAAGTGATTTTGGGGATTTAGAAGACATGACAGACAGTGAATGTGTAGCGGGGACGTAGCTTAGCTACGTAGTGTAAAAAGGAACGTGCTATTAGTTTAAGGACGACGTGGGAGCACGAGTTAGTTAGGGAGTAGTTAAAGGATGGCAGATTCAGGTCAATTCAGCGATGTGTGGTGTGTGTGATTGAGTGGAGGAATGTGCTTGATGAGTGAGTGAGGCCAGCGGGTCTGAGTGAATGGAGTGATTGGGGAATGCATGGCGATGGATGATTGGGGAGAGGAGTGCTCCCGCCACAAGGACCCCCGGGGTCAGTGTAGAGGAGTTAGCTGGGTTAGTTCAAATTGGATAAAAAATGGAGGTTTGTTTTGTTGTTGGTGGGAATGTAGGACTCGATACCCATTTGGAGGGTGCAGCGAGCCCTGTTTGACGGGCTGGGAGCGTGGCTGCGAAAGTGAGATATCGCTGAGTGGGTACCCGGGCACACGGGCTAGTCGGCGTGGTAGGCCAAGGGCCCATGGGGCCGGGTAGCGTAGTGGGCACGGGTGCGCCCGCTTGGTGCGGGGCCCGGAAGCGCCGTTAGCCGCGTGGCAGTGTCCGTGGGCACGCGTGACCCTCGGAAAGGGCCCGGGGCGCCAGCCTGCCACGTGTGCGTTCAGGGGAGTTGCATGGGGCACTCCCGGTGTTTAGGGAGCTGGTAGGCTCGAGGCAGTGAAGTGCCCGGGGGTGCCATTGTAGGGGATTCGCAGAGGGCGTGCTGCCAAGGGAGCCACGCGTCCCAGCCCGAAACAGTGCAAGGGCACGAGGGAAAATTCGAGGGCGAGGCCCGAATTGTAAGGACACCAACACAGGCGACGGGAATCTGGTTTTAGAGCACAATAGTTTAAGCGAGAGGCGCTTGTTGAAAGCCCGCGGGTAGTTTAACAGTTAAATGGTTAGGGTAGATAGGAAGTGTACCCCTCCGCACCATCCATCCCTTCGTCACGTTGTAGGCCGCTGGACCCTTTGGGTAAAGATCGCTGAACTCTGGGGAGCCGTCTTGAGGCTTATGGGCCTCGACACAGGACGCTAGCTCTCCCTTATTTCCCCTCCGGAAGGGAACGTAGGGGTTGGAGTAGGCTAGGAAGAACGATAGTTAGCCGAACAGAGACAGTAAAGGGGTTAGGGGACGATCTAATAGTGGGGAAGTGAAAGTAAAAAAAAAAAACAAAAAAAAATTAATTGGCGGCTAAATTGGTTTTTTACAATTAAGGGGGTGGGTATGGACAGTGACAGGCAAAGCGATAGGTGGGAGGGAACAGTAGGTAGGTCCGAGCCCGCCTTCGCGAGTGGCCAGCACCCACGCACCCTCCACCAACCTGCCCTGCACGGCAAGAGCCCGCGCAACTTCATGCTGGCTGTTTGCTGCGGCTGTACCGGCCGATGCGTCAGCAGCTGTTTCTCCAAGGCCTGTGCGGCCGGATCGTCCGTCGGCTGTTTACTTCAAGGCCTGTGCCGGCCAGTTCATCTGCCGGCTGTGTTTGCCTGCAGCCGGCCTGGTTGCGCAGTGTGTTCGCCTGCTCACGTTTGCTTTTGCCCATGCCCACTGCCCACATCGTCATTTTGCCCCGTTCAGTTTGCTTTGCCCCCCCTGTTCATTTCCATGCGCGCCAGGATCCGCAAGCAAAAGTTGGCAAGCTGCAGGACTGTCCTGTTGGCAGCTGCAACACGGGCCTGCAGTGGCGGCCCGTGCACCGGTTTTTCCTGTTGACTCTCCTTTTCTTTTCCTGCAGAGTCCATTGTCCTGGGCCATGGAGTAGTGAAATTTATAAGGTTAAGGCTAAGTTGTGTATTGTGTAATGTAAATATGAGTGCCCCCGGCATGTATGTCTTAGCGCCGGCATTTTATTAAGTCGTCTGAATGAGTGAGTTTGTTAGTTAGTTACTCAGCCCTCAGGTTATTTATTTTGGGACAGAATACCAGAATGTCGCACTCAGGGATCGTAGGTAAAACGTACTAGGGGAGAACTACACAATGATGGCACACGATAATTTGACGACTCGGGACGAGTCTGTAAAAAGGGGAGGGGGTAGTGTTACGGCTGTGAAATTCGCATTACAACCATGCAGGTCCGGTAGGATAAGTATTTCTGAAGTACATGTGTAGTTAGCCCAAACCCATTGTTTAGAGGAATTAATGTGATTCATTCGGGCTGCGAAACTTGAGTTAGGCGTTTTTCTGTTCTGCTTATTTTCCGAACAAACCACACTTCAACGCCAACAAGCCAACCACACTTCAACGCCAACAACGCCAACCACACTTCAACGCCAACAGACGCCAACAACAACAACGCCAACCAAAGCACACGACTCAAGCAACCCAGCGCCCACCCTCACAACCACGCCACCATCTCAACCACGCTACCACAGCAACGAACGCCATCCTCAGCGGTCTAACGTACGACGGTTTGCGCGTTGCAAACCGTCGAACACGAGAAGGGAAGGAGAAGTCCCCGCAGCGAGGGCGCGTTCGTTTTCCCCGCAGGATTTTTTGCCTCCTTGGCGCGCGCGTCAGACGGCTTTCGCCGCTGTCTTCCTTCCCTTACAAGCGGAGGTGGGAGGGAACGACATGGGACCGCCCCCTTCTCGAAGCGCCTGCAGAAGGTGGACGCAGAACGGGCGTGGCGCGGCTCATAAGAGCGGCCACGCGGGCTGAGGCTTCGGTCTTGTCTGGTCCGGAGCTGGCGTGAAGTCAACTTTCTCGTTGTCTGTGTCTGCCTCGGCTTCTAAAGAAGGATTCAGAAAACTCTTACTGGTCTGGGACGTTCGTGGCGAAATACAGCTCTGTCGCTGTCTGGTCTTCGTCGTTGATTCAGCTTTCCTCTCGCTCTTCTCTGCGTATGATTGCGTCTTCTCTCTCTTCCCTTCTCAGTTCGACAGCTCTGCTCTGGTCGACTTGCGTGATGTCACTTCTCTCTTGTTTGGTCTGTCGTATGATTCCGCTGAGCCTGATTCTGGGCCTATCTGTCTCTCTGCTCTTTCTCTCTTTCGCGTACGTGATAGTGGAGAGTCTGCCGCTCGACTCCGGGTAGGTGGTCGTGTCATCAGGTGAGTCAGCGGACCACGAGGTGCATCGGGCTGCGCCAAGGACTCTGAGACTTAAGGGAAGTCGACTTCCGATTTTTCTTTGGGTCGTGTTTGGAACGGTGTGTTGTGGACCACGTGTCTCGTGAAGTAGGAGATTGTTGTAAGGGTCGGCCGTGGGCTCGCGTGATATTGCGGTTGTTGCTTGTTTGCTGACTCTTTTGATATTAGTGCATTTCGTTGGTTTTATCTATTGATATATGTGCAAATTTTGACTGTTTGACCTTTATCGTTGATAGTTATTGTGTGCTCTGAATGTGTGCGTTTATTAATAAAATGCTGTTTTTGAATTTCCCCCGTTTCTGCTGCGTCTTTCGCCTTCGTGTGGGTCTCCATCTTGATTTCACAGTAAAGGGTTCAGTCTGTGGGCGCGGGGACGCCCGAGATAATTAAATCTAACCGTCAAGGCTGAATCGATAACACCTGCTCGGGTGATTCCGTTACCCCTGTGAACCGAGCCGCATTAATACGCGGTATGGTGTGACCATTTTAGTCGGCCCTGATGCGGAGGGTACAACCCTCGTGTATGAGTTACCGGTGCGGTACTATAGGTATGACATCGACTTGTCGGCATTCACCGCTATTCGCGCGCGGGTAGAATGTCGGACTGGTTGTGGTTGAGTGCCGAAAGTTCTACCCGTGACTGGATCCGGCGTTAGCGGGAGGATCACGAACTGGAATTGTCCGTCCGGGTGGGCGAGGCGGTGCGATCTCGAGTGGTCACCGGTGCGCCACTCGCACGCCCGACTGGCCGCGAATTGCAACAATAATATTAGATTAGGGCGACAGAGACACGTCGCAAAAACTGCCATGTTTGCATGATGTTTCCTACTCTTGTTAATCTATTCCTCTGTTCTCTCTCTCTCATAGTAATCATCAAATAAACTTCTTCCTCCATCATATCATTTTCCATGAGTTTTAGGAAGTTATAAAAAATACTCCAATTATTAGGCATTCCTGTTATTGTAAACATCGCTACGTAGATGACGTCATGTGTCGGGAGGTCTTTTTCATACCTCGCACGAAGCAAACACGAGAAATTTTTGCTTAGAAACAGTCATTGCAAAATCTGGTAAACAAACATTGGGTAAACAAACATTGTGGTGACAACATTGACACATTGTGGTGAACAAACATGTGTGAGCAAACATTGGTGGTGCAAACATTGCGGTGAGAAACATTGCGGTGAGGAAACATTGCGGTGAGAAACATTGCGGTGAGGAAACATTGCGGTGAGGAAACATTGCGTGAGAAACATGCTGGTGTGGAACATTGTGGTGAAAACATTGTGGTGAACAAACATTGTGGTGAACAAACATTGTGGTGACAACATTGTGGTGAGCAAAACATTGTGGTGAGCAAACCATTGTGGTGAGCAAATATTGTGGTGAGCAAACATTGTGGTGAGCAAACATTGTGGTGAGACAAACATTGTGGTGAGCAAACTTGTGGCTGAACAAACAACTTGTGGTGAGTAAACATTTGCGGTGAGGATAACGATGTGTGGTCGAAGCAAACATTGCGGTGAGGAAACATTGTGGTAAACAAACAAACATTGTGGTGAGGAAACATTGCGGTGAGCAAACATTGTGGTGAGGAAACATTGAGTGATAAGCGACACGTCACTCTCTCGCAGAGAGAAAGTAACTGCGTTTTAAGTCCCAGAAAGTTTTGTTTTTTTTTAATGAAATATCACTAATTTATTTCCTCTATATAATAATATGAGAATGAACGCACCTTCATTGGGCGGTGTATATGAGCGGCTGCGTTATCGCTGCGGACAAAAACAGCATTAACTCGTTTGAGTTGTAATCGAAATGTACCTTTGTTTCCTCAAAACGGTATCTTCATTTAATGATAGAAGACGCGTTGTTCAGTCTTCAAATGAACGTGAGGCCTGCAAAACAATCTGAGTCAACGGAGAGAAAAGATGGTGGTGATTTCTGGATGGCTGGAGGGCGTGGCCTGTAGAATGGGTGTGCGTATGACGCACCCACAACAGGACAGACAGACAGACAGACAGACAGACATGAACTCAGCTTTATATGTTAGATTTAAAAAAAATTAATCCTCATATAAAAAATATATAAAAAGAACAGTGCACGTTCAATGTCCCTACAGGGTGCCATTGGTTCAAGTACACATCAATGCAACTACATGTACGTGACAGTCATTCAGCCGACACGAGGATGTGTCCACTTGCCACGTTAGAAGGCAAGACCATAAGTTGCTTAAGGCAATGGTAAAAGCCTTTTACCTCGCATGTCTCTGCCATACGTACGTCAACATCACAGAACATCCTAGCACACCCCTTCCCCAACCAAATGTGATGCTCAAACAGCCAATCCCATGCAGAGAAGAAGCACAAAACGTTTGTCGGTGTACCAGCACACAATTCAATTTACCAGTTTTCCAACAAGGAACTTCAACACAGGATGTCATTCGGCCCATCAAAGATTGTGTTAGTGTTGCCAACCTCTGATTGATTGTCCGTGCTCTATTCTTTTAAAATGCTGAGGATCAAGCAAGGAAGCAGCACGTACCATTTTTTAAGTCATTGTTATGATTTGGACAGGATTTGAACTGCAAACATCCCAGACTAAGAGCAGACGCTCGAACCATTATATAACCAAGTATGGTTCGTGGCCAACTAATTTGATAAGGATAACCAGGGATATTAATTTATGTTCTCCAATATAATAAATGGACAGCCAGGTTTACATCCCAATTAGCATCTAAAGGAGGGGCACACTCTGAGAAGCTGGATCCCACAGTGGCACCGCACCAGAACAATTTTTCAGTGAAGAATTGTCCGGGATTCAATGGAACTGAAGGCTCTCAATAATATTGGAATCTCTCACAATGAGGCTGAATCACAAGATCTACTGACCGCATCGCAAGCAGTTCTGTGGCACCTTTTTATTTTAATCACCTCTCCTGTGGTCTCTCAACACTACAACACCAGGATTTATGCGTTCTTCCAGTCACCCACTCCGAGTGAGTTGAACTCCCAAAATCCCACTTATGCACACCTCAGCTCTTGCTACTCGCTTCTCCTGTATGTGGAATTTCCTTGCAGAGGCTGTGCTCTCCCACTACTCTCTCCAGGGTTTCAAGCAGCCAGTGCATGGCAATCTCATGTCATCCTTCATCCTGACCTGCAATCCTTATTACCTCCATTAACCTTTCTGAACACAACATTCTAACTTGCAGGTTGTATTCTTTCCTTCTTGCCTTGTTTTGTTTTCTTCTCCTGTTCATTAATTACCATGCTGATTGTGTTCTCGTACAAGAGTTGCCCCGCTGCCCTATTTTCAGCTCATACCCTCCGTCACCTTGCTGTTCAATGCAACTCGATCTTGTGGAGAGAAAACGAAAGTCTGACCAACTGACAATCAAACCCATTTGAAACACCAAGCAAACTACCAACTGAACTGCCCTGCCACAAGGTTTCAAATACCTACAGCAATTACCAAAGGGATAACTTTCACTAGAACCTCCCTCAAAGGTAATTAGATGGACAGATTGTAAAATAGTCATCAACTTCGCAATAAATTAGAACAAAACAGCTCTACCATTCGTTTTGATTTAAATTACCAAACTTCCAAAGCAACATCTACTGCTGAACCGTATTCCTTTAAAAGAAACATGGTTGTCATTGTTGTCATCTGTCATCTGTCATCTGTCATAAAATTACCCCAACACATCTGCAAAAGCCTAAACTTCAAAGAAAAATCCGACAAGAAACCTGCCATTTGAAGTGCAATTCACTTGGCTTAAAATAAATCTATCAAATGAAGGTTATCCAACGTCATTCGCCATTGTGGATCAACCACGTACTAAATATAACTCTGGCTTGTATTCCTCAACAAACAACCATAATCTGATATATTTGACTGGAAGGATTCTTCATGATGCTTATGAAGGACATTGATAGGCATATGGGCTGAAAAATGGCTGTTGTCAAGGGTGATATAACCTAATCACAGGAACTCAACACTTTTACAAGTAATCGTTCAGTTGAGCAGGCAGCAAAATGTTTTGACAACAATTGGCAACATTCTAACTTTATTTTGCATTTTCAAATCAGGCAGAGCAAGGAAAATGTTGCCCGAAGCAAAAAGCGACTGATAAAAGCTGATGAACCATGTCTACGCATAAATAAATTTGTAGCGTACCAATATTCTACTGATGATTCTCACACAATGAAATTTCTTCTGTTGCTTTAGAATATTAGATGGTACAGTGCAACTACAAAAAAAAATTATAACAGTTCCCTGATATTATAATCAGTAGTTGCAACAAATGCAATGATCTTTAGTGAAGTATACATTTTTGTTTACTTGTTCAGCATTCCTACCTGATCCATTAAACATGATAATGGGATCCCAGGTTTAAATCACATATGCCATGTTGATTTGCATTTATGTCCTATTCTCCCTGTACTTAACGTAGACTTAATATTCAAATGTCTTTTGTCTTGCATGTAAAGATCCTACATGAATTGAATATCATTGAACGAAATAGAATTTTAGAATCGAATAGAATTTTATGAACGCTTCGATCCTTTTCAGGGCATGAGCCACTTTGATTAGATCACTACAAAGCCAAAAAGATAAGAAAACAAGAAGGATGTCATGCATAGCACAATACTTGCAAAATACACAAAACAAATTTGACCTTAAAAAATAATTGGCTGGTTGAACTCAACAAAATACACAAATCCTCATCAAACTTCAAGTCAATCAGATGAAAATTGAGGATTTTATAGATTCCACCTTAGTTGTCGACCGTTGGCCTATGTTGGACTTTTGGTCGATGTTGACCTCAAAAATAATTGGCTAGTTGAATTCAGTGACCTGAAATATAAATCCTCTTCAAATTTCAAGTCAATCAGATGAAAATTGAGGATTTCAGAAATCTCACTGAAGATGTTGACCTTTTGGTCAATTTTGACCTCAAAAACAACAGGTGGTTGAATTCAATGACAAAATATGCAACAACTCTTCAAATTTCAAGTCAATTGGATGAAAATTGGCAATTTTAGAATTTGAGCCTATATTGACCTTTTAGCCAATGATGACCTGAAAAATCATTGGTGGTTGAATTCAGTGACCTGATATGCACATCCAGCTCAAATTTGTAGTCAATCGGATGAAAATTGAGGATTTTAGAAATTCGACAAATTTGTTGACCTTTTGACCTCAAAAATAATAGGCTTCTTGCAGATGATGAACTCCACCATGTGATGAAGTTTTGTGAAGATCGGTTGAAAATTCTGACCTCCAGGCAATAAACATAAAAACAGACAAACAAGAAAAAGACGTTGTGCAGAGCACTATACTGTACTTGCAAAATCCACCCCCTCTCCAAAGGTTGCCATGGATATATCAAATTGTCCATCTCATTAAGATTAAAATTGACAATCTTAATCAAAGCTCAGGCCAATCGGATGAAAATTGACGATTTTTCAGATAAAAATTGATGATTTTAGAAGTTTGACCTTTTGATCTCAAAAATTCGTTGTCACAATTCGATGACGCAATATGCAAATCCTGTTGAAATTTCAAGTCACTCGGATGAAAAATGACGATTTTAGAAACCTGACCTCACGATGACCTTTGACCTCAAAAAGATGCTTTCCCTATTCAGTGATGGACTATGCAATTGCTGTTTAATTCTCAAGTTAATAGGACATAAATTGACAATTTTTCAGTTCAAAATTGATTTTAGATGTTTGCCCTTGAGTTGACCATTGACCTTTTGACCTCAAATAGTTGGTTTTCTAATTCAGTGACGCAATATGCAAATCCTGTTCAACTTTCAGGTCAATCGGATGAAAAATGACGATTTTAGAAATGCAGCCTCAAGATGACCTTTGACCTCAAAATCAATCGCCTTCTCACAGGGCCGGATTTTCCAATTAGACCGGTCAAAATAGGCCATTTTAGGGTCAAACCCACCACAAATTGCAATAGTAATCATTCAAGTTTTTTTTCACTCCAAATATCTCATAGAATGATATACCAAAAGTCACCTTAAATCGGGGAATTGGAACAGCTTCATTTTGACCTCAGTTTAAGGTGACATTGAAGAAAAAATTGACAGCCAAAAATATAAGGGGAGGGTATAGTAACATGACCATATCATGACAAATTACTGGCCGATTCTCAATATTAAGATATCATTAGATTCACAATAAAATTACCTTTCAAACAACACCACAAGTAATGATGTAGAGCTAAAATTAACATCATGACGGAAGAAAAACATTTCTGCCTATCACTAAAAATTATCGAATTTAGACATATATGTTGACATTTTTAAATTCACAATTTTTTAATTTACAAGTAGGTCCGCAATTGGTCTGAATATCTATATACATGATTTCTGAACTGTACAGTTTTTAAATTTTGCCAATATGTAATGTAGTTAGTGAGATATAACCAATTTACTGAAGATTGAATGAGGGTTAACATATTCCAAAATTCTTCCCTTCAAATGGCCATTTCGGCAAAAGTCATATTACTGCAAAACCTCAACATATTTACAGAATATAAAGTTACCAACATAAATAATAATACTATGATGAATCATATACAAATAAAACACAATTATTTTGTTACTGGAATTTCACTAATCAATATTCCTACAAAAAGAATCAGACAATTCGTTTATGCTTAGAAGTTTTGAATCCTCCTGGGTGCTGATATGTTATACTTTATCTCCATTTATTGCTATGAATTAAAATAGCAAAAACACCAAACTAAAAAAGCTATTCTAGCAGAAGTACTAAGCTACTAAAAGCAAATATACAACACATTTTGTAATATGTACATGTGAATCTTAACAGTCCAATTCCAGGGTAGCCATTTTCTTTTCAATACTACATGTAACTAGTAAACTAGTACTACACTATTTGTTAAACGACACAACAATCACTATTTTATAGTGCTATCAAGAGCTGACATGTATATCTAATGAAGAAAAATAAATATTTTAAACTACTTCAAGTAAGTCACTTCTAAACAACACCTTGAAAAAAACAGTCACAAATTACACATTATAATACATCTCAGCATCACTTTCTGGATCAGGCAGGATTGCGTTAGAGCCAGTGTAGGCCTTTACATTCTCCACATGCTGAGAACATTTTAGGCCAAATTTTCTACATGAGCATCTCTGTGTACTACAGTTAGTTCTGCAATTGCAGTTGAAGGCTTCCAGAAGATTGTCAGGTGCAGGCTTCAAGTTAGTGTCCACGGGCACCATCTTACCATTGATGATCTTTCATCCCCAATCCTCAGCACAAATTTCAACCCCACTCCATTGTTGGACCTGATGATAAACACGTTGGCTATGTACTGGGTTGCTGAAGATGTGGGGGCAAGATACGAGGTTGCAAAATGTTGTATTGGTTGAACCTTCTGGTAGAAGCGATGCAAACGAAGTGAGTCCAGTTTCTCACCAGGTTGACCATTGTACAGACACACCATGGCATTCCACCTGCTGTTACAATGTCCTTCTGTGTGCTTGGGGTTTTTGAAAACAGCAGCCTGCTGCCAAAATATGCACTTGACTTCAATTTCTTTAAAGCTACTGGTTTCAATGCCAAATACCCTGGATGTGGTGTCACATCCCAGTATGGCATGAGCAAACAAAAGATTATCACAGATATGGTCTCCAAGTATGTCTCAGACCAGTTGATGTTCCAGCACCTGTATCTTTTTTGATGTTGACTTTGGTTCTGGTCTGAAATAGATGTCATACACTGACTGTCTCTGATGCCTGACTGCAAAGGAGTACTAGTAAGTCAGTGTCGTCACCAACAAGAACAGTGTTCTTGCTATCAGCTGATTTAATAGCAGTTTGTGTGATCAGGACATCTGCATCTCCTTTTGCATGCAGTACATCACAGATGCAGTTCAAATTGTTCACTGAGTAGTTGATAAATCTGTTTGTTGACATTGTTGTCAAAAACTGATCTTTCTTCATTGGACAGACCATGTCACTAGTGAAATGTTCAGGGACACTGGCATCTGATTAGCTCGCTTGTCATTGTAACATCTTTGGTACATGGGCATTTTCATATCCATCGAAGACTATGATGACTGGTTGTATTTATCTGCAAAATATTTTATGTCGTGGCTACAGATTTCATCATAGGTCTGTCAACTTTCCATGGAATTCTAGCAGGAGTGCACCACATCTAGAACATATTGCACATCATTTGAAATACTAAACATGCCAGAGAAATTAGATGGGAGTTGGTTTCCATAGAGCATCTTCCAGTGGTGATTTATTAGGTGCAAGAAGTACATTATTTGTTTCAAAAAAGTGATGGAGTAACTGCAAAGCTCATGTGTAAATGTCTCTTGCAAATCACCAGATTCTTTTCCTGCGTAACCATACGCTGAAAGGGCAATAACGGATCAGTAGATACAGACTCTTTGGCTGTTTGCATGGCCTTTGCCTCACAACCTGATTTTTTTTCTTGAACACATAGTCTAACACCTTGTGACCAATCATTTCATTTAAGATCTTCTCCCCTACACAGAAGACATTATCAACATTGACTGAATCACTTGCAGTAACACCAGTGTCAATGCTGTGCAGGCTTAGGTCAGTATCAAATGATTTTTTGATGACAGGAATGACAGGAGTTTATGGGTGTCATTGATGTCCCTTTCTTGACGAGCAGAAGACAGGTCCTTGTGTTGATGGCTGGTACTATAGTGCACTGATGTGTAATCTTGCAAAGCAGTGTTAACCTCTGAGCAGACAGGACTGATAGTAGCCATGTTAGCCTTTGTGTTTCATCCATCCCTCTTTGTCTTGTCAAACCTCCTGTAGTCTTCAGGCTTCTCATGAGGACCTGCTCAATCACAAGATATGTTGAAAGCCCAGCCCAGTATTGGTCTGAACGACGGACTACATGAAAGCCATTTTCAAAGTGCTGCTGCACTTCAGATGCTTAACTGGTAAGTGGGTAAGCTGCTGGAGGTATATATGCATACGATTTAGTGTATAGGTTGTGACCAGCAGCAGCCAGATAAGGTAGCATATCATAGCAAGGTCTGCACATGCAAATTCCAGTCACCAGTACGTTCTGATATCTACCATTCTCATGTATGTCATCCAAAGCTGTGCTGTTCATGATGCTTTCGTGAATCTGGGCTTTCTTCATAAAGATCTATCCTCTCAAAGATGTCTTTTGAGAAAGCACTTTCCAATGCTACTTCTTTCTCTACCAATGAATCATACAGTTTCTCTACCTCATGCAGATCAACTGTAATGCTATCCATATCTGAAGAGACAATTATTCATCAACATCTGATGACAGTTGCATATTTATCTCTTCACTTGATTCATCATCCTTGTGCTCCATGACTACACTTCCAAAATTAGTGTTCGTCTCCAGCTCAACACCATCACTATTGTCATGCATCCGAGATATACATGTAATAGGAACCAGAGGGCAAATGCCGTTGAAGCAAGCATGGTATTTAGAGCTGCATCCATCAGAAGTGTCCACGGAAGGTGTCCATCAGAAGGTGTGCCCTGTCATATGCCTTTCCAGTCATCATGTGAGTGAACAGCCCTCAGCCCCTTTCAATCATTAGTACATTTATTGTATCTTCTATGGCAACCACAATAACATAGGACAAAGTAAATAGACCATTCAGTTATCTTTACTGGGGAATTAAATCTGAAATGGTCACTACATCCAAAAATAACTATTTTGGTCACATTCTCCAAGCATTATCAACTCTTAAAAACACTAATCTTAGGCAATACCATTATATATGTATTGTTAGAAATGCATTTTCATTATGAATCTGTTGATGCCTCTATATTAGAGTAAGTTTTGAATTGTTCACAATATTACCATAAATCTAGACCCTACCCCAAAATTTTATTTTATGATATTTGTGGAAAAATGCTGCCTCAAACTGAGGTCAAAATGGAAATGTTCCAATGCTCCGATTTAAGGTGACTTTTAGTATGTCATTCTACAACATATTTGGAGTGGAAAAAAACATGAATGATTACTATTGCAATTTGTGGTGGGTAAATCACTATTTGACCGGTCCTAATAGGCAACATAGGCCATTGGCCTAGGGCCACCAGTAACTGGGGGCCCACCGGGACTTGTGGGTTCTCTGATCGGTTTCATTGTTGCTTATTATGCATTGTATGCATTGTATTTCATTATAATTTATTATGCTTCAGTTTCATTGTATTTTTCCATTATTCCTATGTGGAGATGTACATGATATGGAACTTGATTTACTTTATGTACTTGATATGGAACTAATTTGATTAAAAATTATTGATGTTACATTATGTTGTAATTTTTTTTACATTACAATATTACGATATATATATATATATAATATGTTTTTTGGGGGAGGGCACTGATAAGGTTTGGTCTAGGTCCCACAAGCAAGTAAATCCGGTCCTGCCTTTTCAGCTGAGACTACCTCTACAACTTGGTAAAGTTTCATCACGATAGGTTTAGAATTGTGACCTGTAGGCGATTGACAAACAGACAGAATCACAAAATCGACCGACCAATACATATCCTTGAAAAATATTCGATTTTGTGAGTAATGCTAGGTTCCCACTGTCGTGCGATCCATTACGAACGCCACGATTGCCCATTCGTAGCTGATCATGGAATTTCTCTGA
>CM068956.1:166187493-166202767 GCA_035128595.1 Eptatretus atami
CGATTAGATGCGATCTGTCGCGCTTTGTTACGATACAATATGATCTGATACGATGATCCAGATTGACAATTGATCGTGTTGATCGTAGAAAAATTTTGAACCGTTCAAAAATTTTCTACGATTACACACGTTGCCACGACTGACCTCAAGATCTGATAAGATCTGATAGGATCACCATGATTAGTCCACGATTAAGACCACGATTTCAATTGTGCCGTGCATCGTGATAGTGGGAACTAGCATCACAAACAAACAGAATAACACATGCAACCAACAATTAAATCTTCATCTTCGATTATCACAAGAAATAAAGTATTGAAGCAATCTCTGCTGGTTTCACTCTGTATCTACGTGTGTGGTGTGTGTGTAGTGTGTGTGTGTGTGTGTGTGTGTGTGTGTATGTGTGTGTGTGTGTTGTGTGTGATGTGTGTGTGTGTGTCGTGTGTGATGTGTGTGTGTGTGTGTGTAGTGTGTGCGTGCGCAGAGCACCATGGTGATCTCTGTTTGTTCCACTGTCCCCACACTCACCCTATGAATTTATGTTGATAAACTGTGACATTGAATTAAGTGGTGTTACTGTCATGCAGGCTTGATGGACCAAATAGCCTCATTCTGCATCCAGGTTCCTTGTGTATGTGTTCCTTGGAGTCCTTCCGCGAGTGTCAAAAAGTTGATATTCCATTGTCTGTGCAACGCCAGAAAGATGTATCTTAAGTGTCCAAGGCTCATGGGGGAACCCATCATCTGGCTTTGGGTATGGGCATGAGGAGTCATCCATATACTTTACGTTTAAAAAATATATATATTTAAACAGACTCGGTGGCATTATGGTTAGAACATCCGTTCTGAGTCTGGGGAGTTGGTGGTTCAAACCTCATCCACATCATAACAAAGACTTTTAATACAGCACATGCTGTTTTCACGCTTGAAAAAGGATAGCGCACAGACAAACAACCATAAATTTACAATACTAGCACAGACATTGATGTCTGAAAGCCTCATCCTGCGTTGAAGTTCCTTGAAAGGGAATGCATTGTTAACCAGACGAGGTGGCTGAATGATTAGAACATCCATTCTGAGTCTGGGAAGGTCAGCTGTTAAAACCACAGCCGAGTAATATCGAATACTTCAAAAATGGTTGTATTTGATTTAACTGCTACTTCCTTACTTGATGCTCAGCATTAAAAAGGATAGCATACAGACAAATAGCCATCGATTGGAAATCATATTGCAAGCTTTGATGGGCCTAATAGCCTCCTCCTGTGTTGAAGTTGAGTCGATACAATGCAACAGAATTCTGCACACCGCTCGCACTCTCCAGAGCAATCCAGCCACTCCACATCTCCTCCACATATCACCATATGTGGCAAGTTGGTGGTGATGAAAACGAGTTGGGAGGAATGAAAAGTGGGCATTTTTGTTTTTTTTAACCAAACGTAAAAATGCTATTCAAGAGGTTGTTACCATAGTGACAAAATACACCAGAATACTGAGATTGCTGTTTATTGATGAGTAATGATGAGGAGCTTCCAATTAAGACAACTTCAAAAAAAACCTTCAAACTCGGTGATTGTGGTGACATGATATTCAGAAGTTTGCATAGTATATGGCATAGGCTCCAAAACTTTTTTGTCCACGACCCAAAATTTGAAATCACATTCACCTCATGACCCAAATGGTAGCGAGACTTACTTGGTACCAGTACAGACCATAAATATTGTTGGCGAAAACGCTTTTGATGTGAAAAACCCCCCTCAAAAACAGGGATTTGTGAGAAGTTGGCAAGCTGTCAACTTTGAATATGGTATATCACTCTAAGATCAAGCGGCACATAGTCATCTGCAACCCATCAGAAGGCCCTCCCGACCCAAATCTGGGTCGCGACCCTGGGTTTGGGAACTCCTGGCATAGGGCGTCAACAAATTACCATTCCAAATTGTCATTAAAACAAAATAATAACAAAATGGGATACTTCAATGCAGTTTGATACATTTGAAAACATTTATTTCATAGTTTTATTGACTTTTTTATTTTAGTTTCCAGGTGTCGTGTGTGACGAGACATCACATTTACTGAAAATGGTGTCCCCACAAGAACGATCAACACAGCCTGGTTTGAAGAGACCAAATGATGAGAAATGCTAAATGATGATCTTGACACTAAAACTGAGAAATGTTCTTTCACGTGCATCACACTGCATCATTGTATCCCATTTCATTCTTTTTTTTTATTTTATTACAGTTTGAATTTGGAACGGTAATTTGTGGATAATCTGTATTTTAATGAAAACAATCCGAATTGAATCTTGCCATTCAAAATATTCAAAAGTACCAATAAATATTACTGTGAGAAGTCGAAGAGCGAATTGAAAAGCACATCCCGATTGATTTGGGGTGACGGCAACATGGTAGACGTGAGGATGTGAAGTGCTGAGTGGTGATGTGGCCTTTGGTTGGGTAAGGCTCATGATGCCACAGAGCCAAAACACTGGAGCGGTACCTTGCATATTGGCTCAAGGTCACTACAGGTCCGTCAGTCTGTGTGTGAATCCTTGTGAGTAGAATGGAAAGGAAACATTGAGTTTTAAAAATTGTTTGTACTTTCTTTCCAATTCAAGTTTTCACGATACCAAAATGGATCCGCAGGTTGACGGCAACAAAACGGGCCCAACCCTCATATAATGTGAGTGACCTGCCAGCCTTGTATTACTTACTGTGCCGCTTAGCTACAACAATTAAAGTTCGTACTTAAAGGATAGTGCATGGGCAAACAATCATGCTTTGACAACCATTGTGCAGGCTCAATAGGCCCCATTCCCCCCTCCTGCATCAACATTCCTTGCAAGGGAACTCATATTATTAGACAGGTGGTTCCAAGAAGACCTGGAAAAAAACTTTGGTTGTTAATTAATATATTTAGAACCACAAATGATACAATGATACCCTTTGGTTTAAAGGATAAAGAAACTTGTAAAGGTTTGTGCACACCATCAATAAACTTCAAAGTGAGCTCCGTTTGTCATTCACAGGACATCAAGGCGGTACACGAGTTGTTGTCATGTTCGGCTCAGCATGTTTACGTCCACCAGTGCACATGCAGCTGTGATCCGAGAATGAGGATCCTGCAGGTTTTCCAACTTCGTGTTGCAGACATCTGTGACAAGCAACCACAAAAATAAATAAATAACTAAATCAAGGGGGGTTATGTCTGGTGGTCATGGGGGCCAGGCGGTTGGTCCACCTCAACCAATTCAGTGACCTGGAAATTTTTCATTCACGACAGCTCAAACGACTATGCTATGGCCCAATGAGGGGGAGCGCTGTCCAGTTCAAAAATGATATCGGGTTACAGGTCTTCAATCCGTGGGAAGTCAAATCCTTCCAACATGTTCATGTAAACTGTTGAGGTCACTGTACCTCCACAAAGAAAAACGGACCCACCAAGCGGTCATGGAGAAGGCCACAACACACATTTACCTTTGGACTGTCGCTTATGTGTTCAATCACCACATGAGGGTTTTCAGAACCCCAGATCCTCAGATTGTACCAGTTGACCTTCCCCGATACAAGAAAGCAAGCTTCGTCTGTGAACATGATCTTTTTCAGGTAATCTTCGTCATCCTCTATGTGACTGAGCATTTCCAAGGCAAATGCCCTTGTGTTTGGGTCTGTCTTGTGTTGTGTGTTTGTGTTGCCTTTGTGTTTTTTTTTTTATTGTTTTGAATTCCTGCAGAATCTGCACCTAATAGGCCAAAAGCTTCAGTCTTTTAGCAAAATCCCATGTACAGTGGGGGTTGGTAGTCCCAGTTCTCTGGATGTGCGTCAAATTCATTTTCCGGGACTTTGTTGAAATGATTCACGCACTCGTTCAACGTCTGTTGCACTTGTGCTTGTTCGACCGGTACTTTTGTGTTTCTGACAACTTCCAGTCTCCTTATGAGTTTTTGTATGCATATAAAACAAAGGGTATCATTGTATCGTTTGTGGTACTAAATAAATAACAACCAAAGTTGCTCAGGTCTTTTTGGAACACCCTTGACGGCAGTAATAGAGCAAAATTAGTTTTATCAACTATATATATATATATTATATATATTATATATATATATATATATTATATATATGTATATATATATATATATATATACAATATATATATATTAGGGGGCTGCAAAAGTAGGTATACAGTAAGGATAATACCAGTATTACCAGTATTATAATAGTGGTGCTAGGATTCATCTTAGCTAACTTCACTTCATTCTGAACATTTGAGGGATTAATGTTTTATTGATATGTTTATTATTGGTATGTTATTATTGATATGCTTGTATAATAATAAAATACGTTTTGTGCGCACGTTTTGTTTTTCATTACTGTATACCTACTTTTGCAGCCCCTGTATATATATATATATATATATATATTATTATATTATAATTATATATTATATATATTATATACATTATACATATATATTTTGTTACGTTTGTGGAGGTGGGGTTTAAATAGCCCCATAGAGCAGATAGGATATTAGAGTAGCATGGTCCGTGTACGATGTAGTTAGCCATCTCGATGTCAAGTAGGGAAACATTTGCTTAAGAATTGTCCTGTTTGTATGTGTGCCATACAGGGGGTGATGGTGCATGGTAATAATTAGTTAGAGGTTTACCACTGATTTCCTTAACCATAATCCCAATGTAAACTCTACCGGGGGGGGGGTGCTGAAAGACGCAAAAGACAGGGGCAGAGTAATAAACACCTCTCAAGAGGCGGAGTGTTTGCCCAGGGGAGAAGGAGGAGCCTTATTGGGCGTTGGATGACGAGGGAGGAAAAAGGTCGAGGTCTGAGGAGAACGTGACAGTTGGTGTTGGAGGAGAACAAGGAACATGATGGGGAAAAACACTGCTGAGGAGAATTGAGTCTGTGCTTTCTTTGAGGAGGTTGACCTGCCTGGCTGCCTCTGCCTGTGCTCGGCGCCCGAAACCTGTTTGTCATCCTGCCCATCACCTCATTGTCCCTCACTGTTGTCCTGTCCATCGTCTGTTCACCTTGTCGTAGTCTTCTCGTCCCTCTTCATCACCTGCTCGTCCCCGCTGCCACCACAGCTGAGTCCCTCCGTTTCATTCCCTTCCCGTCAGTGACTGAGTCTGGTGTGTGGCGCCACAGTTTTTATTCTCATTGCACAATTATTTATCAATTTTGTGTCCCCATTTCTTCCCCACCACGACCCACCGTCGTATCCCTCCACGATTACATCATCTCTGAGTTATTGTTTGTGGGTATGGGAAATAAACCCGTTGGTTTTACAAGAGCTAAGTTTCTCGCGTCTCTCTTCACGGCGCGTGCGTGTTGTCCACCATTAATTTGGAACGTCTGCTAAGGAGTTCAGCCGCTTGGGACTTCGCGGGATTTTACCCTCCCGCTGCGACGAGCTCGACGTTGCAATATATAGGCCTAAAAGAATAATAAAATTCTTTGTTAAAATCCTGACGTTTCAGAAGAATGCTATCTTCCGTCCTCAGGGGTAACAACAAGAAACCTGATGTGCAGCTGCAGAGGCATAAGTTGTACCAACTACATCCGACAGGAACAGCTACGTGTCATGATTGGACTGCAAAGGGGACCAATTGGTGTGAGGTTTGGGATAGATTTAATAAAGAGAGTGGGATTGGAGGGTGGATTTGCTTCCGGTTCGGATGTTTGGGTCACCGGTTCGGTGTCCCGTGTTTCATGATACCACTGTATAAACAGCACAGACGCCAACCTTTCATTAACTCCTCCTGTTATGACGATAAGTTGGGCAGCGAAATGCTGTCCGTTCTTGAAGTAAACATTGACTGTCAAATTGGACATCTTGCAAATTGCCCTCATCTCCAGGTTATCTGCAAATACACCAGATATTGGTCTCTTGTACCTACACACTGTGGTATACAGAAGGGTAAGGCAATCTTTAGCATCCTCACCAACAGGAGGGTAAGGTGGTCTTTAGCAGCCTAAAATCTGGAAGCATGTTTTTCTTCACGGGAGATGAAAGTGTGCATTGACATGTGCTTCCAAAATAAGCCCGTTTTGTCTACACTGAATACTAAATTTGAAGGATTAGTTGTCATTTTAAGTAATCCATTTCAATTCTTCAGGAAATTTACTTGCTGCCTGGGTTTCAGCGATTGCAGATTCGCCACTAATGCGGACTCTGTGCACGAAGAGCACCACTTGATGTTTTAAAACCAACCTTGGCTCGCCATGAAAGTTTCCATGGAATATCCCTCACCCTCTTGTTCTTTTATATGTTCATAAATGCTTTTTGCTTTCTGCATTAGGATTGCTTGGCTCATAATATATTTATGTTAAACAATATTGCATTATCAAAGGTTTGCCTACACACAGTTTGGGTTATTCTCATCAAGTTTGGCTGATCCACAGTCACACACATTACCTCAACAGATGTGATCTTTAAAACAACTATAAACTGTAATTAAAAATATAAAAAAGAGCAAATTGCTCAACCCCTTATTTGAATTACATACACTAGTACGTGCCCGTACGTGCGTGCCCGTACCTGCAAAAAAAAAAAACAATTCCAAAACGCGAGCAGAACAACAACCACACAGGCCGTTCCTTCGCTCTCGCGTGCCCGTACGTGCGTGGCCGTATGTGCGTGCCCGTACGTACAAATCAAAAAAAAAATCCAAACGTGAGCCAGAAACAACCACACAGGCCGTTCCTTCACTCTCGCGTGCCCGTACGTGCAAACCCCCCCTCTTCCCCCCCCAAAAAAGAAAACTTTCAAACAACTACACAGGCCGTTCCTTCGCTCTCGTAAACGACGACTGGATTTGGGGCATTGTGTTTATCTATAATGCACATAAGAAATCGAGAAATTATTAGAATACATTAAGTCATCACTATCCGGAAGTGTGCGTGCCCGTACGGAATGTTCACATGCATTCCACGAATTATCGCTTGCATTGAAGTAACAACTGTGATACTTACACACATAGAGTTAATTAAAATCAAAATTAAAATCAAGTTTACCTCCGTCTTTGCTTGCCATGACATTCGCTGCCATTGACCATTGCCACTCCTACGCCACGGTAACCAAGGCACCGATATCCATCGTAACCGGCACGGCACGCGACGTCATCGTCGGCCGGCCACGCACCGGCCTACGCAGCCACGCCTACGCAGCAACGTGTCCTTTATCCACTGGTCTTCGGTCAAATGAATGGCCATAACTTGGGAAGCACTTGTCCGATTAATATCAAACCTTGAAAAGGCACAGACTCAGGTCCCCAGCAATATACCTGGCAAGTTTCAATTATATCGGACCAGTGGTTGTCGAGAAACAGCGGTCACAGACACCACACCACACACCAACACACACACACACACACACCACACAGACACACACACGGCACACAGCACACAGACACACACACACACACACACAGACACACACACACACACAGAGATTGCTGAATTATAGATAGATGAAGGAAAACCCTTCTGTATTTTCACACTTTTCAGCCTTAAAAACTCGAGCCAAAACCAAAATTATGAAAAAAAAAAAAGCACCTTTTTTTTTTTGGAGAATTTGTTCATCCAGTTATTTGGGCGGTGTATAAAGCCAAAAATCGCTGTCGGGATAGCTCCCAAAAAATAAGAAATAACCCAGGGTACGTACATGAAGCAATAACACCAACTTCTTATGTGCATATACAATACATCATGATTATAAAGCTCGGATAATTCCAATTGCACTGGGCCATGGACCAACACCTGAGGCCTGAGGCCTCTGCTGCTTCACAAAATGGCTACCGGATGATTATCTGAGGTTAGATTGTGGGCAGAACTGGGCGAGCTGTCCAACAAATGGGGCGAAGGCAGTCCCGTCCGCAATCCAGCATTGCCGGCGCCTTCGCAGGATATAGGTTTTTTCGTTTGTTTATTTTTTGTGGACAAGTGCATGTACTTTCCCTTGCATTACTATCTGTGTCTGTCAACCACCAGAGCTGGTCATTTTGTTTTATTAATCATCCTGTCCATCCTTATCCCCATATACATTTGAAAAAAACTCCTTATTGGAAAGAAAGGTTTTCCTGCCTTCCTGCCCTCATGCACGATCAAACCGCCAAATTTGGTTTATTTATTTTGCGATCCTTGGGGGATCATAAATAGTAATGGACATAGTTTGTGCAAATCCAAACATCATTTCAGTCAATCACAGAGGTCTTAAGATATCCGGCACAGAGTGTCTGCATTAGCTGGAACTCTGACATGACGCTACTTTGTGTGTATATTTGGTAATGTTCATGATGGTTAGCTGGTACACAGTGAACAAGCAACGTTTTAAAATGTTAAAATAATGTTTAAAACCAAATGGCAACATTGCTGAGATGTCTGTCATGTGCATATGGGGAGTTGGGTGATTGGAGAGTAGAGGGGAAGGGCAGCTGAGGTTTGGGAATGGTTGTGGATGAGTTGCTGACCAAATTACGACATGCAGATTTAAATTTCTTCCAAACAACCCGTCACCTGGTCATTTGACTGAAAGCCAAAACATGCATCACCACCAAGTTGCAAAGGTCTGCCGACTATAATGGGAAGCAGCAAGATCATTTGCAACAAAATCCAACATATAACCACTCATTTGCCATTCATTTTCCAGGACTGTACATGAAAATGCATACAATCCAAATTCTACCTGCAGGATTACAAGCGGTACAAATTGTACCTCCGCGTTCCACCTCTGGTGTCTCTTTTCTACCCTTCATACTTTGTGATCGCAATTTATAGTGTGCAAGGTCAAATAAGCCAGAGAAAGGTAAAAGTATTTTGAATATAAGGACACCCTTCAACATCACGGCTTCACCAGATATGCCTTCGCCCACATTATTGCATCATTATACACACTTGCACCAAGTTTGATTTAAATCCCTGAACCCAGATTCAAAATATTTTAAAAATTCTGGCTGCCAGACCATGCTCCAATCAGGATGAAATTTAAAACATATATTCCACTTGACTACTGGATCGCAATTGTGATGTTTCTCGTCGATTGATGAAGCGGTTCAAGACAAATAATTTTATAAAAATTGTCATTCAATCCAATATGGCTGACAGACCATGTGACCTATTAATTATTCGTGAACACCCTGATATCCCCAAGGCTTGGGGAACATGTGAGGAAGTTTCCCCCTCAATATATCAAGCCATTCAGGAGAAGATGACTTAAGGTTTGAGGGTAAATTCAATATGGCTGCCAAACCATGTGACCTACGACATCATAGGTGGAGAACTTTTTGTTTCTCATGGAAACGCGATCATACCTGCAAAGGTTCGCCTCAATCTGTTCAGCCGTTTCAGAGAAGACTTTTGAAGGTTTTTATGTTAAAAAAATATATATGGCTGCCGATGCACGTGACCGATGACGTCATCAAATTTTTTCCCCCACATACAATTTAGCCCTAGATGACCCTCAAAAATTTTCATACTGATCAGATAAAGAATTCGACATATGCAATTATGTTGTCATAATGAAGCCACCTACGATATCAACAAAAAATCATATTTGTTTCCCATGGGGAGTACTTCACGTGCCAAATTTCAATTTTTCCATGGAGCGGTTTCAGAGATACCGAGGTCCAAAGTTTTTCCTTTTTTCCAACATGGCTGCCATGCCACATGACCTATGATGTCATAATTGTTATTAAAACATTCTAGTGAGTAGTCGCACATATGGTGAAAATTGTGTCACTCAGATAAGAGGTTGCAGAGAAAACAGAGAAAATTAGCATGGACGGATGTCGGTAAGAACGAACAACCTGAAAACATGCCACTGGTGACGTCGTCGGCAGAGGAATAAAAACCCTCGGCTGTGCATTGGCAAATCCTTAAAAAAAATTCCTTTATCTCCACATGATGCAAATCGTCATAGCTTATAAAGGGAATTGAAAAATAGATCCATGGCCAAAATAAAAAATTATCTTGATGGAAAAGTTGTTTTTAGCCCCCGTTGGACTTGGTCCGAAACGGGGGCTTACGGATTTGGTCTCGATTTCCATGTGCATCCGCAATCATATCTCGGGCACGCGTGGACCGATTTTATTCGTATTTGGCACAAACACAATACAACACGTGATGGTATCAGATCCAAGTTGGCCGACTGGTGGCCATTTTAGTTGTAAAAAAACAACAACTCGGTATCGAACACGTACTCAACCATTTCTCAGACATGCATTTACCAATCTTCTTCAAAAACTTTGCACACAAATAATGATGGCTTACATCAGCAGGTCATTTTTTTCCCCAGATCAGATCCAAGATGGCCGGCTGGCGGCCATTTTAGTTGAAAAAAACCTAATGTTGAACACTTCCTCAACCATTTCTCGGACAAGCATTTACTGATGTTGTTCAAACTTGTCACACAGGTAATGAATGATGGCTTACATAAGCACGTCATTTCCCCCCCCCTCCCCGCCCCGAGATCAGATCCAAGATGGCCGACTGGCGGTCATTTTAGTTGTACATATACTGTATAGGCTAGCCCTTTAATTCCATACGGCAAAATTACTAAAACAACAGGGGCTGTGATATTTTATGTCTTTTTTTTTTTTTTACTTGTTTCTTTAAGGAATTGCCCATTGCTCAAGAGTTGACAAGAGCCAAGTCAAACAGGAAGAGGTCAGTTAGTGGGCCTAATCACAAGGTCACCAAACTTACCAAGTCATGTAAAAAGTGTTTGTAAAACAACAACTCAAATTTCAAAAGAAATCAAATCAACTTCATAAGAATTGCATGCATTTCCAGACTAGGAAGAAAGAACCAATTCCATTCCTAAAGGAAGTTTATGAACCAGCGAGCATTTGTACTTCCCCACAGCGACATCGGCCAACTTTTCCAGGGCTGGCTTGAACCACCACAAATTATTTGTGAGTTCAATTTATGCTGCTGCCACAGCAAGACTCAAGCCCATTACCTCTTGGATATCAGATCAAGATACCAACAGCAGCAGCATCATGTTTTATTTTTATTCCTTACAGAGGAAATCTGCAGAAAATCTTCCAAAGAAATGTCCAAATGTAGGCATTGGTATTTGCACGTACAACCAGCACATCACAGATAGACTTACAGCACCATCCAAGTCGAACTGATTTTTCCATGTGGCCACAAATCCGAGCCAATCTTCTTGCTCTCCTTCCCGAAACTCTCCTGCATCATCGCCAGACAAATGGTGCACCAATTTAGTACAATAAGGAAAATATTACATGTGTGACATTGGGGTTAAGTCGGATGGGATTGTCATTTGTTAAGCAAGGGGCAAAGTCAACTGACATTTTATATTTTAAAGCCCAACTCCAACAAATTTGAAACACAAGGGAAAGAGCAAACTTCACATCGGGTAACGTTTCATTTGTGGTCCACGAGCTTCCTCAAACCAAAACTCCAGCTCTGGCATGCATCAGCTATTTTATCTCAGGTTTGCAGCTCATTTCTGGCAAGGTATAAAAGCATAAATTTTTTTTAGGGTGTCAGGATTTATTATCATTCCATATGCAGCCTGTGGCTGCTGGTTGCATTTGCTGGAAGCACGGCTGTGCCACTGATGCAGTGTCCCGTTTCAAATAAAGCTGAACTCATTTTGCTGACCTCAGAAGGACGACAGGCTGAGTCAACCCACCTGGTGTTATTTAAAAGTATGATGGGGCTCAAACTCAAGACCTTGAGATCTTAAGCCAGCCATCCATTGTGACCATACTGTGTGCAGAGCATTGGTGCTGCCTAAGCAGTCACTTGGGCTATTGGGCACAATCCTGAACGGGTCGCCACTCCAACACAGTATACCAGCAAGTTGGCACTCATTTTCCCGACCTCAGAAGGACGACAGGCTGAGTCAACCCATCTGGTATTATTTAAAAGCACAATAGGGGCTCAAACTCAAGACCCTCAGATATTAAGCCAGCCAACTTAACCATAAAGCCAACATCAGGCTTAGGGAGTCAGGATAAAGCCACACAATCATCATTGTGGTCCTGGTCTTCCATACATTGCAACGGTCATGATTTTTTTTTATAAATACAACAGTCTGGGCTCATGGAGGAACTGAAAGACAAAGGGCAGAACATTCACAAATGACTGACAACCTCAAGAGGAGCAAGGTGGGAAGCAAAAGTACCACTCCAGCCCAGATTGCGGAGCAATAATCCATGGAGCTCTGCATAAAAGCCTTGAACACAATCATGAGCTTGGTGTGGCTGAAGTACATGAGCAGTCATGCAAGCATTTCCCTGCTCAAGCACTTTCAGTGGCATACCATGTTGCTGTCCCCTCCTTCCCAGGTTCCCTGGTCAGTCTTTTGGCATAAAATCCTTAATACGTGAGTATTGTCGCGGTCACACAGTCTGTTAACAAAGAGCGCTCTGAGCAGGAGGTCTAAGACGTCTGCGGATTTTGAAACGATCTGTCAATTGCTATTGTGTTCTTGCTACTATGACGATTCCCCAAGGATCATTCAATAAAAGCCGAACCTCGCGGAGAAATGTGTGGGAGGGAAAAAATATATATATACTGTATATTAAAAAATATTTTTTTAAAGCAGGAAAATGCTTCTCGTTATAAAATGCTTATTAGCCCATCGACCCACACAGTAGGAGACGGGGGTTTGCAATCGCATGTGTGTGTATGTGTTTAGGGCATCACTTTATCATTTGACCTTTTGTCATCAAATTTTCAGCAAACCTTTATGATAAGAATGTGGAGGTAAATGATGAAAATTTGGTCTAAATGTCAACGGCAAAGTAACATGAAATACAAATAGCCCTTATCAGCCCGGCTACCACGTATCAGCACAAGGAGGCCAGTTTTTATTTCATTATTTCTATATTTTAATGAGTTTCCATGTTTCTTTATTTATATACCATTTTAGATTTTGTCATCAAATTTTCGACAAACTTTTTTGATAATAAGGAGAACGTAAAGTGGTAAATTTTACATTTTTATTTTTAAGCTGTCGTCTTCGTCAAGTTCAGTTTAGTTCAAGCACAAAGCAGACATGGACAGGCTTTAAATTTTGAGATGCTTTCTAGTTCACAAATTATTATGATACAGGGATCACAAGAGAACAGTAATTGAACAGATCTGGTGCACAGGGACAGACAAACAGGGAAGGTAAGATGCAAAAACCAAAACTTATGTACAAGAGAAATAAATAAAGCCTAACCCCAACGATGGCACCAAAACACCAGATTCACATGAGAACCAAAGGGGATCACAGGCAAGGACTTGAGCAAGACACGAGGTCTTTCTGGGTCCACCAGCCTGATGGCATGAACAGGCCGAAGTGCGATTCGGGATGGCCGAGGAAGGATCGTCACGAGGAGGTCAAGTGCTCCAAAATCTGGAGCGGTCTTTCTGTTCAGCTCACAAAAGCAGAGAGAGAGAGAGAGAGAGGGGGATGGGAATGGGGAGGAGAGGGAGGAGAGTGAGGAGAGTGAGGAGAGTGAGGAGAGGAGAGGGAGAGGGAGAGAGAGCGTGCATGCACACTAGTTTTATTGCCTCTTGGGACCATCCAAAGCTGGACCCAATGGCCGTTCCCAAGATGGAGCGGCGCTTTGTCAGAGAGTTCGGACAAGCCACAACTGGTCCTAATTCGCCACTCATCGAACGGGGCAGTGCTTTACCATCGCGTTCGGACCGCCCACTTCAGAGACCCTCTCCCCCACCCCTAGCCTCTCCGCAGAACACAAGGCCACCGATACCACGGTCCTTTGCGAACAAACGGCAAAACCATCATGCTGCTCATGGCACTCTCCAAGCAGCCGTCAACATTCCATAAAGCGCATTTATAGCACTATTTGTGCCTTAATGTGGCGAAAAGTCTTCCAACTTGCCTCGCCTGTTTTAGGATCATTTACACAACACAACCTTTCTCTTATTCCGACTCAAAGGCTGACAGTCGCCACCTCCTCGGCACACGTTTTACGATACAACTTACTTCTGACAAGTACCTAAAAAAAAGGAGTAAATCCTTCTTTCACACGGTCCATACTATTCTGAAGGCAACCTATCCATGGACTGACACCCCCCCCAACACCACCCATCACGCCACCCCATTTTTCCACGTAACAGCATTAAATTTCCCATATAACAGTTTAGGCCTTCAATAGCATTGGAATCGCTCGCGATGGAGCTGTCTATGGGCCTATCACTTCACAATTCCACCTCATTTCTGGACTTTCACCCTATGCCCTCTCCATGCTTTGCTACCCCCCCCCCCCGGCCCGGTATCTATCTTCAGGACGCACGTGGTCCACCAGAAACCCCTCCGAGTTAAACTGCCTCAATCCAGAACCACTGCTCACCTCCTCTCATTTATTCCATTTTTCCCACATGTGGAACTGTTGTGGGGCCGGGTGTCGGCGGTGAGCACGACCGCTGCCTAGGTGGAGCAGTAGAGTCGGCTCATCGAACACCCGGAATCTAGATCGTGCTTCTCGGAGAACTCGAAAGGCACGGGTCCTATACAAGGACCGTGAATCGCCAATAATTCGGCCGCGTGGAATAGGGTTAATTGCCAACTTCAATAATACTAGTAATCACGCAGCAAAGCTACCGGGGAATTCACACCCTCGGCAGGCCTCGAGCGGAACGAGCCGTTATGGTGCTCGAACCGTGCGTAACCCGAGAGGATGGTTACCAAGACCCGTCGGACCAAATGCACAATTTACCGTTTCCCAATTTCCCAACACACACCGTGCCAAGCCAATGAGAGAAACACCGAAACGAGCTGATACATTCAACAATAGGGGATATTTATTTATAACGATAATCAGGGAGGGGAAGTGCACAAGAGCAGAGTTATCACGACTATAGCAAGGCAAATAATGTACAAGGAACACAGGCACTTAGCAGTTTCTACTTATAGACGGGGCCCAAGGACACACACACAAATACCCCAAAAGAAATGGACCCCTTTGGGTTTTTATTGAAGGTTTCCAGCTCGAGGGAAGATGAGCTGGAAACCAGAGCTATCTTGGACCTGTTCCACTCTAATCTGGTATCTGGCTCTGCTCGAACCCGCAACCACGATGCCACTCCAAGGACCAGGGACGGAGGATGAAGGGCGGACGCCAACCAGCGCGAGGGTGGACACGGCAGCGAGCGCCAGCAGGCAAGGCCAGGTGATCCGGGACGATCCAGCAGACAAACCCCAACTCTCCAGTCGGATCGCGCCGAACAATTATTATATTCACTCCTTCTCCAGAGGGGAGGAGCCG
>CM068956.1:166212117-166241733 GCA_035128595.1 Eptatretus atami
CTTCCCTCTTGGCCCCATCATTTTTGACAGGCTTTCCACTCTTAAGAAATAAAAAATAAAAAGCACCATAGCTCGACATTTTTGACTGCACTCCATTCACAATGACATTCCATTGTTTTGGTTTTTATCTTCCAGGCAAATTAAAGATCAACAGATTTTTAATAAATGAATAACTCAGCACAAAGCCAAAATGCAACTTCCGTTTAGCCCGACGGTTACAAACCACATAAGGGTCAAATGGTTCATTGGATGTTATACTCATCAAACCTCTTTGCGAATACAAAAGGGAGAGAGAAAAAATTTCAACACTACGAATTGCATCGCATTAATATAGCCATCAGCAGTCAATTATTCCCCCAACTGATGAATGCAGTGTCTGTGCAATTTCCAGTTGGTATTCCAGCTAAATGGCTTACATAATGTGCTCGCCCATTACATGCCGTGGGTATTACCATCATGAGTGTTGGCTCATTGTACTGAAGACCTCTGGCATTTAAACGAACATTACATAGATAGCAGATATACTTTATTCATCATTAGCAAATATCTGCAAGCCTGCTCAGACAGTTTTTAGGTTTTCAAACCTGGGTCACATGTTACATTCCATGTCAAAATGTCTTCACCTAATTGACAAACCTATCAACAGTAAGATTGCATCCACCAAAAATAAGGGAGCTTGACACAAAAATGCATAATTGCAGCAAGAAAAAAATAATTAACATGAAGAAGCTGAAATAAATTTTCTCATCGATATAATTACAATTCTGATTAGTATGTAATACCTTTGAGTAATCCGAAATAAAAATAAATGCTACAATGATGTCGTCACACAATGCAGTATTTGGAAATACGCAACCATATGTCACAGCCTCTTGCCTTGGGTGATTTAATAAACTAAGTTTTAGTTTAATTGTTATCGATTCCAAGTAGGCCAAGTTGCTTTAATACAACCTCTTCTATTAAAAGTACACCAAATTGAAATCAACATCCAGCCGCATTATCGGTCAAAACTTCAAAAATAATAAACCTTCAATCGTAGATGTAACCTCACACCTTCAAGTGTCAATTTATTCAGTTTCTATTTTTATAACCAGAGCAGCAGCACATATCTCAAAGTTCCTCAAGCATCTCACCCAATGCAGTACCATCCATCAGTTCTCATTTCCACAAAGTGGTGTTTGGTTTTGGGATGAAAAATAAAAATATATATATATCTGCAATTACAAAGCGATCGCCAAGGGTAAGCCTCCCCCGGCACCCACAATCCAATGATGGCCATATTATTTTTGGAGAGCCGTATGAGCTTGACCTTCAACATTTAGGGATAGAGTGTAAACCAAGAAAATGTGTCCCCATATGCAATCCATCCATAAAACTAATCATGAAAATCGGAGAAAAATGATACAACTTATGATCAAAAAAGTGTTTTTCGTTAATTAGGTCAATCTGAAAAAGTAGGTCAAGGACACCAGTTAAATATCAGATGCACAACCTCGGTGCAAGTCCACTATTATGAAGCAAGAACATCTTAGAAGGCCAGGCGGTTTTTGAGATGCTACATTGGCAAAACTGAGTGATGACAAAAATAAAAAATAAATAAATAAAAACACTTTTTTTTTCAGACTGCCATTTGACCCTGACCTTTAACCTAGAAGGGTCAAATCCAGTGAGGGCAATTTCAGTCTGAGACGAAACATCTATAATTATGTCATGACCTTAAAAATTAGGTCAAGGTCAAAAATGGCAACCCCGCATACATTCTATTCGCATTATTGATGCAAAATTTCATTCCGAAAGTCCCAGCAGGCTCCAAGATATAGCTCGAACATTGGGAATGCAAGAAGGTCAGGTCAGGTATGGGAGCATGCGCCGGAGCAGCACGTCGCTGCATCCACATTCTGCCAGTACTCCAGGGGCCTCCATCTGACCATCCCCCAGACAGATGCCTGGCCCATCCCCATCTACCCGAGATACCGATCAGCCTGCCGCAACCACGGGGTACGTGGTCGGCCCATTGGCCGACTTCACTCACAAGGCTCCCTTGCTGAGAGAATCTGGTGAGCAGGATCAGAGTCAGGAAAACGAGCCACATGTCCATACAGCCGCAGCTGATGCTCACGGACTATGCAGGTAGCAAACCTCATTTGAGTCTCTCTCAGCAACCGCTCGTTGAACACAAAGTTCGACCGGCGATAGCCATGGATTCTCCAAAGAGACCTGGTACCAAAGGAATTAAGTCCCCATCTCAGATCCCTGGTCAGAGTCCAAGTCTCACATCCATAGAGCAAGACTGGAAGCACCAAGGACCTGAAGACTCGGACTTTCGTCCTCCTGCGAAAGGAGAAAAAGAAAAAAAGGAGAAAAAGAAGAAGAAAAAAACCTCAATGGTAGTTTAGTACTCCTGTGGGTCGAAGAAACTAAACTCAGTGGTACCATTAAAATTTGGGGGCAACAATTGTAGAAACAAAACCCGACAACAGCTACAAGCTTTCCCCCTATCCTAGTGGCGGAGGCTCAATTAAGTTTGACGTTCAAATTATTACTTTTCTTTTGAAAACTCTACCTGATGTACAACATAAATTTTGTGCTCGTTTTTCCTGTCATTTGTCAACTAAACAAGCATTCTGGGATGTATATTTCTGCACAAAGTTGCTGGAAGAATACCATGACAATTGATGGCCAACACAAACTATGGCAGTGTGGAAATGACAGCATTTGACATTTGATATTAAAAGTCTGGAAAAAAATTTTTATAAAAAAGTGGGTAGATGGAGGAGATGAAGGTATCACCCAAAGCCGGAAACTGGAGAAAGTTCAGTCTCTTCTACCTTAAACCTCATGGCAAATTGGGAATCCTCAATTATTCCAAGTCATTGCTTGAAAAGGAAACTTCAACCAGACTCAGAGGCGTAATGATTTGAGCGTCTGCTCTTGAATCTGAAAGATCGGTGGTTCGAAGTCTGGGTGGGTCATACCAAAGATCTTTAAATGGTGCGTGCTTCTTCCTTGCTTGATGATGAGCAATAAAAGGGATAGAAACAACCACAAGTTGGCAATACTAGTGCAGACTTTGATGGGCCTAATGGACTTCTGTAATTAAATTCCTTGAAAGAGAACATGTTTATTGACTCACAACCTAAAATTCCCTTTGTCTGTCGCGCAACTCCTCTACTCCCCGTGGAATGGTGCCCCAGCAACACATCCGACTCTTTGGGCTGGCAGAATAGCCTAAAGCTATGTGCACTCTCCTCGGCTGTCTAACCTGGGTTCGAATCTCAGCCCAGCTATAAACTGTAACCCTGGTGTTCCGTAGGCAGGGTGATACATTGACGTGTGCCGCGTTCTTCAGATGGACTTAAACTTGGTGTCTCAACTGCCAGCATTTGCGAAGCATAGGGCAGTGAACACCAGCACACCAAACAAATTCCAAAATCTTGCCTAAACTGTGGGTAGCAAGTGCTCTGGTCTTCTTGGAGGCTCCTTGACACCAGGTTACACTGCTTGCTATTTGAGTGTGGTTGCTGTCTGGGCAGCAATCGTTGCACCATCAAGAAAAATTAACGAGGTAGTGTGAACATTTCATGTGAAGAGCCTTCAGATACAAAGGGCAACCACCCTGTCTCATTGATTCTGTTAAATTGAAACCTCCGATTCTGTGGATGCCAACATTATTGGCCTCTCCAACGATGAGGCCAAAGCACAAGATGACAGACTGGTACAGATGACAGATGACAGACCACTGGTACAGTTTGCCAGAGGACCTGGGTTCGATTCTCGGTCTCGGCCCATAATTTTACACAAATATTTATGATATTCTATCCTGCTCATTTCTAATTACATACATATATACACAGCAATATCTTGGAGCCTGGTGTGGCTCAGTGGTTAAGGCGGTGGCTTGGGATCCTTGGGGTCCTGAGTTCGAGCCCCGCTGGCCACCGAGTTAGGATCAGGGGGTTGATCAGCCTGTCATCCTTCCGAAGGTTGGCAAAATGAGCACCAGTATAATTATCCCTGCAGGGTCGAAGGCGACTAAAGGGTTGGCGTCAGGAAGGGCATCCGGCCGTAAAAAAACATTGCCACAAGAAAGGGTACCATGATTGGAGCCCGCAAAAAAGCTCTCTCCTGCTCAGGGATAAAGGCTTTCAAATGGTGTGATGATGATACACAGCAATATCTCGATTTATGAATAACATGCATTCCTGAAAAGTAGTTCTGAAATCGAAAGTTCGTAAAGCAGGAGTGCTTTTCCCATAGATATAACGATGTAGTGTGTTCCCCATAAACAATAATGGAGAAAATATGTACGGTAATAATAAACATTCGATAAGAACAACAAAATTTAAATATGCACTTCAATAAAATAGAAATGAAAGCTTTTACATTTGCACTCCTCAGGATAAAACCGCAAGCAGATGATGAAGAAGCACCAAACTCTCGTTTATCAAGTCACAATGTAATGTCCTCAATGTTGATTGGTTGCGAGAAAGAAAGGACGGGATTACCTGACTGGTGGAGTACCGGCAGAAACGTAATGCTAATTCGCTGAGGGCTAGTTTGGTGGGGGGTGGTTTTCATGATGATTCAACGTTGACTGTGGTGCAGTTTTCACACAGTCAAGTTATCACAGTCAAAATAGATATAAAGTTCAGACAAATTCTGTCTACAAAGAATAACGATTGGTTGCCTTGATGAATGTGGCCTCCATTGCACGAAGGTGGGCTAAACTGCGTCCTCTACTCAGGATTTTAAACCAGCCAATACGATATTGCTCTGCACACTGAGGATTATTCAGTAAATGGTGACCAATTGCAGAGACACAGTGAATAGTTGTCATACTGTGCACATTCTTACAAGCCCGAGTTGGTTGTCTCTGTTCGGTTGACTGACCCCGTCTGATCCCCAAAGGGACGTGTTGTTCAACACGATCCTTCAATCTCAAAGATGTGTGGCCCACATACCGAACATCAGACTGGCACTGAAATTCGTAAATATAATCTTACTTATATGAGAGGTGAGCAGAAAATGTTTTTGGACTGACGGAAGCAACCGGCGGGTGGTGAAAAATCACTCGTGGTTGAACAGCATAGTAAGAATGGGACACTGTCTGTTTGATCTGGTTTTCAAATCGTTGAGACACTTTGCCTTTCTAAGGTAGACATAGGTATACCGGACATTTAGCAGGTCCGATTATAGGATTCTTTGGTGGGTTCAGGAATTTGTATACATACATAAATCAATTGATGATCTGTTCAGGATACCCATTATCAAGAACAAGAGTCTTGATGGTCTCAATTTCAGCATTGAGTTTATCTGTGGAGCAGATATTTCTTGCTCCATTGACCAAGATACCAAGCAATCCAATCTTTTATCGAGAGGAACGGTAAGAGTCTCACCTAGTATCCTGTCCGGTAAAAGTATACTTATGGTCTACTGTGGTTTTACAAGCGTCGGCAGATTTCTCAACCAAGACGTCCAAGAAGGGAAGTACGCCGGAGCGTTCCATCTCTATGGTGAACCCAAAGGATGGATGGAGAGAGTTCAGGTTTGCCAAAAAGAATTTACATGCTGAGGTTGACTCAAAGACAGCAAGGATGTCATCCACGCAACGATAATAGATGGAAGGGGGTTGAACTCCAGGATGTGGATCTGCAAAGGCACGTTTTTCACAGTGACCTTCAAAGATGTTTGCCAAGATGGGGCCGAGAGGGGATCCCATCGCTTAACCATCGATCTGAGTGTATATTGAATCAATGAAACTGAACTCGATAGAACGGGTCGCCACATTCATTAATTCAATGAAGACAGACTCAGAGATTGCAGATTTTGATCACTGTCAGTGGGACATTCATGAATAGACCGGCGATATCATACGAGCACATTGTGGAATTCTCATTTCGGTGTGTGACGGACCGTATGGCATCGGCGAAGGTGAAGGAATCTGCAATTGCATGTTCTGAGACCTGTCCAGTGCTTGCTGTAATAAC
Organism: Eptatretus atami; assembly: GCA_035128595.1. Classification (NCBI taxonomy): domain Eukaryota; kingdom Metazoa; phylum Chordata; class Myxini; order Myxiniformes; family Myxinidae; genus Eptatretus; species Eptatretus atami. The sequence goes on from CM068956.1 coordinate 166,218,105, forward strand.
TCACAAAACCATCTGGCGAGTTCACGCTGTGCAGAGCCAGTCATTGAAAGGATCGGCCGTAGAGGAACATTATCTTCATGAGTCTTTGGCAGACCATACACCCTCAGTCTTCGTGATCCAACAGGTCTAATTGTGTCATCAACCTCTTTAGAGAGGTCTCCTCCTTTCCAGAATTGCAATCGTCTTTTCGCCATTTGTTTCTCCAAACGAGATGTGCGGTCACGTTCAGTTGTATTTCCCAGGTGTTGAAACTTGGACACATCTCTCAAAATCACAGCCATTTTCTCAGCGCAGTCACTCTTATTCAGAATAACCACACCGGAGCATTTATCTGGTCTGCAACTCTGGATTTCAGGATTGGATTTGAGGTCACGTATAGTGACCAGGCAATGGAGGCCACATTCATTAGGTCAACCAATCCAGTCTTGCAACCAACTAAGGGAGCACTCGGTAGAGTGCAAAACCTCTGCCGCCAACACTGTAGGTCACTCAAGTGAACCTGATATCCTATTCATTCAATTTGACATCAACAGTGCTCACAGAGTTAGAGTTTGCACTTTCCCTTTTACATACTCAATTCATTCGTCATAACTAGATTCCTTGAGACAGAAATTGATTTTACGTGGGTATATCCACCTGAAGTTCCAAAATCAGCCGCAATTAAATTTTGGCATGTTTTTTGTTGGAAATCACTTAAAACATGTAGAAATGCAAAAAAAGAAATCGAAATTTTGTTGAAAAAAAGTTGCAAAAAAATTTTTTCTCCAACAATTTTTTTTGGGGGGGGGGGGGGTTGGAAATCACTTAAAACTGTAGAAATGCAAAAAAAAAATTCAAATATTTTTTCAAATTGGCCGCCATAGCGGCCATATTGGATTTTGGACCAAGTCCAAAATCTAATGGCATGATCCTTGGACCAGACCTAACCCCCCCACCAAGTTTCGTCAAAATCCGTCGAGGAGATTTTCCGTAATACTGTTCACAAAAAACAAACAAACAAAAAAAAAAAAGACCCGTATCTTGCCAAAAGGTGACCACGTGTGACTTCTTTAAGGTCACACTGAAGTGAACAGAGCTGCTATCCACCAGGAGCGACTCCTTGAGGAATATCTGCCTACGAGAGATTCCGATGAGAATCGTTCTACAGAGTAACCATGAAAAATATGCGTTTGCCTCATAACGTCACCAAATGGAGTCATAATGTCTCAAGCTTGACATATCTAGAAAGCACTCATCAGGTGTTCAATTTGAGGTATTACACGATATGGTATCCAAGATTTCAAAATTTGACCTTGGGGTCAAAACTTTCACTTCCAGCGCTAACCATGAAGGTCAAGGCCGATCACCACCAAAAATTAATCAGCTGAGCGCCAGACCATGAACTATAGCCCATGAAGTTTGAAGACGATCCGATCAAAATTACTCAAAAAATAAGGGTTTCGTCGACTCCCCTGATTTGCGACAAAGTGACCTTGACCTTTGACCTTGAAAATTTTATGCGCTGAAAGGGACCTCTATAGGCCTCTAATATGCGAAGTACAAAAATTTCCAATGATAATGTGCTCTGCAGAGTGATCGATACGTGATTACAGACATACAAAAAAATTTTAAAAAAAACATACAAGCTGACTAATATCTTGCAAAAACTTCGTTTTGGCAAGATAACAAACAAACAGAAAGGGGTGAAAACAGTAACCTCCATCCATCTTCGATGGCGGAGGTTCATAATTAAATTTGTCCGAATTTATATCTATTTTGACTATGATGGCTTGACTGTGCGACAACTGTACCACAGTCAACGTTGAATCATCATGAAAAACAACACACACACACACACACCCTCACCCAACGAGCCCTCAGATAATTAGCATACCGTTTCCGCTGGTACTTTGGCGATTCATCTGTGCCTAATCATTATTATTCATGATGATTCATTTCCACCTACTCATTATTCATGATGCTCTATGGTTCCACCAATCAGATAATCCCATCCTTTCTTTCTCGACACCAATCAACGTTGAGGACATTACATTGTAACATTATAAATGAGTTTGGTGCTTCTCTTTCATCTGCTTGCAGTTTTATCCTGAGGAGTGCAAGTCAAAAAGCTTTGATAGTCATTTATTGAAGTGCACAGTAATAATAATCTATCTATAATTCCAGATGTGTGTGTGTGTGTGTGTGTGTGTGTGTGTTGTGTGTGTGTGTGTGTGGTGTGTGTGTGTGTGTTGTGTGTGTGTGTGTGTGTGTGTGTGTGTGTGTGTCTGCGACCGCCGTTTCTCGACTACTGCCGGTCCGATCTGATTGAAACTTGCCAGGAATATTGCCGGGGCCCGCGGATGTGCCTTTTCGAAGTTTGATGTCAATCGGACGAGCGATTCCCAAGTTACGGCCATTTATCTGTCGACAAATGACAAGACACGGTGCTATGACATCACGAATGACGTCACAATTAATGTTTGTTTGTTTGTTTATTTATTCATTTCATTTTTTTATTTTTGCACGATTGACGGTCCGATCTGATTGAAACTTGCCAGAATATTGCCGGGCCCGTGGATGTGCCTTTTCGAGGTTTGATATTAATCGGACGAGCGGTTCCCAAGTTACGGTCATTTATCTGTCGACCAAATCTACGGAGAGGGGGGATGAGAGAGGGGGACGGGAGAGGGGGGAGAGAGAGGGGGGATGAGAGGGGCGAGAGAGGGGCGAGAGAGGGCGAGAGAGGGGGCGAGAGAAGGAGGGGCGAGAGAGGGGCGAGAGAGGGGGCGAGAGAGGGGCGAGAGAGAGGGGGCGAGAGAGAGGGGGCGAGAGAGAGGGGGCGAGAGAGAGGGGCGCACGAGAGAGGGGGCGAGAGAGAGGGGGCGAGAGAGAGGGGGCGGAGGAGAAGAGGGGCGAGAGAGAGGGGCGAGAGAGAGGGGCGAGAGAGAGGGGCGAGAGAGAGGGGCGAGAGAGGGGGCGAGAGAGAGGGGGCGAGAGAGAGGGGCGAGAGAGAGGGGGAGAGAGAGGGGGCGAGAGAGAGGGGCGAGAGAGGGGGGAGAGAGGGGAGAGAGGGGCGCGAGAGAGAGGGGGCGAGAGAGAGGGGGCGAGAGAGAGAGGGAGGCGAGAGAGAGGGGCGAGGAGAGAGGGGCGAGAGAGAGGGGCGGAGAGAGAGGGGCGAGAGAGAGGGGCGAGAGAAGGGAGAGAGGGAGGAGAAGCAGGAGGGGGGGAGGGAGAGGAGAGCGGAAGGGGAAGCGAGCGACGAGAAGGGGGCGAGAGGGAGAGAGGGGGCGAGAGAGAGAGAGGCGAGAGAGAATAATACTCGCCGCACAGTAATAATAATAATAATAGTAATCATTTTTTAAAACAATAAGTAATACTCATGTCACTTTCAAGCTACGCAAGCTATGGTGCCTATTAATACATGAAAACAACCTATTATTATTCGCATCAAAAGTCTCCATAGTGCAACGTTCACTCTCACTGCACTTCACGTCTTTGAAAAGGCTCTTGGCCTTTTCTTAATGACCATTGTTTTACCAGAACTTTGGGGGGGGGGGGAACTTGGCTTTCAATCCAAACACTTAGCAAACACTCCATATTTTCCATCACAGAGCTATGTGTTTTGGTGATTTTCACTGCGCTGGCAGGTGTCATAAATCAAGCACATACCAAGATCTTTTCTTTGTTGTTGTGTTTCGTAATCACTGCTGTACTTTTGCAATAACCACAAGGTGGGAACTAGCGTCACACCTTTGTAGAATCTCTAATGATACCACTTTCCCATCTTTTTTTTCCACTCGTATTACTTCCTTGAGCACTTATCTTCTTTGTACGAGTCATAGTTATGGATGATTACAGGACAGTACCGTACTGTAACGCACAAAAATGCTTGAGTAAATAAAATTCACTTTAACGCTGCACTTGAGCACAAACATAATGACGTCACCGTGTAGGGGAGAATGAGGGAAGCGACGCTCTGACATCCTCATCCCAGATGTAAACGAGTGCCGCTGTGGCATTTTGTCGTGAGATTATGTGTATATTTTAAATTACACGATCAAAATTTTTTTATCAAAAGATCATGAGGTCACGTTTTGAATTCGTAGTTGAGAACTCGGTTGACTGAAGTTGAACAAAAGTTCGCAAAGTCGCAATTTGAGGTCATAATCAAATTTTTGGTATCAAAAAATTTATTTCGTAAGATTGAAAGTTTGTAAATCAGAAGTTTACAAATCGGAATATTACTGTATTATGCATACTGTTCATAACTTTTTGAGACATTGTGCTATAAATCGATTTTGGGCCCCATCTCTCAATGGTGAAGAATCACGAAGGAAATTCCAGTGTCCGGATCCGGATCTTCACCAAAATCTAATCAATTTGTCCTGATGACACACTCAAACTGTCCACCAAGTTTCATCCAAATCCATGCACAACTTTTTGAGATATCCTGTTTGCAGACAGAAAAACAAACAGGGATAAATCCATTTTCTCAAAGATAATTGCAATTTGTTTCTCAAAGATAAATTCCACCTTCGGTGGCAGAGGTAACTCGAAGGGCGCTCGGTAGAGTTCATACCTCCACCACGCAATGCCTGATCCACAAGAACATATCGGGCCCAATACATATTTGAAATATCTTGCTATGCAGCACTATATCGTTTTTGCCCCAATCTCTCAATGGTGAAGAATCACTTTGGAAATTAAATAGTTCTCGTATCCAAATCCGGATTCGAATCTTCACCAAAATTGAATCAATTCGTCCTTGCGACACACCAAACCTGTCCACAAAGTTTCATCCGAATCCGTCCACAACTTTTTGAGATATCGTGCTCTATATCATTGTTGGACCGATCTCTCAAAAGATGAAGAATCACTTCAAAAATTCTAGTCGTCGGATCCGGATCCGGATCTTCACCGAAATCGAATCAGTTTGTCTGTCACACACCGAACCTGTCCACAAAATTTCATACATATCAGTCCACAACTTTTTGAGATATCCTGCACACAAACAGACAGAAAGGGGTTAAAACATAACCTCCTTCATCTTTGGTGGCAGAGGAGATAATTTGATAAATCATGCACAAGTTCTCCAAAGAAACTATGCAAAATCTTCTTGTCATTTTTCTCACTTCAAAAGTACAGTTCAACAACACAAAGACAGAACAAATGTTATGTAGTGCGAGGTCATGTTGATGAGCAATGAAGACAAACACCAACGCCCTGTGAGCCTTTCGATATGACAAATCTGTTCCCATAAAGTCTTTAGTGGAAAGGTTCGTGTGCATTTATTTCATCGTCTGCAGAAACCACATCTTATAGATTTTTTTTAAATCACAGTACTCAACAAGACAGAACAAATATTTAAAGCAAATTAAACTTTAAGAGCCAAGAAATTATGCTGAAATTGAAAGAGTCATTTACGAGGCAGCAATTCCTGTCTCGGTGTTGCATTGCTGTCCGAGTAGTCTTCCTAACTTAGAAACATTACAAAGCCTGTTAAATGCATCGACTTTCACAAGCTATTGCAATAAGGGGTGCCATTTGCTGTTGTGGTCTATGATTAATGCATCGGCTTGATGTTAATGTTACAGCTCTTGACAATTCCACAAAAAAGCAATTTACCGATGCTTATTGGGAATAAAACATTTGAAAACGTGGTCGAAAAAAAAAAGCAACATTTGCAAATTATACATACATACGAGTATATGATTTTGAATAATAACAATGAAACAACAAATCATTGATCTCATTATGCTGTAAAGCAATTACTATAAAATATACGACCTTGGACTTAAGCATGTGAAAAAGTGAAATGGGGATTGTAGACCAGCTCTAACGAATGCTTTTTACAGCGCGGCGACATCGTGCTGTTATATTTATTATTCTATTTCATACAAAAATGGCAGTAGTGACCCAAAACAAATGCTCATGATTAATTACCTGGAGGTAAAGAATTCACCATGCAGGATTGACAAAAGGCAAAAATTAAAAAAAATTAAAATAATAATAATAATAATAATAATAATTGTCCGTGCTCTTAACCTTTTTGAATGCAATACGCTGAGCAAGGAAGCAGCACATACCATTTTTTTTTAATGCTTTGGGATGATGTGGCCAATGTTTGAACCGACGATCTCCCCGACTCTAAGCATTACACCACCGAGCCTGGTCTTGTATTACAGTTTGATTTATCATTTCAATTCCCCACTTCCACAAAATAGTAAAAAATCTAAGTTGAAGGTGGCCATTCCAACTTAGTCGAATGTTCCCATGTACACCCAGAGAACAACCACCACAAGTAAACTTATTTCGTCCAATGCTTGAGCAATACTTGAAACACAGAGTGTGCATGCAAATTGACAAAGTCGTTTTTTGATTCCATAAGGTTTTCATACAGAAATACCATGATAATCCTGTAACTGCCGGAGCTTGTAATACACTCTCCCAGCAGGAGCAGCGCTACACAATATACATTTACATTGAGAATTGGCATCGTTCACCACTCCCAAACCCCCATGACTGAATTTTTTTATGCCTAAACCCCCCCAGGCACACCTCAAGTACAACCACAAATTTCAATTCTTTCCATCCAGTGGTGGTCAGAGTGCATACAAGTCAAACACACATGGCAAATTATGTACAGCACAGTTTTCCCAGCCATTTTAATCATTATATCAATAGATTTAATAGATGGAGCATATATATATATATATCACACACGCGCAGCACCAGCACACACACACACACCACACACACACACACACACACACACACACACACACACACACACACACACGCCATGGATTTCGACCAATCGCAGGCAACCTATTATGTTCCAATTTCGTTATCGCGGGATTTAGTTTTGGTCAATCGTGGTTTTTGAGCTGAGACGAGTCATCGTTTGTGTCCGGTGTGTATGATTCCTCTCATTCCGAGACATTTCTTGTTTTCCACTCACCATTAATTGCAGTAATCAGACCTGCATACGGAAACGAAGCTAAATTTAACAAGAGCTCAAGTGAGCACAATAACGCCCCGAACAAGAAGGTATATACAGAATTGTGCACTACATGGAAAACAGCATCCTGGTTGCCATGGCAACCACTTTAGATGACGAACGTATGTCGCGACACACCGTCTCCACAGTCTGTACCTATGTACCAAATATGAAACATGAAAGTTGAAAACTTTGGGAGTTAGAGTGCGCACAGGAACGGACGGACGGACGGACAGACACAGACACAGACACAGACAGACACCCGGTATCACATAATACGCCCAATATATAATATCGGGCGTATAATAAAAATGAATAGTCATCAAATAGGAAATGACATGCGGAGATCCTGTAATACTAGACGTACAAGATCAAGTGGACACACAACAGTTAATAAAGGCGCCCTAACATAAAACGATGGACAAAATTAATCGTGCCAAAAGGCAGAGAAAGGTTGTGACATTGTGTGAAGAAATCGAGTTGTTAGATACGTCGGCAAGAAGTGAAAGTGCAGCATCTGTGGGCCACCATAACCGGATCAACTGTTTGCGAATGTAACTCAAATATCCACGCAAGAGTTCCTGCCAGCAAAGCGCAAAAGGCTCATTCCAGTCCCGTAATCATCATATTGAAAGGATGGAAAAAGTGCATAATGTTTTGATCGAACACCAAACAGAAAAAAAAACCATTGCAGATTTACTAAAGTTTTCACGAGGCACAGAGGACCGAAGGCTCCAGTTCAACCATGGCTCATGGAACTAATCGAGGCGATGGGATTTATGCTGGAGCACATTTTTAACGCCAGAGACGGGTTATTATTTTGGAAGAGGACGCAATCTCATACCTTCCTGTCCAAGCAAGGAAGATCTGCTCTGGATAAAGGTGCCCAAGGATCGTTTTACCCTTCTTCGATGTGGCAACGCAGCAGGTGCCTTCATCGTGCTCCCGATGATCCAAAAGCCATCGCAAGTTCTACATCCACGTCTTTCTAACCTCCACCCTTCTCCCGACAGCAGCATCATCGTCAATCAGAGCTCAGTCTTGTTTTCTATTTACGGCAGAGTAAATTATGAACGAGTACGCATTATGTTTACACTCACCCACCTCACCATTTTGGAATAAATTTAAAAGGTAAAAGTCTTGTGTTTTTGTATATTTTATGCTGTATTTACTCGTTTATATCAATGTAAACATGCTTTATATGTATATGTATATATATATATCGGTTTTTTTTGTTGTTTACATGTTTATTTCAATATGTTTATTTCTGGCTGCCATCAATCTTCCTCGAAATTTTCTCAAAGTCCAGGAACCGAACCTCCTTTTCCTGTTGGTCCTTAGTTTCCTCGATCACAGTTTTAACTATCGTGGTATTTTCAAAGAACCTAACCCCCACCACGGGGGGTTCACTGTATACATACAAGCAATATGACAATTAATAAATTGTGTTGAATAAACTGTTGAATAATCAGATACAGCAATAAACTGTCATTCTGGTGTTTCACAGAGACAGGGTGATTCATCAGTGTTTGTGCCATCCATCGAGTGGACGTGAAGCCCGGGTGTCCCGTCTGCCATCATTCTTATGCATGTATACAATGAACACACACAATCTCAGGAAGTTGTGGACGGATTTGAATGAAATTTGGTGGGCAGGTTGGGTATGTAATAAGGAAGAATTGATTCAATTTTGGTGAAGATCCGAATCCAAGAATTTTTTTAAGTGATTTTTCACCATTGAGCGATAGGGGCTAAAACTAGCTATATACAGTCAACCCCCGCTTCATCGCGGTTCACCTATCGCGCCCCCGGTTCATCGCGGGTTCCCTTCGAACGTAACTAATTTTTCTGCGGATTCCCCCGGTAATAATATATAAAATATAAATTATTTAAGCAATAAATTATAACGCGTGTGCTCAACCAGTCACACAACGCACGAGACAGTTTCGTTTGTGAACTTCAAATATTTTCTACGTTTTTTCTCCAAGCCCCACGATGCCGCCCAAACGCCTGCACCTTCTAAGGCTTCTGGCAAGGAACCGAAGCGCCAGAGGAAGGTCCTGGGACGCTCCAGGAGAAGGTTATGGTAAAGGTGCTCGATATATGCTTCGGGAAGGAAAAAGGTTTGCCGCCGTTGGACGAGCACTGCTCATAACCAGCACCTCAAAACCGACCAGACCAGACTAGTCGATCTCCGGCACCTCAAACCCAATCACTCCCAAACCGACCAGACCAGACGAGCGATTTTTTGGGGAGATGTCCATTCATCGCGGATTTTCACTTAGCGCGGGGAGGTTTGGAACGTAACCCCCGCGAGAAACGGGGATTACTGTATATATATATATATATATATATATAATATATATATATATTATATATATATAATATAATATATATATAGCACGATATCTCAAAAAGTTATGGACGGATTTGGATGAAACTTGGTGGATGGATGAGTTTGTTTGTGACCAGAACAAGTTAGATTAAATTTTAGTTCAGGTCCAAATCCAGATACCGTGGGTGCCCCCAGAATCCGAACGCCCCATTGTTTGAACAAATTGGAATCCGAACAATTTTTTCAAGAAAATTTTCCCCTAAAAAACCGACACATTTACAAAACGAACAACGTTGGCGTTCATGTTTGTTCACGTGCGTCTCCCCCGCCTGTTCGACCCGCATATTCGTGGTTTTGTTCATTCAGTTCGTCGGTGGAAGTCCTCATGAAAGCATCTCTCGTGTGTCGATCGCTACTTTACCTCGTGTTTTCACCTTGATCTGTGCTGTTTTTTATTTTTTTTTTTCAATTATCACCCTTGTGCATTCACCATGGCACCCAAGAAGAGCAGTGAAGCAAACAGGAGTAAGAGGAAGTCCGTGAGAACGACAATTGAGTTGAAGAAAGAACTTATCGCTAAGCATGAGAGCGGTACGCGTGTGTCTGATCTCGCTGCCATGTTCGAGCTGCCGAAATCGACCATGTGCAGGATTCTGAAAAATAAAGAGCGATAAAAGCGCGAAAACCCGTCGTGAAGCGAAACTCATTCAATGAACCCTCTGACGAATCGCTTTAACGAACAACGTTTTTTCGCGAGCATGGTAGTGACGTCATGCTGCGTCACCCAATCGCTTCACCTCTTGATTCTCTCCCGTGGAACCGTGCGGTGAAAACGGCACGTTTGTGTCTCCACAGAGTATACTGGGATATAAAACACCATTTGGTGCTTCATGGTTAATTACATACCTCCACCAGGCTGAACAGTTTACGTTTTGGATCCAATGGCCAACTGATAGCCGGAGCTGCATCCAGACCTGATGGAAGAAGCGACAACGCTCCTGCTCATCCCCCAGGCTTGGAAGAAGATTCATGACCCAGAAAAGGTCATTTACTCATCTTATTTACCTTAACATGGGTAATTTCAGTTGAAAGTGTCTTGAAAGTGGGTTTTCTTGGGTCCAGGAACGGATTAATTCACTTTCCATTATTTCTTATTGGGAAAATAGTTTTGGAATCCGAACTTTTTGCAATCCGAACAGCCTCCTGGAACGAATTAAATTCGGATTCTGGGGGCACCACTGTATAGTCTATCAGTGGGTTACAAAACGTAAACGAATCAGCCTGGCGGAGGGAGGCATGCGCTCTACCGAGTGTCCTTCTAGTTAATGCATGGAATGTGGGATCTCCTTGAAAACGTAGTAGGAGCAGTAACAGTTGACAGGTTTAAACTGGAATCAGACAGGTACTGAGAATTGGGGTCAGCGGAGTACGTGGGCATGAGCAGGCTTGGTACGTAGCTTCAGTATGGATGGGTGATTGTAGTGACGAGCAGATACCCTCCACACGGATGGAATGTTTCCTGCCACCCGTCTTGCATTCTGACGAATGGAATTCAATCCTCTCGTTGTGCTCCTTTTGCCTTGTTATGCAATTTAATATATTTTTTCAAAATAGATTTTCTCGTCTTTTTGGGGGGTTTTTTTGTCCCAGGAATTCCAGCCAATTTTTTTTATCTCAGTAGCTCCACCCACAATAATAAAAATACCTCTGCCCACAATAATAAAAAATACCATCAGAGATGGGGAATCCCCCGCCATTGAATGAAAAAGGTCATACATATTCCAGATAATGAGGGAGGTGAATTGGAAACAAGACACCATTTGGTCATCATCTCGAAAAAGTTCCGAAGGGGTGAGGAACGTAGTAACCAAAAATAATTTAAATCAGATAAGCGGTTTTCCATTTATTACAAAAAACATTTTTTTCAAGATGGCCGCCCCAGTCGGCCATCTTGGATCTGGCCACGCCCAAAATCAATAGCGTTCTTCCTTTTCAGGTGGTGCATGTGTGACTCAAATTTCAAATAGATATGGTGAACAGTTTATGAGTTATCGCACTCACAGCTCATATGGAATAGGCAAAGCCGAGAAGCGAACGTAGAATTCTTCCTACACTCGCTTCTGACTTTACATAAAACTTGTTCACAACTGTATACTTGCCAACTATACCGTGGTACGTGTAAACGCGCGCACAGCTGATGATTTTGACGCAATTTCCGGTTACTTCGGCCTGGATTCGGGATCAGTGATCAATAATATAAATCACGGATTAAAATTATTTTTGATGATGAGGGAGATATCTTTATTAAAATTAACTTTGGAAAAAAAATAATGAATAAATAAATAAACAATCACTTCTTGGTCAAGAATAAAAGAAAATATAAGTTCCGGAAAGAGTTTCAAAATCACTCCCGGTAATGTTAATACAAAAAAACATTCCATGAAAAAAAAAATCACTTTCGGAAGAATAAAATTAACTTTTGGAAAAAAATAATTGAATAAATAAATAATAAACAATCACTTCTGGTCAAGAATAAAAGAAAATATAAGTTCCGAAAGAGTTTCAAAATCACTCCGGTAATGTTAAATACTAAATAAACACTTCCTGTCATGAAAAAAATCACTTCGGAAGATAAAATTAACTTTTGGAAAAAAAATAATTGAATAAATAATAAACACTTCCGGTCATGATTCCCGGCATGCATCATTCCCCATGACAAAAACCGAAAAAAAAAAAAACCAGAAACAAAAAAAAAACGGAAGCAAAATGGTCATAGCAACGACACGGATTCACAATTGGCAGGTATTGTGTTGTTTTGTTGTTTCCTATTCTCTCATGTGCACACGTCAAGTAATATTCACAAGATAGAAATAAAACCCAATCGTGTTTATACACCGCGCACAGCGTTTAAAAACAACCGGAAGCAAAAGGGTCATAGCCAACGACACGGATTCCAAATACCAGGGGTATTGTGTTGCTGTTGTTGTTTCCTATTCTCTCACGTGCACGCATTAAGTATTAAGCTCACTTCGTTTGCTATAAATGTTGACGCCCAGCCAGCCAGCAGCCAGCCGGACAGACGACCCGGTGACAACAATATCCCCCTTCGCCACGGCGGCGGGATAAAAAATGATCCACCCAAATAAAAAATAGCTCCGCCACAATAAAATAGCTCTGCCCACAATAATAAAAAATAAGCTCCGCCCACAATAAATAAAAATAGCTCCGCTCACAATAATAAAAAAAGCTCCGCCACAATAATAAAAAATAGCTCGCCCACAATAATAAAAAGCTCCGCTCACATAAAAAAAGCTCGCCCACAATAATAAAAAAGCTCCGCTCACAATAATAAAAAAGCTCCGCCCACAATAATAAAAAATAGCTCCGCTCACAATAATAAAAAATAGCTCGCCCACAAATAAAAAAGCTCCGCTCACAATAATAAAAAAAAGCTCGCTCACAATAATAAAAATAGCTCCGCTCACAATAATAAATAGCTCGCCACAATAATAAAAAAAAGCTCCGCTCACATAATAAAAAAGCTCGCCACAATAATAAAAATAGCTCCGCTCACAATAATAAAAAAAAGCTCGCTCCACAATAAAAAAAATAGCTCCGCCCACAATATAAAAAATAGCTCCGCTCACATAATAAAAAAAGCTCCGCCACAATAAAAAAATAGCTCCGCTCACAATAAAAAAATAGCTCCGCTCACAATAATAAAAAAGCTCCGCCCAGAATAAAAAAATAGCTCGCCCACAATAATAAAAAATGCTCCGCCCACAATAATAAAAAATAGCTCCGCCCACAATAATAAAAAAGCTCCGCCACAATAATAAAGCTCCGCCCACAATAATAAAAAATAGCTTCCGCTCAACAATAAAAGTCCCACAATAATAAAAAGCTCCGCTGACACCAATAATAAAAAATAGTCCCGCTGCACAATAAAAAAATCGCTCGCCACAATAATAAAACAAAAAGCCTCGCCCACTAATAAAAATCTGCAAAAAATAAGCCATCCGCCCACACAAAATAAAAATAGGCTTTCCGCGCACCAAAAAACCGCACAATAATATAAAAAATGCTCCGCCCACAATAATAAAAAAAGCTCCGCTCCACAATATAAAAGAGGCTCCGCCCACATAATAAAAAAATAGCCGCCCACAATAATAAAAAATAGCTCCGCCACAATAATAAAAAAGCTCGCACAGCAATAAACTCAATAAAAAATACTCCGCCCACAATTAATAAAAATAGCGCCGCCCACAATAATAAAAAAATAGCTCCGCCACAATAATAAAAAAGCTCCGCCCCAATAATAAAAAAGCTCCGCCCACAAAATAAAAATAGCAATCTGCCCTCCGTGAGTCGGCGTTTGTTCATCGCTTCCTCTCCAACCCCCTTCACGGACCGAAAGACAAAAATAATTAAATTAACAAACACCCCTTGATGTCGCTGTGCACAAATATCAAACAGATCGAATTAATATGATGTTAATAGACAGAAGACAAGGGGGACAAAAGAATATCCTCCTGTGAGGTGTCAATGTTTATTGTAACGTTGGGAATTTTAAAGCAAGCACGTTGGGTGGGTGCACTCCGAGACAAAAACCAATATCACTTCGGTTGTGGACACGATACACAAGTGGACATCTGAAAGAAGCAACAGCGCGATCAAAATTTCAAAATTCCCGCCAAGAACGCAAAAACGGAACGATCACCGCTCGAAGAACGAAACGATTACACAATTTAAAGGAGAAAACCAAGGTAAGTATCAAACCTCTATTTTCTCCACACTGCTCCATCATTTTCACCCCGTGTTCCGCGTTCCAGCAGAGTCTCCACCCGACATTGGACGGTCAGTTACGCAACGATTATAATAAATAAATAAATGAATTAAAGCTTTTATCATCATCTACATTTCATTTTAATTACATTTTAATATCTACAAGCATATAAATGTGTACCAGGCGCCGAATTTTATTCGTTATTACAAAAAAAATAAACAGCCAAATGAAAAACAGCACAGAGTTAATGGCACTAACTACACCGCTGCGGTTTACACATAGTGAATAAAAATATTCTGACGGTTATTAATATTATTACATGAGGATGATCGATGGTAAATTGTGATTGAGAAAAAGAAGAAGTCGGAGTTTCCTCATGACGTTTTGCTTCGTGTTCATTGCGAGAAAGACGAGCAGAATCTGAGGAGAAAACGGGGCTCTCGCTCCCGCCATTTCCCGAGTCTCGTGCGGACGAGTCAAACCGTGCGGACGATCCACTGCCCAAGAACACAAGGCCGTGGGGGCCATTTCTCTCTTTTTTTCCCCCTTTAATTACAGATCTCATGATGATGCCGACGGCGGATCATCGAGGGGACCCCGGATCGAACGGCGACTTCTCATTTTAATTGCCTTTTCCTCTGCACTCGTAAATCACCGCCATGTTCATTCATTTATCTTCGTCATTAGCTCCATCCTTCTTAATTTGCGATCACCGATACACCCGGACGTCCACGGGCGGTCTTCAGTAATAATTGCGTTCATGGAAGGTGTTCATGTGCCGGGAATTCCTCGTCCTGAGTCCTGAGCAAACGCTCGAATATCTCGTGGATCGATCATGGCGGTCATGTCCACTCATTCAATCTGTCTTTGCACCGTCTATTTATTACGTACGGCCAGAGAGATGGGTGTGATGTCCAAAAACAAATTATATCTATCTATAATCCCAGCAATGTGTGTGTCTATGTGTGTGTGTCTATGTGTGTGTGTCTATGTGTGTGTCTGTGTCTGTGGTGTGTGTTGTGTGTGGTCTGTGTTTGTGTCTGTGTGGTGTGTGTTGTGTCTGTGTGCTGTGGTTGTGTGGTGTCATGTGTGTGTGTCTGTGTGTGTGTTTTGTGGTGTGTCTATGTGTGTGTGTGCTGTGTTGTGTGTGTGTGTCTGTGTGTGTGGTTGTTGTGTGTGTGTGTGGTGTGTGTGTGTGTGTCTGTGTGTGTGTGTGTGTGTGTCTGTGTGTGTCTATGTGCTGTGTGTGTCTATGTGTGTGTGTCTAGTGTGTGTGTGTCTATGTGTGAGTGTGTGTCGTGTGTGTGTGTGTCTGTGTGTGTCATGTGTCTGTGTGGTTGTCTATGTGGTGTGTGTCTAATGTGTGTGTGTCTATGTGTGTGCTGTGTGTCTGTGTGTGTGTGTATCTGTGTCTGTGTGCGTGCGTGTTGTGTGCTGTGACCGCTGTTTCTTCGACAACCACTGGTCCGATCTAATTGAAACTTGCCAGGTATATTGCTGGGGACCCGAGGATGTGCTTTTCAAGGTTTGATATCAATCGGACAAGTGGTTCCCAAGTTATGGCCATTTATTTAACAACCAATGACAGACACGTTGCTGCGTAGGCGATGGCCGTTGGGGAAGAGATCCTCAGCCGGCGTTCCCGCATTATGGGTTACCAACGTAAAGGACTTCCGGATAGTGATGACTTAATGTATTCTAATAATTTCTCGATTTCTTACGCGCATTTATAGATAAACACAATGCCCAAATCCAGTCGTCGTTTACGAGAGGGAAGGAACGGCCTGTGTGGTTGTTGGAAATTTTTTTTGGAACGTACGGGCACGCGAGAGCGAAGGAACGGCCTGTGTGGTTGTTGTTTCTGACACGCGGTTTGAAAGGTTTTTTTGTTGTTTTTTTGCACGTACGGGCACTCACTAGTTTTCCAAATTACGAGTATCGAATCAGGTAATCCTCAATCTCCCCCTCTCAACTCTGTTCAATCATTGCTCGCTACCCCCCTCCTAGCAGCATTGCCGAGGCCCAAGAGGGACGCACACTCTCCTCCCAGCTGTCTCGCCTGGGTTTAAATCCTGAGCCACTTACAAACTCTCATCCCTGTGTTTCACAGGTAGGGTGATTCATCAATCTGTGTTTCGGAATGCCATCTCTCGCATGAACGTTAAAATGGACGTCCCGTCTGCTCGCATTATGAGGTGATGGACGTTACAGATACCATGGTGTCCTTCACGAAGATTAGGCAAGCTATCGCCGGCAACCTGAACAAATTACAAATTCCTGACCGAACTACTGCTGCAAACCCGTCAAGTGTAACTGTAACCTTTGACAAAAACAGAGCATCGGAAGCACCAACGCTCTATAACAGAGTGGGGTACATTGGAATATCATGTGTGCCAACCATCAGGATGTGTGGAGTAAACAAGGTAGCAAAGTGTGTCCAGCACAATGATCATTCCACCACACAAGGAGATGATTCCACCACACAAGGAGATGATTCCACCACCAAAGGAGATCATTCCACCCATCGAGGAGACCATTCCACCCATCAAGGAGATTAATCTTCCCTGTCAAGCGATCAATCACCCATCCACGAGATCAATCCACCCATCAAGCAGATCATCCACCCATCCAGGAGACCATTCACCCATCAAGATCATTTGGCCATCAAGGAGATCATTTCACCCATCAAGGAAATCATTCCCACCATCAAGAAGATCATTTCACACACAAGAAGATCATTTCATACATCAGATCATTCCGCCCATCAACGAGATCAATCCACACATCAAAGAGATCATTCCTCCCATCAAAGAGATCAATACACCATCAAAGTGATCATTCACCCATCAAAGTGATCATCCACCCATCAAAGTGATTCATTCCACCGATCAACGAGATCAATCCACCCATCAAGAGAGTAAATCCATACATCAAAGAGATCATTCCACACATCAAGGAAGATAAATCCACACATCAATGAGATCAATCCACACATCAAAGAGATCAATCCACACATCAAAGAGATCATTCCACCCATCAAGGAGATCAATCCATACATCAAGGAGATCAATCCACCCATCAAGGAGATCAATCCATACATCAAAGAGATCGTTCCACCCATCTAGGAGATAAATACACCCATCTCGGAGATCAATCCACACATCAAGGAGATCATTCACCCATCAAGGAGATAAATCCACCCATCAAGGAGATAAATCCACCCATCAAGGAGATAAATCCACCACCCATCAAGGAGATAAATCCACCCATCAAGGAGATCAATCCATACATCAAAGAGATCGTTCCACCCGTCTAGGAGATAAATCCACCCATCTCGGAGATCAATCCACACATCAAGGAGATCATTCCACACATCAAGGAGATAAATCCACCCATCTCGGAGATAAATCCACACATCAAGGAGATCATTCCACACATCTCGGAGATCAATCCACACATCAAGGAGATCATTCCACACATCTCGGAGATCAATCCACACATCAAGGAGATCATTCCACACATCTCGGAGATAAATCCACCCATCTCGGAGATCAATCCACCCATCTCGGAGATCAATCCACACATGAAAGAGATCATTCCACCCATCTCGGAGAATAAATCCACCCATCAAGGAGATCAATCTACACATCAAGGAGATCATTCCACCCATCAAGGAGATCTTCCACCCATCAAGGAGATCAATCCACACATCAAGGAGATCATTCCACCCATCAAGGAGATCATTCCACCATTCAAGGAGATCAATCCACACATCAAGGAGATCAATCCATACATCAAGGAGATCATTCCACCCATCAGGAGATCAATCCACACATCAAGGAGATCAATCCACACATCAAAGAGATCATTCCACCCATCTAGGAGATAAATCCACCCATCAAGGAGATAAATCCACCCATCTCGGAGATCAATCCACACATCAAGGAGATCAATCACACATCAAAGAGATCATTCCACCCATCTAGGAGATAAATCCACCCATCAAGGAGATCAATCCACACATCAAGGAGATCACCTCCACACATCAAAGAGATCATTCCACCCATCAAGGAGATCATTCCACCCATCAAGGATCAATCACACATCAAGGAGATTCATTCCACCCATCTCGGAGATAAATCCACACATCTCGGAGATAATCCACCCATCTCGGAGATAAATCCACCCATCAAGGAGATCAATCCACCCATCAAGGAGATCATTCCACCCATCAAGGAGATCAATCCACACATCAAGGAGATCATTCCACCCATCAAGGAGATCATTCCACCCATCAAGGAGATCAATCCACACATCAAGGAGATCAATCCACACATCAAGGAGATCAAATCCACACATCAAAGAGATCATTCCACCCATCAAGGAGATCATTCCACCCATCTCGGAGATCAATTCCACACATAAAGGAGATCACTCCACACATCAAAGAGACATTCCACCCATCTCGGAGATAAATCCACCCATCTCGGAGATAAATCCATCCATCAAGGAGATCAATCCACACATCAAGGAGATCAATCCACCCATCAAGGAGATCATTCCACCCATCAAGGAGATCAATCCACCCATCAAGAGAGATCATTCCACACATCAAGGAGATCATCTCCACCCATCAAGGAGATCAATCCACCATCAAAGTGATCATTCCACCATCAAGGAGATAAATCCACACATCAAAGAGATCAATCACCCATCTCGGAGATCAATCCACACATCAAGGAGATCATTCCACCCATCAAGAGATCAATCCACCATCAAAGTTATCATTCCACCCATCAGGAGATAATCCACACATCAAAAGATCAATCACCCATCTCGGAGATCAATCCACACATCAAAGTGATCATTCCACCCATCAAAGTGATCATTCCACCATCAACGAGATCAATCCACCATCTCGGAGATCAATCCACACATTAAAGGAGATCACTCCACACATCAAAGAGATCATTCCACCCATCAAAGTGATCATTCCACCCATCAAAGTGATCATCCATCCATTCAAGGAGATCATTCCACCCATCTCGGAGATCAATCCACACATAAAGGAGATCACTCCACACATCCAAAGGAGATCATTCACCCATCTCGGAGATAAATTCCACCCATCTCGGAGATAAATCCATCCATCAAGGAGATCAATCCACACACCAAAGAGATCATCCACTCATCAGGAGAAAACCACCCATCAAGGAGATCATTCCATCCACAAGGACACATCAAGGGATCAATTCACCCATCAGAACAATCTACCCACAAAGTGATCATTCCACCCATCAAGGAGATAAATCCACACATCAAAGAGATCATATCCACACATCAAAGAGATCATTCCACCCATCAAGGAGATCAATCCACCCATCAAGTAGATCAATCCACCCATCAAGTAGATCAATCCACACATCAAGTAGATCAATCCACACATCAAAAGAGATCATTCCACCCATCTAGGAGATCAATCCACCCATCAAGGAGATAAATCCACCCATCAGGAGATAAATCCACACATCAAAGAGATCAATCCACACATCAAAGAGATCATTCCACCCATCAAGGAGATAAATCCACCCATCTCGGAGATCATTCCACCCATCTAGGAAGATCATTCCACCCTTCAACGAGATCAATCCACCCTCAAAGAGAATCATTCCACCCATCAAGGAGATAAATCACCCATCAAAGAGATCAATACACATCAAAGTGATCATTCCACCCCTCTAGATCATTGTCCACCCATCTAGGTGATCATTCCACCCATCTAGGAGATCATTCCACCCTTTAAGGAGATCATTCCACCCTTTAAGGAGATAATTTCACCCATCCAGGAAATCATTCCACCCATCAAAGAGATCAATACACCATCAAGGAGATAAATCCAACCCATCAGAGAGATCAATACACATCAAAGTGATCATTTCCACCCATCAAGGAGATTAAATCCACCCATCAGAGAGATCAATACACTGATCAAAGTGATCATTCCACCCATCTAGGAGATCATTCCACCCATCTCGGAGATCATCCACCATCTAGGAGATCATTCCACCACAAGGAGATGATTCCACCCATCAAGGAGATGATTCCAACCCATCAAGGAGATCATTCCACACATCGAGGAGACCATTCCCACACACAAGGAGATGATTCCACCCATCAAGGAGATCATTCCACCCATCAAGGAGTAATTTCACCCATCAAGGAAATCATTCCACCAATCAAGAAGATCATTTCACACACAAGGAGATCATTTCATACACAAGGAGATCATTTCATACATCAGATCATTCCACCCATCAAGGAGATTAATCTTCCCGTCAAGCAGATCAAATCACCCGATCAACGAGATCAATCCACCCATCAACAAGATCAATCCACCCATCAACAAGATCAATTCCACCCATCAACGAGATCAATCCACCATCAACGAGATCAATCCACCATCAACAAGATCAATCACCCATCAACGAGATCAATCCAACCCATCCAGGAGACCATTCCACCCATCAAGGAGATCATTTCGCCCATCAAGGAGATCATTCCCCCCATCAAGGAGACCATTCCACCCATCAAGGAGACCATTCCACCAATCAAGAAGATTCATTTCACACACAAGGAGATCATTTCATACACAAGGAGATCATTTCATACATCAGATTCATTCCACCCATCAAGGAGATTAATTTTCCGTCAAGCAGATCAATCCACCCATCAACGAGATCAAATCCCATCAACAAGATCAATCCACCCATTCAACGAGGATCAATTCCACCCATCCAGGAACCATTCCACCCATCAAGGAGATCATTTTCGCCCATCAAGGAGATCATTCCCCCCCATCAACGAATGATCAATTCCCATCCAGGAGACCATTCCACCATCAAGGAGATCATTTCGCCCATCAAGGAGATCATTCCCCCCATCAGGAGACCATTCCACCCATCAAGGAGATCATTTCACCCATCAAGGAAATCCTTCCACCAATCAAGAAGATCATTTCACACACAAGAAGATCATTATATCAATCAGATCATTCCACCATCAACGAGATCAATCCACACTCAAAGAGATCATTTCCTCCCATCAAAGAGATCAATACACCCATCAAAGTGATCATTCCACCATGAACGAGATCAAATCCACCCATCAAGGAATAAAATCCACCCATCTCGAGATTCAATCCACCCATCAAGGAGATAAATCCACACATCAAAGAGATCATTCCATCCCATCAAGGAGATAAATCCACCAATCAAGGAGATCAATCCACCAATCAAGGAGATAAATCCACCCATCAAGGAGATCAATCCACCAATCAAGGAGATAAATCCACCCATCAAGGAGATCAATCCACACATCAAAAGAGATCAATCCACACATCAAAGAGATCATTCCACCCATCTCGGAGATCATTCCACCCATCTAGGAGATCATTCCACCCTTTCAACGAGATCAATCCACCATCAACGAGATCAATCCACACATCAAAAGAGACCAATCCACCCATCAACGAGATCAATCCACCCATCAAGGAGATCAATCCACACATCAAAGAGATCATTCCACCCATCAAGGAGATAAATCCACCCATCAAAGAGATCAATACACATCAAAGTGATTCATTTCATCCATGTAGGAGATCATTCCACCCATCTAGATATTCCACCCAATCTAGGTGATCATTCACCCATCTAGGAGATCATTTCCACCCTTTAAGGAGATCATTCCACCCTTTAAGGAGATCATTTCACCCATCAAGGAAATCATTCCACCCATCAAAGAGATCACTACACCCATCAAGGAGATCATTCCACCCATCAAGGAGATCATTCACCCATCAAAGAGATTCATTCCACCCATCTAGGAGATCATTTCACCACATAGGAGATCATTCCACCCATCTCGGAGATCATTCACCCTTTAAGGAGATCATTACCACCCATCAAGGAGATCATTCCATCCATCAAGGAGATCATTTCACACACAAGGAGATCATTTCATACATCAGATCCTTCCACCCATCAAGGAGATCAATCCACCCATCAAGCGAGATCAATCCACACATTCATAAGATAATCACACATACAGGGGATCATTCCACCCATCCAGAGGACCATTCCACCCATCAACGAGATCATTCCACCAATCAAGGAGATCATTCCACCAATCAAAGAGACCATTCACACATCCAGGAGATCATTCCCCATCAAGGAGACCATTCCACACACATCCAGGAGATCATTCCACACATCTAGGAGACCATTCCACCCATCAGGAGATAAATCCACCCATCAACGAGATCATTCCACCATCAACGAGATCATTCCACAGAGACCCATCAAGGGAGATAAAAATCCACCCATCAAGGGAGATAATCCACCCATCAAGGAGATATAATCCACCCATCAACGAGATCAATCCGAACCCATTCGAACGAGATAATATCCCACCCATCAAGGAGATAAATCCACCCATCAACGAGATCATTCCACCCATCAACGAGATCATTCCACCCATCAACGAGATCATTCCACCCATCAAGGAGATCAACCTTTTTGTGAAAATGAATACCATATCGGCTACAATTTACAATTATTACAGGTGTCATGTGTGCTACTGTGATGGCCAAGAATATTGACACCCTTGCACTTTTTTCAAACAATGCACCATTTCTTAAAATGAAAAAAATATTTTGGTATCCACATCTGTATTTCTTTGGTTTGCAGTGGAACAAAACAAAAAAGCTGAAAAAATTACATCTGAGCTTATTCCACACAGAAATCCGAAAATGGGGCGGACAATATTATTGGCACCTTTTAGAAATCGTTTGAAATGATTAGATTTCAAGCAGGTAATTCTCCTTTACTTTGGATTTGAACTCACCTGTGGTGAGCTGCAAGTACCTGCAATATAAAAAATCACTCATTCAACCAGTTTGACTGAAGAAAAGGAGTCATTCTGCTGTTTTGTGTCACTGTGTGTATCACAATGAGTATGGAGAAAAGAAAGTAAACAAGAGAATTGTCTGAGGAGGTCAGACACAAGATTGTAGCCAAGCATGGACAATCTCAAGGCTACCGGTCCATCTCCAGAGACCTTGATGTTCCTGTGTCCGCCGTACACAATGTTATCGGGAAGTTTAAGTCCCATGGCACTGTTGCCAACCTCCCTGGATTTGGCCACAAGAGAAAACTTAATCGAAGATTGCAGTGAAGGATTGTTCGAATGGTGGAGAAAACACCTCAATCAACTGCCAAAGAGATTCAAGCTGACCTTCAGACACAAGGTAAGACATTTTCAACTCGCACCATCCGTCGCCAACTCAATGAAAGGGGGTTCTATGGTAGGAGACCCAGGAGGACCCCGCTGCTGAGAGAGAGAGAGAGAGACGAGATATTCAGCTTTCCTCTCTCTCTCTCTCTCTCTCTCTCTCTCTCTCTCTCTCCTCTCTCTCTCTCTCCTCTCTCTCTGTCTCTGTCTCCTGTCTCTGTCTCTGTCTCTGTCTCTCACT
>CM068956.1:166251962-166263835 GCA_035128595.1 Eptatretus atami
ATCACGGGACGTAAACACCTCCCTCCCACCCGTTGTTGAGCGGGGGATGGAGCACGAGGGGATGAGTCACGCCGGGCGCGGGGGAGGGGACGAGAGAAGGATAAAGAGGAGATCCTTTCTTTGTTCGGGGGGTTGGTTCAGTAGAGCTTCGGCTTCTTCTTGGTTCGGGCAGGTTGTTCAGTAGAGCTTCGGCCACGGCTTGGCTCAGGTAGAGACTTTTTGGAGAGCTGCTTTGTTTGGAAGAGAGTTGAGCCGGTTGCTCGGCTCGAGCTGCTGGTGTGGCTTCTCTGGCTTGGTTCGTCGAAGAGAGTCGGCTGCTTTTGTTCATCGGAAGAGAGTTGAGCTGGTTGCTCGGCTAGCTCTTCTTGGTTCGTGGAGCTCTTTGTCTCCGTTTGGTTCCCGGCTTGGTGCGACTCATCGGCCTCATCTTGGAGGTGGTTCCTCAGGGAAGCGGCACATCGACGGGAAGGATCGGCGCCTCGTCTCACCAGCACGTGTTGAGAAGCGCGGGAGGATTCGCTGGAGCTCGGGAAGGATTGCGGCTCACGACGATTGGGTCCAGCTCGCTCTCGCTGGAGCCCGGGTCCGAACAACTTGCAGACCACATGAGGTGGAGAGGTTCCAGATAGGTTCTGGGTTTCAGCTCACCTGTCCTCCGAGCTGGAGCCCGTTATTAAAGGCCTCAGCCACCATTTCTTGGGTGTGTGTGTGGTGCGTACGGGTCCATGGGCCCGTCTAATAAGTAGAGAATTGCTAAGTGCTTTGTGTGCTGTAAATGTTTGCATTGCATTTCGTATAGTCGGTATAGTTCTTTTTCTTGCTCACGTCTTGTCCCTACCCCCATTAATTACGTGCTTGTACATTGCATTGCTTTTGTTTGCCTCGCCTGATTATGTGCATGCCTGTATACGTGCCATTGTAAATAAATGTGCTTGTTTGAATGTTGACCCGTTCGTTGCGTCCTCTTCCCTTAATTGAGACCGTTCTGCGTTCGGATAATAGTTGGTTTTTTAAATAGCCGAGAATAGAATCGGGTCCAACGGGCCTCGCGATAATACCCGCGCTCGGTTATCCAAAAACGAAGCGAGCGCTTAAGCGGCTCATTTCAAGCGGGCCCCATTGAGGTACAGTCTCTTGCTAGTCTGCCCGCGCGATTAATTAGGTATATTGACAATTCGGCGATTGACCCTGTAGCGCGGGTAGAGTGTTGACGAGGCTGTGGTGTGCTCAAAAACACCGTAGCGGGTTTCCGGCGTTTGATCCGGAAGGCTGCGACTAGATTGTCCGTTTGGTGGGTGAGAGCGACCGCCATTGGCTAGAAGCGGTTGTCCGCATGCGGCGGGGCGGAAATCTACAACAATATATATATATATCCCCCAAAAATCCAACTCGTTTTCAAAATGTTCAAAAAAATGTATATATATATATATATTTTTTTTTTTGCCCACAACACTCCCTCTGCAGCAACTGATGAATTTCCTAAAGTTTGATGAAGATCCGTTTGGCCATCTCTGAGAAAATCGGCAACACACAGACAGACAAACATCTCTCTTATAGTACAGATAAGAGGAGGGGGTTGTGGAAAGGATACATTGAGAAAAATGAGAATTTTAAATGTAAAGAAAACGATGTGGAAGAACTGGAGGGTGGGAAATTGATGAGGGGTTTGGGGGAAGGGGAGGAAGTCAGTTAGATGGAGATAAGAAGAAAAACACAAAGAAGAGCAAAATTTCTTTAACTTTGTCACAAGCAATATGTACATTTCGATGTACATACGGATAAATGTCCACGGAAGTCACAGAACTGATGAACGATGCCGAATGCTATTTAACACCAGGAGCATTCGAGGCTCTTATTATTTTTATTTAATATCTGACCAAGGAACAATGCAGCTCAAGGGATGTGTGGCCAATGGAAATTTTGAATCAATCCAAAAGATCTTGATGAGATCTCCAGATGGAAAGCAATGGAAAAACGATGTAATGTGGGAGAGTCAACGACAACAACAAAAAAAAAAAATCAGGGTTTTCAGTCCATCAAACGACAACCGACTGCGGAAGTATGGAAATAAAAAGTGTTCCTTGCACCTTCGATTTTGAACATCATTTCAAATGCTCTGCAACAAAATTAACATAAATTGATCAGTTTGATGTAAATTCAAAATGATGTAAATTCTGTGTCGCACATTGTTCAATTGTGACTGATTTGGCAAACAACACGATTGTAAAACATGGCAATGCTAAATTAAAGATAGTCTCAAATTCCTGAAGCGAAAGTCTTACCACACAATTAGTGACTGATGGAGGAATCCATCCATCTATTGGGACCATACTCCGTGCAGAGCGTTGTTGCTGCCGAAGCAGTCTCCTGGGCGATTGGGCACAATCCTGGATGGGTCGCCGCTCCGACACAGGACACCAGCAATCTGGCACTCATTTTGCCGACATCGGAAGGACGACAGGCTGAGTCAACCCCACCTGGTATTAATTCAACAGCCGAGTGGGATTTGAACTCAGGATCCTTGGATCCCAAGCCCACCACCCTGACCATTAAGCCGACACCAGGCACATATGGAGGAATCACTGTTGCTGAAATTACTTGATAATTAGCTTCGAGGCTTAGCATAGGTCTTATCTTCATGGTGGTTTTGTGACGCGTCTTCTCTGCATTACTGACAAGAAGCATTTAATATATAAATTACAACATTCCTTAAACGCAGTCTATTTCAGGCGAGTAAATTTCTACGTCACGCATGGTTTGCAATCCCCAAACGAAGGACACCCTGTGGACAAAACGATGTCTTTTGGCAAGAGTTTGTTGGGGTTCCTGGCACGTTTTAGAGTTTGTCACTTTTGAGTTTGTCACATGTACAAATTTTATTGTCACCCCCAACCCTCCCACACTCCTGCAATTTTTCTTCTTCTGGCATTGTAATTGTTGAAGTTTATAAACATAATTTGAACACGTATCGTGCAGGGATGTGAAGTTTCTGCATAAATGCGATGGCAAATATTATTTCAATAAAGCTTAAATTAACTGCAAGCCAACTTCAATCATACAAGGTCACAGGAAAGTATTAACAGTATCTGCAATCAACATGTATGTGCCACACTCAATAGAAGCTAAGTCCTATGTCAGATTCCAATGTAGAGCACTTTTACAAGGGTGGGTGCATCCTTAGAGAAACCAGATAACATAATGTTGCATTCTCAAGGCTAAACTCTCCATTCAGTCTCCTTCCTCCAAATCATGGTGGTGCCATGCAAATCTCTGCTGTTTAATCCCCCTCCATCCCGCTTTCCTCCAAACCATGGTGGTGCCATCCAAATCTCTGCTGTTTAATCCCCCTCCATCCCGCTTTGTTCCCGTCTTACCCTGACACACCCGTCCACTGTACTTTGATGTCCTTCTCTCCCGATAAGGGAGAGAAAGTACTGTCCGGCCTTGACGCTGCTTCGGTGACGGGGACGGATGGCATTAGTGCCTTTATTCACTCTGCTTTTCTTGCTCCCCATCGATCTGCCCTATTCGGTCTGTCCTTTTTATTGCCACCTTCCCTCTGCCTCAAAGTCAGCAATCGTCACTCCCAATCACAAGAATGGTGCAAAAACAGACACTACCAACTGTAAGCCAGTGAGTTTGCTGCAAATTACAAAGTGATGGAATCCATTATTGCTTCTGATGTCAAGCCTTTCCTGTTTTCAAACAGCCTGATCTCTGACCATCAGTTTTAATTCTGTGCCTGTTAATTAACTCTACACATGCTTCTGCTCCTCTCCTCGCAAAGGTTGGAGGCTCTCAATCTTAAACATGGGGTTAGGACCGTCTCCCTGGACATATCTGGAGAATTTGACACAGTCAGGTCTGGTTCGCTTGCTAAGCTCTCTGCCCATGGCATGGAAGGCCACCTCAATTCCTGGATTTTCTGTTTTCTGACTTCCTCTTCTCACGCAGTCAGTGTATTGTCATCAAAGGAATCTTCGCCTTCCCTTTCCCAGTGGAGGCTGAAGTTCCTCAAGGCAGCGTTTTGGGCTCGGTCTTGTTCCCCATCTATATTAATGACCTCTTGGATGCTCTGGAAAATCCTCTCTTCCTTTTTACGGATTATCCAGATTGTGTTGTACAGTGCCCTATCCTCCTACTGGAAGACAGCAGCTGTATCTCTTTCTGCTGATCTGGATATTATTAGACTCTGGTCTGATAAATGTTGCATGCCCTTCAATCCTAGAAAATCCCACAATCTCACGCTATCGCTTTGGAATGATCAAACCACCTATTTCATCCGCCTGAAGAGGTTCAGCCATGACCTTTCCTGGGGTGACCACATCGCAAAGCTGGCTTCCAAAGCCAGCTACAGATTGGGACTCCCCCATCGATCCAAGTCTTTCCTTGGAAAATCAGAAAATCAGCTCTCACAGTTTACACTGTCTTTGTCCATAGCTCGATGGAGTACTGCTCTCCATTATGGGCTGGTGCTCCAGCATCACATCTTTCTCTCCTCGATTCCGTGGAATCTATAGCTGTCAAAATTATTGGAATCTCCTGTGATGATGTAGAAGCAAAATATCTGTTGCTCACATCACAGGCATGTCGCTGGTCTCTCTATTGTCTCCCATCTATTCTCCAACCTTCTCTCTCTCTCTCTCTCTCTCTCTCTCTCTCTCTCTCTCTCTCTCTCTCTCTCTCTCTCTCTCTCTCTCTCTCTCTCTCTCTCTCGTTTGTTTATCCCCTTGTCGGTTTTGTCCAATTGTTGCCCTGCTACACCAACGCAAATTTAACCTTGCACGTCTTTGAGCCTCGCTCTTGTAGAAACAATACCTCACCACTAAACATGTTACACAATCTATTTCACCAAGCAAGTCTCAAAAGGTTTACTATCTCATCCAAAGTATATCAGCAACAATGTATATGTAGTCTTACACTCCAGCTACATTTAAGACACTGCTTTCTTCAGTAAATGAGAGGCTAATTTGAAGTCTTATTACACAATTCACTCACATTTCAGGAAGAAAAACAATACAATTAAAGCAAATTCACTTTGTGAAGTGTCTGATGGACGTGGAGGTTTCAGGTGCACTCAATGTCTTCTATTCACCAAAGAAGTGAACATGGGAAGTTGTGCAGGCTGGCCTTCTCAAGTCCTGGTCTCACACTATGTCCGCCACCTCCTTCCCATTCAGCCACTTACAAAAATCCGAGCCAGAATTCAGATTTATCCAATATACCACATCTTCACCCCTGAAAGTGATTTGAATACAGTTGTGATGACTAAATGAAAATTGAATGCAGTAGTGATGGCAGGTGTTCAACATCCAGGTGAATAGGCACCTTTCTAACTCTGGATGATTGACTTAATGTAAAGCCAACAGGTGGTGCTGTAATACTCAAGTTTTTTTTTGGAGACTGGCTCAGGGAGTGTTGTGATGGCATCCATATCAACAGGCTCAAGAAGTGGCAGACATCACCTGTGCAGATTCCTGGGTCACAAAACCATTACTGCACATGATCAAGGTGTCGCAGGATGACTCCACTGTCCTCCTGTTTGATCACTCAATGTGTGTGTGGGGGGGGGGGGGGGGGGGGGGGGGGTATTTGTGCAAAGTGTAACATTTGTTGATTGTCAATCCCCACAAAGGTGTGTTTATTTGTCTACCATCACAACAGCAACTACCAGAGCAGCCCAATTGTAGTACTGAAGTGACTCAATGGTCCCCAGCTTTTCCAGCCTGAGTAATTCTGCATCAATG
This sequence comes from Eptatretus atami, assembly GCA_035128595.1. NCBI lineage: Eukaryota > Metazoa > Chordata > Myxini > Myxiniformes > Myxinidae > Eptatretus > Eptatretus atami. The sequence continues at coordinate 166,257,710 of CM068956.1, forward strand.
TTCTCTTGCAAGGCAAGAGGAACTCTGCGTGTCTTGTAGAAAATTAGCTTCACATTGTTCTCAATGTTCAGTTTGTTGTTGAAACCTTCCAATGTCTCAAGTTCATACCTGAAGATGTCTGGGAGTCTCCCAAAGATATGCTCTTGTATCTGTGGTGATCTGGTAGCCAGCAGCTGGTGTGTGTGTGTGTTCCCAGTTGAATTTGATGACATTTAGCTAGTTTCGTCCCAGTCGAGCGGGTCTATCCCTGGGGAGGAATAAGAGTTATATTTGGTGGGTGCTGTTTCCATGAGCTACTGTCCCATCAAATGACCTAAAAGGTCTGTATTGATGCACCGGTATAAATATAGTGAGTAAAAGCAGGGAACTTTGCTAGCTGGGTTATTCAGTTTCCCGCTGCAGGCTCTGGAAAGCTGTTTTACTCATGAGTAAAGTGGCAGCACCTGTGTCAACCTCCATTTCCACGTTGTGTCCGTCAATAATGACCATAACCAGTATCGAGACAGACTGTCGACTTGATGCGGAACAGGTCATATTACTGACGACTGAGGCTGTCGGGGCGGTTTGTATCGGCCGCATCGGAATCAACAAAGTGGGTTTTGTATTCTTCCGTCCTTTCCATCTGTTAGCCAAGGAGGTCGAGGCAATATGACAACTTGTGGCAGTCGTTGCAAACACTATTGTTGAAGTGGCACATTGTGAGAGAATGCTCACCGTCACAGAGGAAACAGCATTTCTTTCCCGCACTGGCACCCGGGCAGTTCGTGTGTGTTCTGGCATTGAATGATGCGGTTGCATGTTGTTAACTGGGTTGATGGGTGACAGCGCAGCCTCATACTCGACGGAGATGCGGTGAGCAATATCGGCAGTATTTCTGACAGCAAACTCCACAATGAAAGCAATTTCCTTTGCACTGGCAAAAATCAGAGTCTGTTCACAGTCAGTAGGTACAGTGCAATTAGATCTTGCCCAACTCCCACAATGATGGAGGCTCTCGGCATTGTTGTCGAACATAGTACAAAAACTGGCAATGCTGGGTAAGTTGGTTCAAATGAGCTATGAATGTCCAACTGGACTGTGTCGAGTTCTGGCAAACATGTGTAGAAGTTGAAATGACTCACAATGACAAAGATGTGCTTGTTCACAGTCCTCCATTACGGCAGACATAAGTTGTGTGCGTTAAATCCATCCTGGTCCTTGGCACGGCAAGATTCTTCGGAATAGAACGCGTCTTGCCGCCACATACCAACATCAGGATTGCTTTCTTCCTGGCATCACACTCCATGCTGTGAGCTTCGTAGTCGTATCGTAGACGCTCAATGTACACCTCCCTGCTTCGCCATGATCCCATTCTCATCATCATGTCAAGTATCTGACAGACATGTTTTTTTGAGGTGCACTCGATGACTGCTATTCACTGAAGAAGCAAGAGAACGTGAGAACTTATAGCATGTCAGCTGCTGCCTCCAAGTCCTGGACCCACCCCCATCTGATCGGGCCGCTGAGAAAAACTCAAACCAGAACTCCGGTGTATCCAATATGTTTACAGATGCAGCGGGAATGAGCTAAGCTACTTGTGAACATATACAGTACGCACACGCGTCGGAATTCCACAAAAGCCAGGTTTATGTACATAATCCATCAAGAAACACTGCCCCCTTCATTCCTCTCATTTTCCTCCAGAGTTTGTATTTGGCACAAATGTGAAAAGAGGGAAGAATGTAGTGTCTTGTCTGCTACAATGATAATTATTGGTGAAGAATTCCTTCAAAGAGAAAGGCAGATATTATGTCGATTGTTTATAATTCATATGAGGATAGTGTAAGGTGACAAATTAAGTGATGGAGAGGGAGAAAGAGGGAGGGAAGGGAGAGGTGGGATGATAAAGGAAACAAATTAAGTGCAGGCTTGTGTTCTCATCCTCAAAGCTCCAAGTTCGTGCAGCCGATGCAGTGCCTGAAACTCGAGCGGCATAGCGTGCGGAGAGCTTCGCGAATAATATGAATACGACATCACTTCGTAGTAGTGATATGGGACGGGTCGACCCTCGGTATCGCTGTGGAAAGGCCAGAAGCCATATAGGTGGATCTGGCGGCAGAAGCGTGTGAAAAGTGTGTACATAAGCAGACCTGTGGTTGGCCTCTTGATATCCACGTGATTGGACAGCCAGTAGCTGCAACACAAGGGAAAGGTAAGGACAAAAATTCTGCCATTTTTTTCACACATAACATGTAGATGCCCCTTTTAGTTGTTGAGTACAACGATAAACCAGCACCATGACACACCACCTGCCCACTCATCTTAATCATCAAATATATACTTGTGTTTATTTCTGCCCACAGATAATTATCCAAGTTAATTTTTGTACTGTTTACTGCTTGTGTCTCCAACAGGATGGTGCACTTGAACTTTGGAGTTGTCTAGCCTGGGTTTAATTCCAAGCCCGACTGTCGGATTGGTTGATGCATCTAATTATGCCATTCCTCGGAGGGACGTTAAGCTGGGACCTCGTATGGTTGCGTCAGTTGGTGGACATGAAATATCTCACGTTGGCTTTCCTGAAGGGTTGGGGAGTTATTGTCATCACCCTGAACAAATTACAAATTCCTGCCTTGACAACTGCTGGAAAAAGAAAAGGCAAACCACCCAGTTTAATCATTTATACGAGACGGTGGCCTCCTCAACTTAAAATATTATACCACTGACAATCCATTGGAAAATTAAATTTGCCCAACTCGTCACTGCCCAATCTACACACCATATAAATTTTCATTTGAGAAAGAAAACCATTAAATTCCATTTGCCACTTCATATCTCGTTCTTCCACTAAGCTTTCCTGCATCTCATTTTTTTGTCCTTCCAAACAGTCCACTTGATGCACTTCACTCACTCCCAGTTTAAAATCGTTTCCAGAGTTATATTGCCTCCTTAATACTCCAAAAGGCTGACAGGATGGCCTAGACGTACACACACTTGGCTCTAAGCTGTCTAGTCTGGGTTTGAATCCCGACCCAGCTATAAACTGTCATCCCGGTGTTTCATAGGCAGAATGATTCAGCAGTGTGTGCCGTCCCTCGGATGGATGTTAAACGGGTGTCCCGTCTGCCAGCATTCGTTGGTGGATATTAAAGATCCCATGATGTCCTTCATGAAGAATAGGTGAGTTATTGCTGGCACCATGAACAAATTCCAAATTCCTGCCCGAACCAGCAGTGAGTACTGCATCAGCGGCACAGCGGCGCCATCAGCCATTTATGCTACCCCGTAGCCTTGTGCTGTATACGAACGAAGAAGAAGTACTCCAAAATCAACTTCATTTGTTAAAATTACAAAATGTAGTGTTTGAAGTAGAGCATCCGTCTGTCTGTCTGTCTGTCCTCTCTCTCTCTCTCTCTCTACTCGACTCTCCTCTCCTCTCCCTCTCCCTAATCTCCTCTCCTCTTTGTCTCTCCACTCTCTCCCCTCTCTCTCCCCCCCTTCTCTCTCTCTCTGCCCCCCCTCTCTCTCTGCCTCTCTATCCCCTCTCTATCCCCTTCTTCCCCTCTATCCCCTCTCTATCCCTCTCTATCCCCTCTCTATCCCCTCTCTATCCCTCTCTATCCCTCTCTATCCCTCTCTACCCCTCTATCCTCTCTATCCCCTCTCTATCCCTCTCCATCCCCTCTATCCCTCTCCATCCCTCTCTATCCCTCTATCCTCTCTCTCTCTGAGGATGCACATTGGCATCAGAGCTCTCTTTTTGCAGGGACGCACGTTGGTGTTTTACCACCGTGCTGCGATCTCTCCCGGTAAGGGCCTGCCCTGCTCTCTGTGCTGTTTCTCCACAGACTGGAAGCCAATGCCGGATTAACGCATGGACACACAGGGCCCGTGCCCAGGGGCCCTGAGCTCCATGTGGGCCTCGACCTCAACGTGGGCCCCGGGCAGAGGTAGCGTGAGGGTCACGCAACCCCTTGCAATTGGGTGGGGTCCCCAGATAACATGGGGCCTCACATGACCCATCGTGGTTCACAATCTTTCGAGTTGCCCTACCCCCCCCCCACAACTCTCCCCCTGGAAGGTGGGGTCTCACTTTGCCAACAAAACATATCAACTTGTGAGTGCTGATAAACACAGTGCAAAGGGAATGCTCCATATCAAAGAATGAAAGCACTGTGATGCATTGAATCGATTTAAAATGTTTTCTCTGATGTTTAACGAGATAAGACTATTACAAAATTAGGGGGTAAGCAAATTATAAGTAGAGAAAGCAAATGGAACAAGAAAAAGAGCAATCAGAGATTGCAAACCCTCGCCAGGACTTCTTTTGAGTGTTGTATTTTTATCGGTTTTCAAGAAAATCCAATATGGCTGCCAAGCCATGTGACCAATGACATCATGTGCGACCCTTTTGTTCCTCATGGATAGGCGCTCAAATGTGTAAAGTTTCGCCTCGATCTTTTCAACCATTTCAGAAAAGAAGGTTTTTGAAGGTTTAAAAAAAACAAAATAATATGGCTGCCGAATCACGTGACCAATGATGTCATCAAAAATTTTGTGGACCATTTTATCCCTCGATGACCCTCAAAAATGTTTATACTGATCGGATGTAGCGTTCTACATATGCAATTATGATGTCATTACGAAGGCACCGATGATGTCATAAAAATACCACACTCATTCCCCATGAGGAGTGCTTGCTATGTGCTACTTGTGCACCCACGGCTTGGGGAACACTTGTGTGAAATTTCCCCTCGATCTGTCTCGCCGTTCTGGAGAAGAAGATTTTTTAATAAGTTTTAGGGTAATCCATTTGGGCTGCCAAACCATGTGACCAATGACATCATCTGTGTCAACCTTTTGTTCCTCATGGACAGGCGGTCACACGTGTAAAGTTTCGCCTCAATCTGTTCAGCCACTTCAGAGAAGATTTTTTCAGGTGTTTTTTGTTAATACAATATGACTGCCGAATCAGGTGACCGATGACGTGATGAATTCTTTTTCTGTGGACCATTTTATCCCTAGATGACCCTCCAAAATTTTCACACTGATCTGGTGTGGCATTCTACAGATGCAGTTATAACGTCATAACGAGGGCACCTCTGGCGTCATAAAAAAAAAAAATCACTCATTAAGTGTGAGTACTTGCCATGTGCCAAGTTTGAATTTTCACACCACATGACCTATGGTGTCATAATTATCATGAAACCATTCCACATGAGTATTTGCACCAATGGTGAAAATTTCGTCTCAATCCGACAAGAGGTTGTGAGAAAAACGCGAAAGTTCTGTGCGGAAAAACAAACAGACAGACAGACAAATGGATCCAAATGCAATAACCTCTCCGAATCCTTCGGCGAGAGTAATAAACAGGTCAGGTCAGGTATGGGAGCATGTGCCAGAGCAGCGCGTCGCTGCATCCACTTTCTGCCAGAAACTCTAGGGGCCTCCGTCTGGCCATCCCCCAGGCAGATGGCGGGCCCATCCCCATCTCCTTTACTTGAGATGCTGATCAACCTGCTGCAACCGGAAAAGCACATGGTCGGCCCATTGGCCTCCTCCACTCACGAGGTTCCCTCGCTGAGAGAATCTGGTGAGCAGGATCAGCATCATGAAAACGAGCCACATGTCCATAAAGCCACAGCTGACGCTCACGGACTATGCAGGTAACAAATCTCATTCGAGCCTCTCTCAGCAACTGCTCATTGGACACAAAGTCTGACGCACGATAGCCAAACATCTCCGAAGAGACCTGGTACCAAAGGAATTAAGTCTCCGTCTTCGATCCTGGTCAGAGTCCAAGTCTCACTCTCATAGAGCAAGACTGGAAGCACCAAGGACCTGAAGACTCGGACTTTCGTCTCCGCACAGGTACCGACAGCACTACACCCCATGATCAGTGGAATCCAATGACTCACAGACCTGACCCAGATGGCTGTTGACCTCTGGCTCACAGCCGGCGGAGACATGAATATCACGCCAAGGTAAGTGAATCTTCTGCGCGTCAACATCCTCACCACAAACAGGCACAGACAGAATAGCAGCATCCAATATGTCACTGAAAGCCTGGATCTTAGTTTTGACACTGGCAACCCGTAATCCCAGCAGCTCCGACTCCTCATTCAGCACCTCGAGGGCCCTCAAAAG
>CM068956.1:166263845-166284003 GCA_035128595.1 Eptatretus atami
CCAGAGGGCATCCTGATTCACTGAATCAAACGCTTTACAGAAATAAACAGAGGCTGCAAGCAGCCCCTGCTGAAACTCTTGTCTGGGTTCGGTGAGGACACGAAGAGCAAGGATACGGTCAATCGTTGACCTCTTGTGGTGTAAAGCCTGGACTGCTCGGGACAACTGGTGCTAAGCAGATGTGGGGAACCCTATCAATAATAATAGCGAAGCAGGAGACCTTGCCCGGAGTACTGAGAGCAGCGTCCACCCTCGTAGTTGTTTGCAGTCTTGGAGATCACCCTTCCCTTCCAGAGAGAGACAACAAGGTCCCTCCATTCCAATCAGTTGGGATGATCCCTGTGTTGCAGGCAGAGCACAGAACTGCATGCATGACACGAGTGCAGCATTTCACCAGCCTTGAGAAGTTCAGCATGGATGCCACAGATCCCTGCTGAGCTTTACCCCGTTCAACCGAGTTAAAATTTCAACCCATTTCAACCCTAACCCTACAGCCTGGTGTTTCACAACACCGAAGTCGACTGCAGTTGATTGGAGGGTCCAGAATAGGGATTGTAACACTCCTGACATCCAAACTCGACAGCTCTCATCAGCCTGGTGTACAACCGCTTCAAAGTAAACCGGCCCCAGCGGGGCCTTTCACTTCGGATTCTTCTGTCAAGACCCCCACCCTCTGCTCTAACTGCAGTACACCAAGGGCATTGGGTTGGAATGAACGCAATGTGTGAATTCCCCTGTAAACAGGATATGGAATCACTTGAACCGCAGGTGAATACTCTACCCACTCACAGATTCTCGCACTAGACCTCCCTTGTCCACCCTTAGTGTACGTACAGTTTTATGCCTCAGCTCCCTGAACAGCTCAGCTCTGCCATTCAGTCTGGCCCTGCAACTCTGGGCAATGGTATCCAGTGTTCCTTGAGAGACAAAATTCTTCTTCACCCTCTGGTGAGTTCCAAGACATCTACCAGCAACATCAAGGACGGTGGTCTTGAAGGCACTCCACAACTCTTCAGGGATCCCCAAAGCACCCAGACCCCCCAAATCTCCACTCAGCCTGTTGGCAAACTCCTCAGCCACCCTCTCATCCTTGAGCTTGCAACATCCAGCCTAGGCTGGATGGTACCATTCTCCTGGATTTAAGCTGCAACGTCAGAGTTGCTACAACAAGCCGGTGGTCAGTATTGAGGAACTGAGCACTCCGGTAGACCTGCAGTTCTGGATCATCCTCCAGCGACCATCAACGAGCACATGTCAATCTCTTTTGCACACCGCCAGCGTTGAATACCAAGTCCATCGGATGAGCCTGTGGGCACTGAAACCATGAACCAGCCACACTAAGTCCATGACTTCTTGCAAAGTCAAGGAACTGGTTCACAGTTCCAGACCCATTGGGACCAACACACTTCTCATAACGATCCCCAACAGTTCCAGTCGATGCATTGAAATCCCCCAAGACTAGAAGTGTATATCGCCTGGGGAACTGATCAACCACAGACTCGAGCGTGGCGTAGAATGCGTCCTTCACGGTGAGATCACTCGCCTCAGTCGGAGCATATCCAGAGATCAGGGAAAGGACACGAATCCTTCGTCTCATAATACGCTCGTTGACCGGTGTTACCTCAATTATCATTGGAGTCAGCTTATTGGACACAGCTACAGCAACTCCTTGGGCATGGTAACCATCAGTGCGACCAGACCAATAGTATGTGTAACCACCTGCCATGATCCCACCGCAATCCGGTCTCCGAACCTCAGAGAGTGCTGCAATACCGATGTCCAAACGCTTGAGCTCAGATGATAACAGAGAACAGAAGGTAATAATTACTACGTTTCATGTGTGCAAATGCAACAATAATCACAAGAAAATTTGGAAATTCCTCACATGTTAATGCATATCAATATTGTTTAACAAATCAACACTAAAATTTATTGTCTGATCACAGAACAATCCCTCATTTGTAAATGTACTGACAACCCCTCATTCGTAAATTGACTAATCCATGCCGACGGTGAAACGTTGCAGTTTTTTTAAATCAGAGCACCTGTTCCAAGTATAAAACAAAACGACCCCAGCGGTGCTGAAAAGTGAAAAAAAGCTCAACAACAGTGAAAAGGGTTGAAAATCACCCCCAAATTAACCTTTTCGTTACACAAATGGTAGAATCAGAAAAGGGTGTTGGGTTTAGCACTCCAGCACACCTGGGGTGTGTCCCATGAACAATCAGCTTGCTATGGCTCGCTAAGCCAGCCATTCCTTATGAACAGTTTTGTTGGACTGCTTGAACAAAAAAAAAATATTTATATATAAACTTGGTAACTGAACACACAGTGCAAGTGCTGGGGTGTGTTCCGTTACCAATCAGCTTGTAGGGTGCTCGCCAAGTGGCTTGAGCACTCAAGCAAGCACTCCAATGAAACGGTTGATAAGGAACGGCTGGCTTGGCAAGCGATAGCAAGCCGATTACTAATGGAACACCTTAACATGGCATTTTCTTTTCTAAGGGGGTAAAAAGGCGATAAAACATGGGAATTCCTCTGGATATTTTTGCAGTTGAGTGGAAGGCAACATAAAGTAGGCGAAGCGAGCACAAAAATAACACGGAGTCCTCTTTTTGGGGCCTTTTTGGGTGAAAAATAACATGGCGTGTTCTTTTTTGGGCATTTTGGACCTAAATATTTTTTGTGTCCAGGGCCCCAAAAAATCTTAATCTGTCTTTGCTGGAAACTCCCTTAAAAAGCCTTGCCTGGCTCATGCAAATTAGTTTAAGTGTGTCTGTGCACTTAGAGGGGATAGTTATCTTGTAATATCAGGGTTTATTTATTTTTTATTATCTATCTATAATTCCAGCAATGTGTGTGTGTGTGTGTGTGTCTGTGACCGCTGTTTTCTGGACCAACCACTGGTCCGATCTAATTGAAATTGCCAGCTATATTGCTGGGAACCTGAGTATGTGCCTTTTCAAGGTTTCATATTGTTACGGTTGTGGAAATTCGCAATACACCATAAAGGGTCCTCAGGTGAGATATATCAATAAGTCCATGTGTAGTTAGCCCAAACCGTTGTATAGAGGGAATATATGTGATCCATTCGGGCTGTGATTCTTCAGTTAGCCGTTTTCTTTTGCTGTCGTTATTTTGGTGCAAGAACAACAACGAACATCGCCACAACCAACATCTCAACGATCACGCCATTCACTACACGACGCCAACAATCACGCCATTCACACCACGACGCCACCTTCCACAACTACGCTACCACATCTTCGCCACTCGCCATTCAACGAGCACCGTGCGGTCACGATCTCCGCGGGACGGATGAAAGGATGGAGTGGCAGCAGCAACAAGTGTGCGAAGGGGCATCTCCCGCCCAAAACGCCCACGTAAATATCTCCGCCAAGATCTCCCGCCAAGATCTCCGCCCAAAACGCCCGTGCAAATATCTCCCGCCCGAATCTTCCTTCCCTCGTCGTACGGCGCGTGGAGAAGAAAACAACAACGCCTGTGGGGTTTTCCCCCATTTTCCCCGCGCTTGGTGAGAAAGAGGAGGGGGTGGCGCGTCCTCTCCCGATTGGCGATGCGCGGTGTGACGCGGCCGGGGAGAGGAACGCCCCCTTCGAGGCATTTTCTGAAGCGTCGAAGGAAGGAGGAGCCAAGAACGGGGCGGGGCACGGGGCGGAGCGAAGGGCAGAGCCCGACCCTACAAAAGGTGTGGGCGTGGAGAGTCCCTGGTCGGTTGTCCCTGTCCCTTGTCCCTGAAGGAGAATTGTCGAGAGTTGTTGGAGAGTCGTCGGTTCGGTTGGAGAGTCCCTGGTCGTCGGTTCCCTTGTCCCTGTTCCCTTGTCCCTGAATGAAAATTGTCGAGCGTTGTTGGGGAGTCCTTGCTCTTGGTTTCGTTCTTCGGAGGAAGAGGTTGAGGTTCTGTCTTCGTTCGGGTCTGGTCGTGGTCGGGTGAAGGTCGTCGAATTGGCGCAGGTCGTCGAACCTGGTCCCTGGTGATTGTTCCTGTCGGGCGGACGACACGTGCAGGCGCGGGCACGAGCCCAGTGGACCACGCCGAGGGACGTGAGTTACGGTCGCCAAGACTGACACGCTCAGGGAAGTCGCGACTTCCATTTCTTTTGGGTTCTGTGTAAACGTGTGTGTGTGGCGCCAGTCTAGTGAAGTAGAACTGTTTTAAGTGTTGCCGTGTGAATTGCAATATTCGGTGAATCTGTGTGTGTCTCTTCGCTTGCTTTTATTGTGTTTCTTGCTTGACTGTGATATACGTGCCTTCCGTGCTGCCGTGCTTCCGTAAAAATGTGCTGGTCCAATTGTCCCGTTTCGCTGCGTCCTTTCCTTTGTTTGAATCTCCATCTTGCATCACGTAAGGGATTAATAATGGGTTTTAAAACACCGGTAACTAATCTGAACCGTCATGGTCGACGATAACTCCGCTCGTTATCCCTGTAGTACGGAACAAGCCGCTTAAGCGTTCGTGTCCGGAGTCGACCTGTGGCGTGGTACAACTCCTCGGTACGCTATCGCGCGGACTTAGGTAAATTCCAGTTCCCGGAGGGTCACGACTGTTACAAATTCTGGCCCGTCCGGCGTGCGATCGGCCGCTTGACTCGAATGGCGACCGCGTCGCCCACTGGAACGGACAATTCAGTCGTGACCCTCCGGGAACTACCGCCAGGAGCCAGTCACGGGTGGGGGTTTAACCTCACCACAACTCAGTCCGCATTCTACCCGCGAAAATGGGTCCGATCGCCGAATGGTCGATTTACCTAAGTCCGCGCGGATACGTACCGAGGAGTTGTACCACGCCACAGGTCGACTCCGGACACGAACTGCTTAAGCGGCTCGTTCCGTTCTACAGGGATAAACGAGCGGAGTTATCGTCGACCTTGACGGTTCAGATTAGTTACCGGGTGTTTAAAACCCACTATTTTCCCTTACGTGATGCAAGATGGAGATTCAAACAAGGAAAGGACGCAGCGAAATGGGGAACAATTGGACCAGCGCATTTATTACGGAAGCACGGCAGCACGGAAGGCACGTATATCACAGTCAAGCAAGAAAACACAATAAAAGCAAGCGAAGAGACACAGGCAGATCTACAACCGAATAATGCAATTCACACGGCAACACTTAAAACAGTTCTACTTCACCAGACTGGCGCGACACACACACGTTTACACAGAACCCAAAAGAAATGGAAGTTGCGACTTCCCTGAGCATGTCGAGTCCTTGGCGACCGTAACTCCGAGTCCCTCCGGCGTGGTCCACTGGGCTCGTGCCTCGCGCCTGCACGTGTCGTCCGCCCGACAGGAACAATCACCAGGGACCAGGTTCGACGACCCGTGCAATTCGACGACCTGCGCCAATTCGACGACCTTCACCCGACCACGACCAGCCCGAACGAACGACAGAACCTCAACCTCTTCCTCCGAACGAACGAAACCAAGAGCAAGGACTCCCCAACAACGCTCGACAATTCTCATTCAGGGACAAGGAACAGGGACAAGGGAACCGAGACCAGGGACTCTCCAACCGAACCGACGACTCTCCAACAACTCTCGACAATTCTCCTTCAGGGACAAGGGATCAGGGACAACCGACCAGGGACTCTCCACGCCCACGCCTTTTGTAGGGTCGGGCTCCGCCCTTCGCTCCGCCCCGCGCCCGCCCATTCTTGGCTCCTCCTTCCTTCGAGACGCTTCCAGAAAATGCTTCGAAGGGGGTGTGGGGGGAATTGTATTTTAATTGTAACAAATGGAGTTTCAGAAATGTAACTTTTATGCTGCAAGTTGAATTGGCTGTCCTTTCTGGCCAAAAGACTTTTGCCCTAATGATAAGAAATGTTTGTTCTGGAGCAGAGTGACCGAGCTGATAAATGAACCTTTGCTTAGAAATGTACGAAGTGGCTTCTCCTCTAAAGGACACGTCTACAGTCTGGGTGAATAGCCCCCAACCTCTCTCTCATGAAAGTATAAAAGCTTGAAATGTAAAACTGTTTTCAGTGTAAGCACGTGAGGATGTATGGCATCTCAGTGGTTGTACTCCTTGGGACTGACCAGTACCAAGTTAGAATAAAACTGTCTGATGTAATGTAGAAGTAAATTGAATCGGGGGTGTAACTGTTAACTAAAGTAAGATAAATGGAATAGAACCAAATAATATTGCAATCAATGGGATTCTTAAGTTCATTGTACAAGGGTGAGAAGTGTATAGTGTATATTAGAAAATAAATTGTTTCACAAGGAAGGACTTTGTGTGGACATCAGTTTTATCAGTGTCGATAGGGTTTTTGTAGGTTTTATAACCAAATCGGACAAACGTTAAACTCTGTCTGAAGTCAAATAGGATTCCACAATCGGCCAGTTAGAATCCTTCAGGAGGACAACGATCACAATAAGGTGGGTTTAAAAAATCCACATCAGGGGTTCCTCTCCCCGGCCGCGTCACACCGCGCATCCGCCAATCGGGAGAGGACGCGCCACCCCTCCCCTTTCTCACCAAGCGCGGGGAAAAATGGCGGGAAAACCCCACAGGCGTTGTTGGTTTCTTCTCCACGCGCCGTACGACGAGGAAGGAGGATTCGGGCGGGAGTATTTGCGGGGCGTTTTGGGCGGGAGATCTTGGCGGGAGATATTTACGCGGGCGTTTTGGGCGGGAATGCCCTTCACACCCTTGTTGCTGCTGCCACTCTGCTCCTTTCATCCGTCCGCGGAGATCGTGACCGCACGGTGCTCGTTGAAATGCGAGTGGCGAAGAGATGTGTAGCGTCGTTGTGGAAGGTGGCGTCGTGGTGTGAATGGCTGATTGTTGCGTCGTGTAGTGAATGGCGTGATCGTTGAGATGTTGGTTGTGGCGATGTTAGTTGTTGTTCTTGCACCAAAATAACGACAGCGAAAAGAAACGGCTAACTGAAGAATCGCAGCCCGAATGGATCACATATATTCCCTCTATACAACGGGTTTGGGCTAACTACACATGGACTTATCGATATATCTCACCTGAGGACCTTTATGGTGTATTGCGAATTTCCACAACCGTAACACTATTAATCGGACAAGTGCTTCCAAAGTTATGGCCATTTATTTACCAACCAATGACAGACACGTTGCTGCGTCGGCTGGCCGATGCGCCATTTAGTTACCATTGACAGGACACGTTGCTGCGTAGGCGTGGCTGCGTAGGCCGTGCGCGGCCGGCCGACGATGACTTCACGTGCCGTGCCGGTTAGGATGGGATCGGTGCCTTAGTTACTGTGGCGTAGGAGTGCAATGGTCAATGGCAGCGAATGTCATGGCAAGCAAAGACAGGGAGGTAAACTTGATTTTAATTTGATTTAATTAACTCTGTGTGTGTAAGTATCACAGCAGTTGTTACTTCAATGCAAGCGATAATTCGTGGAATGCATGTGAACATTCCGTACGGGCACGCACCACTTCCGGATGGTGATGACTTAATGTATTCTAATAATTTCTCGATTTCTTATGCGCATTTATAGATAAACACAATGCCCAATCCAGTCGTCGTTTACGAGAGCGAAGGAACGGCCTGTGTGGTTGTTTCTGGCTTGCGGTTTGAAAGTTTTTTTGGGGGGGGGGGTTGCACGTAACGGGCACGCGAGAGCGAAGGAACGGCCTGTGTGGTTGTTGTTTCTGGCTCACGGTTTGAAAGTTTTTTTAATTTTTTTTTTTGTTGCACGTACGGCCACGCACTTACGGGCACGTACTAGTCTTTTAAAATCATCCATCTTTGGCCTACGAGCTGAATCCATTTGTTTCCGTGTCTCATGCCTGTATCCTTTATTTATAAATTTCATTTTCCGAAGTTGTGAGTGCCTGCTCCTTCCCCCAACCTCCCACGCGTCACTTGATTCAGAATATTGGACATCCCTGGGAGAAATCATTAACATAAAGTTAAAACACTGATGACCGGCATGGATTCGCCAATGCTCAAATTGGGATTCCTTGCCAACTGCACGGACATGTGACTGACGAAACTGATCGATAAGATTGGCTGTTTCTTGAGGCGAGACTTTGACATGTGCTTTTCGCACCAAGTACACGACAGGGAGTGTCCACGTGACAACATATTCCACACTATCCACGTTTAACTTACCAATCCATAAATTTCTGGCGTTTCCTTCAAACTTTTCAAAAACAAGTTCCAACATTAGCTTTTCATCCCAATGATAACTACTCGAGTTTTAAATATACCCAATAGCTGAGACCACCCTACTCTCTTTAATCTTCTTCCAGTTGTACCCTTGGATCCATCCATCCATCCATTGGGACCATCGTCTGTGCAGAGCGTTGGTGCTGCCTAAGCAGTCTCCTGGGCTATTGGGCACAATCCTGGACAGGTCACCACTCTGACACAGGATACCAGCATGCTGGCACTCATTTTGCCAACCTCAGGATGACAGGCAGAGTCAACCCCACCTGGTATTAATTCAACAGCAGAGTGGGATTTGAACTCAGGATCCTAGGATCCCAAACCCACCGCTCCAGCCATTAAGCTCACACCAGGCATAGCCTTGGATGAGTGTTTGAAATGCTCTCCTGGAGGTAGTTTACTCGATCTCCTTTACATTCTAACCTGCTGTCTGCTCACCAGCATCCTCTCTAAAAGCTCATATTTCACTCCAGAAAAGCTGAATCTGTCACTAAAGGAATGCTTCCTGCACTCTCATCTACAGAGGTTGAAGCAAATTATTAATTTAACATCCGTGGTCTCTCTTCATCCTGAATCATCATGAATGCTCCTGAAATATCTCATGCTAGTTTGCCTTTGCGCAGCATTTATCACAGGGAATGAAGTTATGCTTAATTTTTGTTCTATTACAACATTTTTTTTTTTTTCATCTTCCTGGCTGCTCCATTTTATTGATGTGAATTTGTTTCATCTCAACCTTTGCAAACTTGTCTTTGTTTTATCGTAACCTTTTCCAATCTGCCGCAAATTCAGTTACTTTGCTTTGATTAAAAGTTTTCGACATATCCAGAGCAACTTTCCTCATTTCCTTGGTCAACCGTGCTGGACTCTTTATGTTGCTTGCCATTCTTTATCATAGTAGACCAGCCAAGAAGCAAAAAGGCCCAAAAAGGTCAAATTTCAAAGTCATCCGAATATAGTCATGTAATATATCAAAAGAAAGGTATGGAAGAGATTATATATATATATAATATATAATAAATATATAATATATATTATAATATTGTTTAACAAATCCTCTCGAGGGCCCACGAAACGTGGTAAATTATATAAAATATATAAAAATATAAAATATATAAAAATATATGGTAAATTATATATAATATAATATATAATTTATATAATATATAATATATTGTACGCTGTGGAAATTCGCAAACATCATAAAGGTCCATAGGTGAGGTATTTCTGAAGTACATGTGTAGTTAGCTCCAAACCCGTTGTATAGAGGGAATTAATGTGATTCATTTGGGCTGCGACACTTTGAGTTAGGCGTTTTTCTGTTCTGCTTTATTTTTCGAACCACAACACACTTCAACGTCAACAACGCCAACCAACAACAACAACGCTAACCACGCCACCACTCTAACAAGCCGGCACCGCCACCCTCACACCACGCCACCTATCTCAACCACGCTACCCAGCAACGAAGCATCCTCAGCGGTCACGTACGATTTTTGCGCGTTGAAGGCGTCGAACGGCTTCGCTCGTCCGCCACAAGCCGCAGGTGGGAGGAACGAGAGGGAACGCCCCTTCTCTCGAAGCGCCTCGAAGGAGGTGGAGCGAGAACGGGGCGTGCGCCGGGCGTATAAGAGGGAGGCGGCTGAGGCTTCTCTCTCTTCGTCGTCGAGGCTTCTCTCTCTCTTCGTCGTCGATGCTTCTGCTCTCTCTTCTTCGTCGATTCTCTGCTGCTTCTTCGTCGATTCTCCTCTGCTTCGTCGTTGATTCTATGGGCTTCGCCTCGTTTCCTTGGTCGTTGATTCCCGATTGTCGGCAGAAGGCGCTCGAGAGGCCAGCACGACAGCGAGAGCGCGCGAGATGCCTTGCGGCGCGCTGAGGGGAGCACGGACCGCGGGACCGGCGCCAAGGACAGCACCTAAGGGAAGTCGCGACTTCCATTATTTTGGGGTTTTTGTGTGAATGTGTGTTGTGTCGGCAGCAAGGTCCGTGAAGTAGAATTGTGTAAGTGGTCCTGTGTCGCGTTAATCGGTAGTAGCTCTGCTTCTTTTGTTTTCTATGTGTATAGTGCATGTCTGACTGTTGCATTACGTGTGCTTTGTGTCTCGTTGTGTAAATAAATCGTCCTTGTTGAATTTTTCCCGTGTCGCTGCGTCGTTCCTCGTTGGGCTCTCATGCTTGTTTCACGTAAGGGTTTCGTCGGGCGCGGTCGGCCCGATAATTAATCTGAACGCAAGGGCCGACGATAACACCGCTCGTTATCCCGTTGCCCGGAACGAGCCGCTTCAGCGGATCGTGTCGAAAGTCGGCCTGTGCGAGCTACAATCCTCGGTGTTAACCCTGGCGGTACTTAGGTTTCGACTTTCGGCGATTCACCTAATTCGCGCGGTAGAATGCCGAACTGGGTTGTGGTGAGGCCGAAAGGTCCACTCCGTGACTGGATGGTGTCTCGCGGGGCGTTAGCCGCGAGGCGTCACGACTGAATGTCCGTCCGGTTGGCGATGCGGTCGCGATTCGAGTCAACGTGGGCCGATCGCGTGGGGTGTGGGGGGGGGTGTTGGGGTTGGGGTAAGGGGTCGCGGTACGGTGTAGTCTGTGTGGGTGTTTGTGTGTTTGGGGGTGGTTGTTGGTTGGGTGCGTGGTGGGGGGAATTTTGTGTTTTGTTCGCGAGTGATGCTATGTTGGTGGTGTCAGAGAGGGGTGGGGTGGGATGATACGGGGAATGTCGTCTTCTGACGGTCTTCCATGTGTGGGCGGGGTTGGCGTAGAAGGTGGCATAGGGGAGGATGGTGTGTTGGTCCTGATGGTTGGGTTGAGTGAGGAGGTGGCGGGATGGGGGTTGGTGTGGCTGTCGTGGCGGGTGGTGTGGGCGGGATTGGCCGCTCTAGGATATTGAAGCTTGAGCGGGAAGCTTAGAGGTTGTTAAGGAGTTTAGGTGGACATCCTGTGTGTTCGGGTGGAGTAGTAGTGGGGGTGGTGGAGTGTGGTGCGTGTCGTGTGCATGTGTGGGGCGGAGTTGTCTGGGTGTTGGGTTGTGTTGGGGGTGGCGGTCGGGGGTGGAGAAGAAGAGTGGTGGGGGGTGTGTTGTGTGTTAGGTGAGATGTAGTGGGATCTTCTATGTGGCCTCGGGGATGTGGATACTTGTGGGGGGTTGGGGTGGGGTGTTGATGGTTGGTGGTGGGTGTGGATGTGTGTGTTGTGAGGCACTGAGGGAGCTCGACTGCGGGCGTGTGCGAGGTGAGTGTGTTGGTGTGGTTGCTGTTGGGGTGGGGGTGACTTTCTTGGTGGGAGGTGGTGGAGTGCGGTGTGTGCGGTTGGTGATAGAGCTGGTGTGTCTGAGTGCGTATGGAATTTTGGGTGTGGTGGTTGTTGGTTGTGGTGTTGTCGGTGTGGTGTGCTGTGGGTGGGTGTGGTGGTGTTTTGTTGGGTTGTGGGTGCGGATTGTTCGTGGGTCGTGGTGGGTGTGTGGGGTGGCCCTGGTGTGGGCAGGGTTGGTTGTTTGGTTGGGTCTGCTAGGTGGGGTGGCTTACGGGTGTGGAGGTGGTCGGGTGGATGTTGGTGGGGTTGTGTGGGGGTGTTGGCGGTGGGGGGTTGTGTGTTGCTGTAATGGTAGTGTGGTGTGCTTGCTGGGGATATTTGTGGTGGGGGCGGGCGAAGTCTGTAGGTTCGAAGCGAGCGCTCCCAGCAGCCATCCGTTCAGCCCACGTGGTTATGGCAGTGAAGCAGCGGACATTAGCGGGGGGGGTGTGGTGGTGTCTGCTGGTAGGTGTGGGGTTCGAATGAGTAACAGGGTGGGGTTTGGGTGTATTGGTGGTAGATGGTGTATTTGTTCTGGGGGTGGTTGAAGAATAGAATTGTTGTGAATCTATGATGGGGGTGTTTATGGTGTGGAAAACAGGATTGTTGGGAGATTTGTTGGATGGTATATGATTAGTGTGTTGAGAACAGGTGCAGATTGGTGTGAGTGTGGAGATTAGGATATAGGCGTATGAGATGTGTGTGGATTATTGAGTTGGAGAGAGTAGGGGGGGGTATGGAGAGAGGAGACAGTTTGGTAGTTTAAAGAGCGGGGATGAGATAGTGCTTTGGAGCAAGTTGTGTCTGACAGTTTCGGATAAGAGATTACTGCGAGGGGGGAGGGAGTATTTGTATAGGGAGGTAATGTGTGAGAAGATAGTGGTAAGAGGAGCGATAGGTGCTGAGGTGTTGAGTATAGGGAAAACGGATAAGCATTGAGAAGGAGAATGTTGGTGTGGAGTAGGGCTGACGTGGGTGGGAGCAAGGGGTGTTGGGGAGGTGTTGAGAGAGTGTGGGAAGTGGGGTACCGGTGTGGAAGTTGGTGGAATGTGCGGCTGGTGTGGATTGGTGTTGTGATGAGTCGGTATTGGTATAATAGGGGGATGGTGGGTGGGGGTATTAGTTAGATTGTATGGACGTGTATAGATTATTGTATGTATGTTGGTGAGCGATTGTGGGTGTGGGTGGGCAGTAAGTTAGAGATAGAGGGAGGACAATTAGAGGAAGCAGTGGAAAAGAAGAGAGAAAAAAAAAAAGAGAAAAGGAACGAAAAGAGGGGGGGAAAGAAAAAAGAGAAAAAAAAAGGAAGGAAAAGAAAAAAAAAAAAGAAGAAAAAAAAAAAAAAAGAAAAGGAAAAAAAAAAAAGAAAAAAAAAAAAAAAAAAAAAAGAAAAAGGAAAAAAGGAAGAAGAGAGAAGAAAAAGAAAGGAGAGGAGGAGGAAGGAAAAAGAAAGAGAGGGAAAGAGAGAGGAATAGGACAGAGAAGAGGGGAAGTGAAGATGAATGAGTGAAGAAGCATGCAAATTGAGGGAGAATTAGAAACAAAACTTCTGAGTTACAAACGAGCTGAGGATGGTGAGAGAAGAAGAAAGACAGCAGAGAATGAAACGTAAGGAACCACACGGTAAAGATCGAACAGCTGGAAGCAAAGGCCAGATTAAAGAATGAGATCAAGAAAGAGTAATGATGAAAGAACGAATGAGACAGAAGAAGGAAATCGATCAATGGAGGAACCACGAGATTGCAGAATGAGGAACAAGAAAGACAGTGGAATAGGAAATACAAAGAACAAGGAATGAGACAGGAGAAAGAAATCTGTCAGTTGAAGAAATAATGAGATTGCAGAACGGGAACAAGAAAGCAGTGGAATAAAAAACTGAAAGAGTATGAATTTGAAACTGAACGACAAAAGGAAAAAAAGGTTGGAATACGAGAAGTTGAAGGAGCAACGAATGAAGCAGGAAGGGAAATGAGGAGATTGAAGGACACAACGAGATTGGAGAGGAAAGAACGAGAGGAACAATGGATAGAAACAAAAAAAACATGAAGCTGAGGTTGACCAATTGAAAGAAAAGGCAAGGCTGGAGTACGAGGAGATAGACAGAACAGCGAATGAAACACAGGAAGAAATGAGCCAATTGAAAGAAACGATGAGATTGGAATGAGAAGCAGGAGGAAGAGTGGGAGAGAAACAAAAACTATACGAGTTTGAAATTATGAACTGAAGAGAGAATGAAATTGAAGTCCAGAGAGATGGAGGAACTCCAGCAAGAAACAGAAACTAATAAATGTATAAGACACGAGGTGAAAGGAATTGGGAGGGAGAGAAAAGAACAATTAAGACGGAAAGCAAGGATGGGGTACGCGGAGATCCTGAAGAAGCAAGGAGTGAAACAGAGGGAAGGACGGGAGCGACTTAAGGAGAAGCAAGGTTGACACGTAAAGATAAGGGACAGACGCCAGAAAGAAGCAGAGACTAATAGACACGAGGAGACAACAGAAAACTACAAAATGTACAGAGACGCGGGAGGCAGAGAAAGTAGAGGAAGAGACTGCATGATAAAGACGGGGTAAAGGAACAGAACACACACACACAGAAGTAGTGGAGGATATGGGGGTAGCTCGCGGAGCGTGTGGAGACCCGGTGTGAGCAGCTGGATGGCTGCCTCCAGAACGAGGGGAGGGAGTTTGCCCCCTTGAAGCGAATCACGACAGGTGGTTCGGTCGTGCCAAGCGGAGTTGAGGGGACGATTGCTGTGGATGGGTGCACGTGCAGCTTGGGGGGTATAGAGCCCCGGAACCTTGTGGGAACACGAATCCCCAGTGTGGTTGTCCGGTGTGTGTGGTGCAAGGTGTGAGTGCCCCCGTGTGTGGATGAGACCCCAGGTGTGAGTGCGACCCGTTGTGTGATGTGTGTGGTGCATGTGTGCCGGAGTGCGTGCTTCCCGCGTGCCGTGTTGAAAGGGGCACCGCAGGTGGATGAGCACCGTGTGTGGGGGACCACAGGTGCGGGGAAAGACACGGAGGGTGGAGCGGCGTGTGCGCCAGAAACGGCACGCGTGTGCGAAGCACGGTGTGTGAGAATGCGGTATGTGAGGGAGACAGTGTGTGTTAGTCGCGGTGTGTAAGGAGATGTCGGTCGGCATGCGCGAGCATGCAGCCGCGTCTCCCGGTGTGAATGTGGGTGTGATGGAGTGGAGTCTGAGCGTCGTAACACGCAGGTGTGCGTGGTCGAATGGCGACGACGACGGCGACAGAGGGACAAAAGCCGGGTAGCGGCCGATAGCTGTTGTGGAACCGTGCCGGGTTCACCCAGCAGCGAGCGCGAGGTCCGTGCCGTGCAACGCACGAGACCCCCACGTGCTCGCTTGCGGGAGTGAAGCCCGGTCCGGAAACGCCAGCGGTGGATGTTGCCGATCCCGCGGACGGACAAAGTGTAGGCAGGTAAACGGATTTGGACGGACGGGTTCTCCACGCGAGCTTGTGTTAAGCTCCAACGGCAGAGCCATGTGTTCACGTGGGGAGCCCTCGGAGTGCGAGTTTTGTTTTTGGGGGTGCGCAGGTGACGTCATGGCTGCGTGTATGGTTGGAATCCGGCAGGAGGGTCAATCCCTGCCGGATGGTACGCGTCAGAGGGACGAGGTACACGTGCAGCTGCATGACGTCACGGGCAAGGTGCAAAAGTGCGCGAGCTGTGAGTTGCCGCGCTGGTGCTGCGCATAATTGGAAAAACAAATAACAAAGCAAGCCTCGCTTTCGGGTGAACAGGATTCCCTGGGCAAGGGGTAGAAGACCCCCTTGGCCAGGGCACAGGATGGAACGAGCTAGGGGAAGGGTTAGCTTAGTTAGACCGGCTCCATGGGGCAGGGGTAAGTCCTCATGGGGCCCGTGGAATGGATTAGTTAGAGGGATTTGCAGAGAAATTTAGATGGAGAGATTTTTTAGGATTTGGAGGACAGTGACAGACTGTGGATGTGTAGAGGGGACGTAGCTTAGCTACGTAGTGTTAAATGGAACGTGCTGTAGTTTAAGGGACGACTGGGAGCACGAGTTAGTTAGGCGATGTTGTCAGAAGGATGGCAGAGTTCAGCGGTGTGTGTGTGAAGTTTGGGGTTTGGAGCGGAAATGTACTTGTGAGTGAGTGAGGCAGCGGGTCTGTGTGTGTGGAGCGAATGTGGAATGCATGGTGCGATGAGTGATTGGGGGGAGGATGCTCCCGCCCAAGGGACCCCGGGGTCAGTGTAAAGTGAGTTGCTGGGTTAGTCAAATTGACAAAATGGAGGTCGTTTTGCTGTTGGTGGGAGTGTAGGCTCGAAACCCGTTTGGAGGGGTGCAGGAGCCCTGTTGACGGGCTGGGAGCGTGGCTGCGAACGGTGAGTATCGCTGAGTGGTACCCGGGCACCGGGCTAGTCGGCCGGGTAGGCCAAGGGCCCATGGGGGGCCGGGTTAGCGTGTGGGCACGGGTGCGCCCGTTGGTGCAGGGGCCGAGCGCCGTTAGCCGCGTGGGCAGTGTCGTGGGCACGGGTGACCCTCGGAAAGGGCCCGGGGCGCCAGCTGCCACGTGTGCGTTT
Source organism: Eptatretus atami (assembly GCA_035128595.1). Classification (NCBI taxonomy): domain Eukaryota; kingdom Metazoa; phylum Chordata; class Myxini; order Myxiniformes; family Myxinidae; genus Eptatretus; species Eptatretus atami. The sequence continues at coordinate 166,279,882 of CM068956.1, forward strand.
CAGGGGAGTTGCCATGGGGGCACCCCGGTGTTTTAGGGAGCTGGTGGCTCGGAGGCAGTGTATGCCCGGGGTGCCATTGTAGGGGATTCGGCAGAGGGTCGTGCCTGCCAAAGGGAGCCACCGTCCCAGCCACGAAACCGTGCAAGGGCACGAGGGAAAATTAGAGGGCGAGGCCCGAAACTGTAAGGAACCAACACAGGCGACGGGAATCTGGGTTGTTAGAAACCAATAGCTTAAGCGAGAGCGCTTGTTAAAGCCCCGGGGTAGTTTAAAGGTTAAATGGTTAGGGTAGATTAGGAAGTGTACCCTCCGCACCATCCATCCTTCGCTCTCGTTGTGGGCCGCTGGACCCACTTTGGGTTAGATCGCTGAGATCTGGGAGCCATCCCGAGGCTTGGTTGGGCCTCAGCACAGGACGCTAGCTCTCCTTATTCCCTCCGGGAAGGGAACGTAGGGTTGGGAGTAGGCTAGGGGACGATAGGTTAGCCGAACAAGGACAGTAAAAAGGGGTTAGGGGAGATTTATAGTGTGGAAGTAGGGAAGTGAAAATAAAAACAACAAAAAAATAAGTTGGGGCTAAATTGGTTTTTGACAAATTAAGGGGGTGGGTATGGACAGTGACAGGCAAAGCGATAGGTGGAGGGAGACGAGAGGTAGGTCCAAGCCCACCTTCTGTGTGGCGGACACCACCGCACTCCCTCCACCAACCTCCACTGCAAGGCCTGTGCCGGCCAACTGCATCGGCTGGCTGTGTTTGCTACAAGGCTGTGCCGGCCGGATCGTCTGCAGCTGTTGTTTGCTGCAAGGCCTGTGCCCGGCCATTCGTCTGCTAGCTGCTGTGCTGCAGGCCTGGCCGGTCGATCGTCGCGGCCGTTTACTTTCAAGGCCTGTGCCGGCCGGATCGTCTGCTGTGTTTTTTCTGCAAGCCTGTGCCGGCCACTTCGTCTGCCGGCTGTGTTCGCCTGCAGCGCCCTTTCTCTGCCGGCTGTTGCTACAAGCGGCCTTGTTTTGCCATGCCATGCCTACTGCCCTCGTCATTTGCCCCTGTTCAATTTTGCTTTACCCCCTGTTCATTCATGTGCGCCAGGATCAACAAGCAACAGTTTGCAAGCTGCAGGAACTGTCCTGTTGGCAGCTGCAACACGGGCCTGCAGTGGCGGCCCGTGCACCGGTTCTCTGTTGACTCTTTTTTCTTTTCCCTGCAGAGTCCATTGATCCTGGGCCATGGTTAGTGTAAATTATAAGTTAAGTTGTGTATTGTAAATATGAGTGCGCCCCCGGCATGTCTGTCTAGCGCCGGCATTTATTTAAGTCGTCTGTGTGAGTGAGTTTGTTTAGTTAGTTACTTAGCCTCAGTAGTTTATTTGGGGACACGAATACCATGAAGTCGCACTCAGGGATCCGTAGGTAAACGTACTAGGGAGAACTACACATGATGGCACACGATAATTTGACGACTCGGACGAGTCTGTAAAAAGGGGAGGGGTAGGTTACGGCTGTGGAAATTCGCAAACATCATAAAGGTCCCATAGGTGAGGTATTTCTGAAGTACATGTGTAGTTAGCTCCAAACCCGTTGTATAGAGGGAATTAATGTGATTCATTCGGGCTGCGACACTTTGAGTTAGGCGTTTTTCTGTTCTGCTTTATTTTCGAACCAACCACACTTCAACGTCAACAACGCCAACCAACAACAACAACGCTAACCACGCCACCACTCTAACAACGCCGGCACCGCCACCCTCACAAACGCCACCATCTCAACCACGCTACCCACAGCAACGAACGCCATCCTCAGCGGTCTACGTACGACGGTTTGCGCGTTGAAGGCCGTCGAACGGCTTCGCCTCGTCCCCCACAAGCCGCAGGTGGGAGGGAACGAGAGGGAACGCCCCCCTTCTCGAAGCGCCTCGAAGGAGGGTGGAGGCCGAGAACGGGGCGTGCGCCGGGCGTATAAGGGCGGAGCGGCTGAGGCTTCTCTCTCTTCGTCGTCGAGGCTTCTCTCTCTTCGTCGTCGTGCTTCTGCCTCTCCTCTTCTTCGTCGATTCTCTCTGCTGCTTCTCTCGTCGATCTCCTCTGCTTCGTCGTTGATTCCTTTCGGCTCTGCTCGCTTCCTTGTCGTTGATTCCGATTTCGGCAGAAGGCGTCGAGAAGGCCAGCACGAGCAGGCGCGAGGCGCGCCGGAGAGGCCTTGCCGGCCGGCGCTCGAGGGGAGTCACGACCGCGGGGACGGGCGCCAAGGACAGCACCTAAGGGAAGTCGCGACTTCCATTTCTTTTGGGTTTTTGTGGAATGTGTGTGTGTCGGCGCCAAAGTCCGTGAAGTAGAATTGTGTAAGTGGTCCGTGTGTCGCGTTAATCGGTAGTAGCTCTGCTTCTTTTGTTTTATATGTGATATATGTGCATTTCTGACTGTTGCTATACGTGTGTTTGTGTCCGTCTGTGTAAATAAATGCGTCCTTGTTGAATTCTTCCCCCGTGTCGCTGCGTCCTTCCTTTCGTTGGTCCCCATCTTGTTTCACGTAAGGGGTTTCGTCGGGGCGCGAGACGCCCGATAAATTAATCTGAACCGTCAAGGCCGACGATAAACACCGTTCGGTTATCCCGTTAGCCCGGAACGAGCCGCTTAAGCGGATCGTGTCCGAAGTCGGCCTGTGGCGAGGTACAATCCTCGTAGGTTACCCCGTCGGGTACTTAGGTATATTCGACTTTCGGCGATTCACCTATTCCGCGCGGTAGAATGCGGACTGGGTTGTGGTGAGGCCGAAAGGTCCACCGTGACTGATCCCGGCGTTAGCCGGAGGTCACGACTGAATTGTCCGTCCGGTGGGCGAGGCGGTCGCGATTCGAGTCACGTGGCCGATCGCACGCGACGGGCCGCGAATTCGCAACAATATTATGGGCCTTTTTCGTTTTGCAGTCTGGTGTTGCCAATTGATAAACGAAACCTAACCTAGGTTAGGTTAATTCAGTGAAATAAATTCGATTTGGCAACACCAGACTGCAAAACGAAAAAGCACTATATTATATTATATTATCAAATATATAATAATAAATAAAAATTATTACAAGTATAACCTGTATACATTTTACTGTATACAACGAATAACATTTTTGTCTTTTCTTTCAGGCTCTGACCTGATGACACAATAATCATAGAGTGAAGATTCCACCAGAAGACACCAAGAGGCAGCACACCGACTCTGAAAACAAGAATGGGTGCTTCTTTTGACAGAGCGATTAGTGGATCAAAAAGTTGGATTTCATGATGCGCTCCCAAAAATTCGGTCCAAAACATTTGCAAATATCTACAGCGCGACTGCCTCAAGTAAACAGAATGTCCAAAAGACGATTAAAGCAGACCGAAAATTGCTTCAACGTCTTTTGAATGCGGTGACTGCAGGTAGGACAGTGGAAATGACAAATATCCTGAAACACGAACTGTCACCAATCCCACTCTCATTGGCAAACACTGGAGGAGAGATGAATTCAACAAATAAAGCAGACCTGATCAGTGTTTTGATGAACAAAATTGAAACTGCTTCAGAACTTCCACAATCTGACATGAAGACTTTTTTTCTCATTGACGGTCATGCACTCATCCAAGCTATGGGAAAGCCTCATGGATGTCAGACATTTGGAGACTATGCTGCTGCTTTTATTCGCTCAGTGACACGTTATTTTGGAGATAACACGACACGAGTTGACATTGTGTTTGATCGCTATCTGGGTGGGGATTCAATCAAATCTGGTACCAGAGCAAAACGAGTGAACAAGAAGAAGCCTATTCGAAAGCTGATAGATGAACCAGATGTTCCACTGCCTCAGGTTTGGAGCCAATTTATTGCTATGGATGAAAATAAGGCAGACCTGGCACATTTCCTCTCTAAAATGATCATCCAGAAAACCAAAGATCTTCCAGAAGAATACGAGATGGTAACTGGAGGTGGATTCATGGACCACACTGGGGCAAAATCAACCAGGAGATCCAAAGATGACCTCAAACTTAATGGGAATCATGAAGAAGCAGACACAAGGTTGATTCTTCATGCCACTGAAGCAGTGCATTTGGGCTATCAATGAATTCTTGTGAAGTGTAGAGATACTGATGTCATGCTTCTCCT
>CM068956.1:166284013-166296996 GCA_035128595.1 Eptatretus atami
CCGAAAGCAAGTGAAGTCTGGATGATCTCTGGGACTGCAAAGAAGCAGAAGTGCATTCCCATTCATCAAATAGCAAAAAAAGTTCCTGATGCAGTGAAGAATAACCTCTTGAGTTTCCACGCATCAAGGTTTCGCACACCTCTTCATTTCATAATATGGAAAAAAGACATACTGGAATTTTTTGAAAAACCCACGACTGGTAGAAGGGATTGGCCATGATGGTGAGCTTGGACCGGTTGAACAGTTTGTTTGTAACCTCTATGGAAGTCCAGGGCTGCAAAAAATTGATAGTGCAAGATTAAAAATGTCATGCAAACCAAGACAGGCCTGGAATTGCTCCTCCAACACGTGATGCTTTGGAGCTTCATGCGCAACGCGCCAACACCAGGCCAAGATTTGGCTTCAGGCAGAGATGGAAACTATTGTTGTGACATTGCCCCAGATGCTTGGAAGAAGAGTCAGGTTGTCTGAAACCTCAATGGACCAGGCTACCTCCTTACCATTGCCTGCCTCGAACTTGTGACCTGCTCTTGCAAACGAAGTGCAACACTGCTAGATGCACCTGCTTCAAAAACAATATGAAATGTACAAATGCCGTGGCTGCATTCTATTGACTGTTGTAATCCATCAGATTGAACACTATTTCTGTCAAATAATATTGCATACACATCAAATTTTGTTTAAAAAAATATTGTTACGGTTTGTGGAAATTCACAGAAACCAGTTCAGTCCAGAGGTCGTTATTCGGTAGTGTTGTGATTCCAGGTTGATTCCCCCCATGGTATAACGGCTTGTTCGTTTGCCGCTGTGATTTTGAGTTAGAGCGTATTTCTTTTCGATCTTTTATTTTAAAACAACACACATCGTCACAACGACAACCACGGCCGCGTTTGACGGGATTTCCAACACGCCGCGGGACGGGACGCGCGTTGACGTGATTTCCAACACGGCCGCGTTTGCGGTTTCACACGGCGCGTTTGACTGTGATTTCCAAACACGGGCCGCGTTGACTGTATTTCCAAACACGGCCGCGTTTGACGGCAGAACGGATCACAAAGCCTTACCCTGCTGAAGAAACTGCCAATCGGAGTGAAGGGGGATTCAGCCTGGGTGAAGGTTCAAAGGTGAAAAGGGGAGGGCGCTGATTTAGGTGAAAAAAGCCACGGCGGGCTCCTCCCTTGGGCGATAAAAAAGCCGCGTTCGCTGCCGAAAGCAGTTGGTGTGGGAGTTCGAGTCGGTGGGAGTGGAGTGAGAGATGCCCCGTTGAGAGCTGAGGTTCGGAGTGGGAGCTGCGTTCGGAGTTCGGACGTGTTGGAGTGCGGCAGTTGGTTCGCCGGCGCAACCAGGAAGCCGGGTCGAGACCCGTCACTCCTCCAGCGCGTCGTCAGCTACCAGGCCGCAGTGAAGGCCGGACGACAAGGGAGCCAGTCGGAGCTCGGGGTCCGGGCAAAGACACCGAGGGTCGCCGAACAAGAGCCCGTCGAGCCGCCAGGGCGGCCAGGAACCTGCCCCAGCCTTCTGGAGCCCCTTCTGTCATCCGGCTCTGAGAAATAATAAAGGCTTACGAGCCTGTTCTTTCTTTCTTGGTTTTGCATGAAAGTCTGTGGCGCCTTGTCCTTAAGTAATGATTGTGTAAGTGATGTACATAATAAATAGACATCGGCTGTAGGCTTTTGTCGTCTTTTTCCCCATCCCCCATTCATTGCATTGCCTGTATAGAAATAAATGCATATTGTTGAATGTCAACCCGTCGTGTGTCCCTTTCTCCATTAACTGCCATGATGCGTTCAGGGAATTAGCTGGCTGATTTAATTATCAAGCCAATAAAACGTATATTCTGTCCGACGCGGACTTGCGATATAAAACCGCTCGCAATCGCATACGGAACGAGCTGCTTAAGCGGCTCCTTTTCGTGCAGGCCCCGTCGAGGTATAAACTCCGTATCTCTGTCCGCGCGAGTAATTAGTACATCACAATTCGGTGATCGACCCTGTAGCGCGTGGACAGAGGATTGGCTGTTTATGGTGTGTTAAAAACACCCGTAGCTGGGTTTCGGCGGTTGATCCGGAAGCTACGACTAGATTGCGCGTTCGCGTGGCGCGCGCGGCCGCATGGGCTAAGCGGTAGTCGCACGCCGAACGGGCGGAATCTACAACAATATATCATTTGTTCTAATTGATATTCTAATGCCATTGTTTTTAATAATACTTCAAAAGATGCCATCTGTATATATTAATTCTTTGCAATTTATATAAATATTATATAAAAGTAGTAGTATTTTTTGCCTGACTACTTTTCGTATTCTACTGGGTGACTTATATATATTATACTAGGGTGGACTTTGACCTACATGACCTACTTCTGAGATAAATTCTGACCTAAAAATAGTACCAAACGGTTTGGCTCTTCCATACCTTTCTTTTTTATAGTCACATGACTATTATTTGGATGACTTTGAAATTTGACCTTTTTGGGGGCACAAAATGACCTTGAAATGACCTTTAAGGTCAAATTTTTTTTAGTGGCATCCACCCTAGTATTTCTGTCTGACCTTTGACTGATTGATTTAGCATGGGTGCCGGCTATTAACATTCCATGCAGGTAAAAGTCACAATTTTGGTCCTTGGCTGGTCTACTATCATGGTACAGTTTTTGTTTCACCCCATGTAAGATAGCTTTTAACTTCTTCCGTTACTCTATTGGTGTCCTTTCCAGTTATGGCCCAATTCCAATGTACTTCACAAAGTTTTTTTTTTCTAATTGAACCATATTTTAATCACCTTTGATTTAAAAAAAAAAAATTTAGGTTTTGCGACTCAAGCAATATTTTCCAATATATGGGTTTTACCTTTCCCTTGCTTTCCAGCATAAAAACACATTACTCCATTTCCAACATACTTCCAATGAAAACCCCTTCCCTCCTCTTGGGACAGCTCCATTACCCCCTGAATATTATCCATTGACCGAAGAATCCAATCATCCCTTCTATGATGGCAGTATACATCTATTGCTCTGCGTGCAAATCTTGGCCTCATGGTGTGAGTGTAAACCGTCCGTGGAATGGACATTAGACTTCCATAAATCGATGGAAACAGCTAGAAACAGTTGCTTTGATGAGAAATTTCTTCCCAATACGAACCTCACGGACAGGTTTTACAACCATGACATGATATTTGCTCATCTGAAATGTTAACCTGCACAATGCCAATAAGAGCAAGGCACAAGCATGCTAAACTAATATAGTCTTGAAGACATGCCGCAGGTGGCATATTTGAGACAGGTTTACCAAGGGAATTTTTTTTTCCAACTGACAAGGAAATGGGGGGTGGGGGTGAGGGGTTGTGGAGAAACAAAGCCGACTATAATATACATGCTTCATAAAATGCAAAATCAATGCAACAAGACAAAGCTTTTAGCAACATATAAAGTCAATAAATTGTGGGTGGGTTAGGGCATACATGGTGGGATGGAGAAAAAAAATGGTGGGAGCAAAGGATGGTACAAGAAGAGTGGGAGGGTGATGTGGAAGAGCAGAGAGGAAGGTGGGGAGAAGGGCTGGGGGGAGATAATGGTATCTAACGACCGACTGACAGTCACTCCCTCCTTTATTGAATGTCCATGCCATTAGTTGCTATTTCTTATTCTATTAACGTTATATTTTGCAAAGAATGTCGGGGTAAGTAAGTCTTCCCCCCTCCCCCTCCCACCACAACCCCACAATGCCACGTCCACCTCTTCCTCCTCCCAAAGTTTTTCCACGTCACCCCCTCCCCTTATCCCAACTTCGTCCCTTTGTTCCCTTTTTCTTTGCATCCCATTAATTTCCTTCATCACATTTCCCCCACCCCTTCCCTATCAGTCTCCCTCCTCTTAATATAGTATGCCACTAATTGGTTATTATTACCTCCACCACCAAAGGTGCTTATACCCCTGTCTGTTTGTCTGTTCGTCTGTCTGTGAGCAGGATATCTCAAAAGGTTATGGACAGATTCGGACAAACCTTGGTGGACAAGTTGGGTGTGTGACAAGGACAAACTGATTCGATTTTGGTGAAGATCCAGATCCTGATCCAGCCTATCAGTGGGATACACAATGTAAACTATTTAGCCTGGCGGAGGTGTGCACTCTACCGAGTGTCATTCTAGTTAATATCTCAATTGGTTTTTCAGCGGTTTTACATACCGTGAGCAATTTTTCTGTTTTTTCATTTTTTTTATTAAGAAAGGTGGTTATTTATTTATTTGTTTATTTCAAGGAAGGTGTTTAATTTTCCCATTTAATTTACCATTGCTTGGAAGCTGATTGTCTGTCTGATATAGGCCCCACGGCCAAGCTTGACTCGGCGGATAATTAGATCCAGCAGTTTCCACTCTTGAGAAAGGCTCGCAGATGCACAGACCAAGTGGTTCCGTGTTGTTTGCCGGATTGAGTATTTCTCGCATTAAATTGAGGTTGGAGAATGCACAATTGAGTTATTTAAATATTTCTATCTGCAAATTCTGATTGAAACGATAACTAATCGCTTCATCCACATATTGCCTTGGCGGCCGTAGGTCTAAAAAATCTACGGCCACTAGCAATTATATGGCGGCCGCAGTATTTCCACGTCACACATGTAGCAGTCACAATATGTTTTTATTTTTGGGTAGCCGCACGGGGTATTTAGAAATTGTGGAGACAAAACGTGGGGTGCCGTACAGTCTTTGATTTGATGTCGCACGGTGACCTTAGGGCGTCCCTGCGGCGGCCATAGAATTTCAAGGCAGACGCAAGGTCCTCAATGTGCCCGAAGGCGACCGCAGGGGGACCACTAAGGCGAACGTGGAAAAGTCGCGGCCGCCGTAATTTTTAGGGTTGGCAAAATTCATTTTTCATTGATAAGAGCCTACGGAAAACCACGACAATAACGCAAGCCCACCATACCCTAACGTACGGTCGACGTGGAACACATCTACGTCATGGCTACGCTTGTCGAATTGCTACGGCCAACCTAGAAATGAAAAAAGTTAAAACTCCGCCTTTAATTCCACGGAGACCCCTACGGCCTGTAAAAGAAGCCATACGGCGTAGGGCCACCTGAGGCACCTCAGAAACTCTGCGGCCGCCGCACGTTTCTGTCAATTCAGGGGGTACGGCCGCCGTATCCTAGCCGTAGAGCAAATGTGACTCATGCTTAACTCACTAAAAAAATGAAGCAAATTACTACATGAATTATATAATTATGCAAAATTAAAGCACTTTCAATAACACCCACTTGTTGAAGTCAGTACATGTACCATGACCACTCCCTAGCATTTCCACACACTGCACACTTGTTGCTAATCACAAGGCTAACACCAAACAAAAAAATTGGCTCAGGTACCAGCACACACTGGCCGATTGTTTTTGAAATATATTGTCTGATCGTTGACATTGAGGTCCACAACTGTAATGTAGATGGGACAGCGAGCTTTATGTACCGAAGAGAAGGATCATATGCTTCATGATGCGGTTCCCCTGACAGTCACGACCTCAGGTCGGACAGTCACTGAGGCTGAGTCAATGGGCCTATCACTTTCCCATTGCAGATAGGTCGGTGGTCTCTCCGTCTTCTACCACCTCCTCTCTGGTCTTGTAGCCTCTGCTCTTTCTGTGCTTTGTCCCTCCCCACCCCAGGTTTCTGTTGAACGCACACGGTCCACCATCAACCCCTTCTGGTGAAACTACCCAAACCTAGGGTCACAGCAGCTCACCTCCACTCATTCATTCCTCTTTTTCCCACCTGTGGCACCAACTTCCTCATTCTCTTCACTCTCATTCTTCCTTCCAGGTCTTCAAGACAGCTGTTCACCATCATCTCAGATCATCCCCAATACAAAACTATGATCTTTTCTAACCTTGCTCACCCCCACAACCACACCCACCCCAAGCCTTCTTCTTTCAAACTTCCAGATTTTTCCTCCTGCGAGTTTCCTTCTGTATCTATGTTGTTCTTTCCTGCCCCCCATTCCTCCCAACACCCATTGTTTGTCCAAGTCTCCCTCAATCTTGGCCTTCAAGTCTGCTGTTGGTGTTTTCCTCCTCTCTCTGCTGCTCCTTTTGTCCTGTTACATCTTGATTCATTCAGTGTAGTAGCTCTTCCATGAGCCTTGATTATGCATACAAAGTCTATAATTCGGTCATGACCTGAAAAATGATGTCAACCCCACATACTTTCTATTCACATTATTGATGGAAAATTTCATTCTGAAAGTCCCAGCCGGCTCCAAGATACAGCTCAGAAGTTTATGGAGTTCGGAAACGGAGTGTTGGGAATGTGGGAAGAAAAAAAATTCTCAATGGTGGTTTCGTACTCCTTGGGGTCAAAGAAACTCTATGGTACCATTAATTATAATTGGGGGCATTAATTGTAGAAGCAAACCCTACTACAGATACATAAGTTTTCCCCTTCCCTAAAGGGGGAGGCTGAACTAGAATGGCACTCAATGGAGCGCATACCACTGCCAGGCGGAATAGTTTACTTTTTGTATCCCACTTATAAGGCGGATCTGAATCCAGCATCTCAAGGAGATGGGGATGGGCCAGGCATATGCCTGGGGGGTGGCCAGATGGAGGCCCCTGGAGTACTGGCGGAAAGTGGACGCAGCGACGTGCTGCTCCGGCGCATGTAACCATATCTGACCTGACCTGACCTGACCTGCATCCAGACCTGAACCAAAATCTAATCGGCTTGTTTTTGTCACCTACTCAACTCATCCACCAAGTTTTGTCATAACACATCCAGAACGTTTTGAGATGCCACACTATATATGGTTTTTAACTCCGTCTGTCAATGGTGAAGAATCACTTCAAAAAATTTTTTTTTATCAGATCCGGATCTGGATCTTCACCAAAATCTAATCAATTCGTCCTTGTCGCACACCAAACCTATCATGTTTTGTCCGAATCCATCCATAACTTTTTGAGTTAACTCTAAAAATGATACATCTCAGAAATTGGGAATGCAGGAAGAAAAGAAAATTTGAATTGTGGTTTTGTACTCCTTGGGGTATAAAATCTGGAGTACCATTAATAATTGGGGGCACTAATTATAGAAACAAAACCTACAACAGCGAGAGCCTTCCCCTATCCTATAGGTGTGTTGGGGGAACTTAATTATCTGCACCTCAAAAAACAACATATTATACATGGAACTTCAGACTTCACTGCAGCTTCAAGTGAACCACAGAAAGTACAATTTCTTCTCGGTGTGACGACGAGGCAACACTTACCCACGCACAGCATGCATGAGACGAAGAGAAGGCATGGCAGGGTGCAGAGAGAGATGCTCATGTGCAATCAGGTCAGTCACAGCATCGACCCAGCGACGCTCAGGTGGCACCATGAATGCCGGGATCCAGAAAATGCCTTTCCCTAGCGCCCGCAGCCTCGCCACAAAGCGGTCATGAAGTGTAGCATTACGCAATCCTCCGTAGTAGCGAGGCAAAATCGATGGGTTCATGGTGAGGAAATCTGTGCGGATGCCAACATCTCGCTTGAAAGGCGTCACAGGAGCCATGTTGCACCTGAGGTTGACAAACAATTTGAGAGACAATTCAATTTCAATTCAAAAACGTTTATTTCCTTCTTCAAATTCAACACAACACAATGAATGAAAACAGTAACAGAAGGTGGCACGAGTCCTGGAAAGCAGATTTACTTGTGTTGGACACACCATAACAGAGACACAAAATTTCCCACAACAATAAAAGGACTGATATAATGTAACAAAGGCAATAAACCATGGCACAAAATCAGGTAGTTTTACAAAATCAATTTCGAATCTGAGGCAACACAGTAAGAATGGTTTAGAATTACAATAGCTTGACATAAGGTTATGAATTGTAACTCGAGATCAAATATTTCTTAAACATACTGTATGTGTGAAATTTATTAACGAGAGGGAATATTTTAAACCATCTGTCATGGCATTCCAAGGTTTGGGACCAGAGAAGAGAATATTTTGCGAAAAAGATAATGTTCTTTGATGAGGGAGATGAAGATGAGACATTTATCTGGGAGCAAATCTGTGAATGTCACAATGAAAAAAAATGAACAAGTCACAAATGAGAGGGGTGGTGTTTATTCACACATCTCATCTTATTCTTATATCTATTCAAGTCTATCCATTATCTATTATCTTCTATTTTATTATTTATACATATAGACATGTGTGTGTTTATATACATATATGTATATATTCTTCTTCCCTCCATTTCTCCATCTGACACACATCTATATCCTTTTCATTCCAAACCTCCATATAATTATATAACCAATCGTTCCCCCTCAATTTCTGACACATATCGGTGTTGGCCCAGCGTACACAATCGCAGAATCGGGCAAATGCGCGCGCGAACCACGTGGGCCATGGGAATGTGATCGAAGCGCCCTGTACGGAATGTGCTCAAAGGCAGACCAGCGCTTAGCTCGTGACACCTTATTGCACACATCTTACCGTCTGTGCATGGGTTTGCCATACCATCTTACCTTCTCGCCTCTACGGCCAGCGAAGCTGCGATCGGGCGGAGGCATGTTGTACAGCTTGGGGCAAGTGGCACACACGGAGCAGGCACATTGACCAGCGCTGGTCGGGGGCACCCGAGCAGGCATGCGGGACCCTCGACCGGTCGTCAGGGCACGGCCTGGGGGTTCGTGCAAGGCAATTCGTGACGGGGAATTCAGTGTAGGCGATTCATATCATGTCGTGGGGTCGGAGCGAGACAATTCCACTGCGCAGAGTCATCTTGCCAGAAATGGAATGTTGCGGTTTCCGGTCATCACGGCCGGACCGCGCAGGGGTTCGGGGCCAATCAGAGCGCCTGATTCGCTGACGAGACATCGCCTCCGGGTGGCCCCCCACCCCGCACCACGGGGCCTATAAAGGTCCGGGCGGAGCCTTCTCTCTCTCTCTCTGCCCTGCCTCGCCTCCCGCTCAAGTTGGATTTCAACTCCGCCTCCTCTTCACCGCCCACATGATGCTGACTCCACCCACTCGCTCTGACTCCACCCTCCCAACTCAAGCCTCTCCTTCATGCCCGCAGTCTCGACGCGAGCTGCCCGAAGCAAGAGACGACGTGCCAGCTGTCAGGGGGGTACCGCACCATGGAGCATTCCCCCCGAAGGTATTGGTGGCGCGTTCGGGCAATCAATTATACAAAGGTACCGAGAGACCGTAGCCTCAACTCCTCTCCTGTCTTGCTGCAATACCTCCTATTCATCGGGTTTTCTGTGTCTGTGTGTGTGCGTGTGTGTGTCCTGCCACCTGTCTATATAAGTAAGCCTGCAGAAGATTAATATTATTATTATCATGATTATTATTATTATTATTTTCGGGTTCAGTCTGCTCTGCGTCCGCTTTCATAAGTTGCTTATTTATTGCCGCACCACACCTTTCTTCCCCATCTCTGCTTGCACACCCCAATAAATCTATTGATCGTACCACATACTTTTCCTCACCCAATTGTAAATAAATGATTATTAGAAATGTTCCCTGCTCGTTTTTGTCTTTTCTTCATTGATCAAGCATGGTCCGAATCCTAGATTAGCCAGGACTTCATTCCCAACGATGCGTTCCTTTTAGCCGGTACATCCTTGGCAGTGTCGCTCGGCTGCATCCAATCTGGTAAAGTGATCCGGTTCGGACAAGGCATACCGATGGTGTGTTCCTCGGTAATTAAATCACGTGACTAATTAGGTAACCTGGTTAACCCATAGACGGGAGGAACCTAGGTCACGCGGTTGAGTTATTGGCGTCCACGGTCGGTTAAGCGACCCACCGCATCACGGAATTATCCGTGTGAGATGGCCTACAATTCCGGGGAGTCTGCTTGGGAGCCGAGATAGCTTCCCCCCCCCAAGTGGTCTTCTCACCCGACCCCCGCCCGCAACAATATTATAAACATATTCATATATACATATATATGTAATATATATACACACACCTATATTGTATATATATATATACACGTATATATATTAATATACATAGCCTTTTTACAGTCATTTTTTCCTGCAAAGCAGGGGTTAGCTTTTTTGCGGGCTCCATGCAAATCATGGTTCCCTTCTTGAGCAATGTGTTATGGCTGAATGCCCTTCCTGACGCCAACCCTGGTCGCCTCTAACAACAAACAGGGATATGGTACACCTCTTCTAACCGGGGCATACACCGGACCAGTACACTGGTAACTCATTTCGCCGACCTCAGAAGGATGACAGGCTAGTCCAACCCTGGTGTTAATTCAGCGGAAACGGGGCTCAAACTCAGGACCCGAAGGATCCCAAGCCAGCCACCCTAACACGAAGCCAACACCAAAATTATACATATATATATACATATATATATATTCATATATACGTAAAATATTTCCACATATCATATATGTATATATATATATATATTATCACATATTCATATATATACATACAATATCATATTCATATATATACATATATGTACATATTGTTACGGCTGTGGAAATTCGCAGAACACCATAAGGTCCTTAGTTCAGTTAGATTGATAGTCTGTTGTTCAGTTAGATTCCCCCCCGTTGTTTAATGGGGATAATTCCGTGTTAACAGGGCTGTGATCCTTTGAGATAGTGTTTTTCTTTACTATCGTTATTTGGTGGACCAACCACCAACATCACTCTCATCAACCGCTTCACACAAACGCCAACCACAATTACGCCATATCACCTGACCACCTTCCCCGCTACGGCCAAATGCTGATCCCTTCTCCACAAACCAAACCACAACCCTCTATCGGTGGCGCGCGCATTTTCCGCCTGTTTTCCCGCGCGCCGATCGGGAGATCGTTCGTCATTGGTCGGTTCGTGGAAGTGAGGCGCTGGAGATAAGGAACGCCCCTTTCTCGAAGCTTTCCCGCAGGAGCTGGAAGGGGGGCGGAGCGAAAAACGGGGAGGAACGAGCGTTGAACTGAGGAATATAAGGGCGCACAGGACGCCAGGTTCTGGGTCTTCGTGGTGGTTTTCGTCTGTGTTGTGTTCGTGTGCGTGTGGTGGTTTCGTTTGGTCTTCGAGAAGTCTTGGGTTCGGTGTTCGGGTCGAGTCGTCGGAGCTCGCAGTCGTGGGGAGTCCGGGCGTGGCACGGGGGACGCGGACGGAGGCGCCGCTTTGCCAGCTCTGTCGCGCAAGCCTGCGCATCCGTGTGGAGAGAACGGAGAGGCTCGCCGGCCCCGTGGAAGGCCGAGCTCAGCCGTGGCTGTCCTAGCTGCCGTGGGCAGACGTCGCGACTTGCCCACCATCGCACCACGAGGGTGCAGGTAACCTGCAACGGTCTCGTGGGCCCGTTCGGTCATCCAGGCTCCACGCCATAAAGGTCTACGGACCCTGTCTGGCGCCCTCGTCTTTGAGGTGGCCTTTCCTTCTTTTGAATAAATGTTGGTGGCGCCGTGTCTGTAAGTAAAAACTTGTTAAGTGACTAGATAATTGCTGATAGACGGTCGTAGTGCTTCACCTTGCTCGTAGTCTTTGTCCCCGTCCCGTGCATGATTGTTTTACGTATAGTGTTTTTTTCCATTGCTTTTTTCTGGTATACGTGCTGTGTAAAATAAATGTGCTTGGGTGAATGTAACGTTGTCGTGTCTTTTTCCCCTATTGGATACCATCTTGCACTGCGGAATAGTAGTTGGGTTTTAAAACACCCGTTAAATAGAATCAGATCCGGCGAGTCGGGCGATATACCCGCTCGGTTATCACTGCAGAGCGAACGGACCATTGGCGGTTCGTGTCCAAGCCGACCTGCCGCTGAGGTACGGTCTCCCCGGTACGCTACCCACGCAGGTACTTAGGTATATCGATATTCGGCGAATTGACCCTATTTTGCACGGGTTAGAAAATTGGCTAGGCCGTGGTGAGGTTGAAGACCCACCCGTGACAGGGTTCTGGCGTTGTTCCGGAAGGTCACGACTGAATTTCCGTCCGGTGGGCGACGCGGCTGCTATTAGGGAAATGCGGTCCATCGCACGCCGGTGGGCGCGAATTCGTAACACTGGTGTCGAGGAGTGGGAAACAAAACTCTCCCGCCTCCAACTAATTAACGGGAATCGGACCAAGGGTGTGTAGAGCGACCCTCGATTCCATAAAATTGCGAGTGGTAAAAATTATTTCCGAGAAGCAAGATGGCGTTTCAAAGGCGAACGGGTGCGGGTGGATTAGAAATGTGTTTGAATGTAGGATCCATGGCCCCGGACGGTTCTCTTTTATGACCCCACCACTAATTTTAATCAGTGGGCCGCTCACCCCCATACACTGAAGCATGAACTTTGCCGGCAAACGAACCCAAAACTTGCAAAATATGGCGCGATCGCATCTCAGTGCAACACGGAGCGGAGCTGCTATTATTAGCACAACTAACGGCACACGCACGAGCGGGGGCTCCCAGCTACCGATTCAGACCACATGGTCGCGGCGGCACCAGGCGGCGTGGCAGGATGCCGGAGCATGCATTGACGGGCTTCGGAGACAAGTGTCGAAGTCCTTGCAGCGGTGGAGGGAATGGTGACAACTGTATAGGGGAATTGCATTCGTTTTCCTTTGAATTGGACGAGACGGCGGCACATAGACAGGTAATGAGGATTACATACGAACGGAGTCACAACGATGGGCCGATGTACAGGAAAAAGGAGGGAGGAAGAACAAAGGCAAACAAAGCTAGAGGGAAAAACAGAAACACGATTTTGGAATTAAAAAAACTGAAGGGAGAGGTAGAAGAAGGCAGAGAAAAAGGACCTCGAACAGAAGATAAAAAGAGGAGAGAAATATCTGAAGGAAAGGAAGGAAGACTGTTGGAAAAATCAAGACAGTTCAAGAAAACTAGCAGGGAGAAATGAGGAAGTTAGCAGGGGAGTACCATAAGCTGGAACAGGAAAAGAGCAAACGAACAAAAGAATAGAGGAAGAGAGCAAATTAGTAAATTCCCAGCGATAGAGAACTTGAGAGGAA